>JAXDDW010000038.1:2445000-2747500 GCA_034670385.1 Hoplostethus mediterraneus
AAAGGGGCCCTAAATAAAACCAACAACTAATGACAAAATACAATAAAATAAACAGTAACTGTAAATACTAATACAACCAAACTCAAAAGGGAATATCCACATGCGGCCATTTTTAACTCAAGTCTTTGTTTAGAGTTCCCCCGCCCAGCCCAGGAAGTTGGTCCCTTCCACTTCCTGTGTTCAGCTAAAAGGAGTGGCCTCCTGTGGACTCCTCTTTTGGGCGGGTGGCTCAGCAGCATGTGGAGAAACAAAGCAAAAACCCAGGTAATATATATTAATAGATTCCAAAACGAAATAAACCTATGACCACTAAATGTTAACCAAAATGCGTGCACTCAAATTGGAAACTGTGTCATAATTTAAACCAAAACACCAATAAACATGCTTAACCAAATTGTGTTTCGTTTGTTATTTGTTATGTACTGAAATTAGTCACCCACACTGCAGTATGGTGTCAGCCATCGGTAGGGCCGTCACAATGGTGACAAAAAAACAGGCAGGTAAAAGGATCTGCAACTGGGCAGTGGCTGGTGTGCTGAAGCTACAATATGCAACTTTTCACCTCAAGGCAGTGAGGCATTTGTCAGTCCTGAATTTCTCTCCCTCATCGCCAATACTTGCCACTCATTTTGAAGAGCTGTCTACCTTGAAACCGCATCCAGCATGAGGCTGAGGTAACCGGCGTCCGTGAAGCCACCACAGAGGTTGACGAAGCATACAGCGAACGCAGGCGATCTGCAGTCAAACAGTGTATTCACTTGAACAGGCTTTGTGGCCACGCCCATACGACACCACACCTACAGCAAGTGGCATACGCTCCAAAACATCACACACACATTATTGCAAAGCCAATTTCAGAGAAACTGGGGATTTAGGCGTAATACATCCTATTTATTTAATGTGGAAAAAGTTGCAGACTCCATGAAACATTTCAAACCACTCAAAACCACAGAAAATAAATTATCAGGGTCATAGGCGCCGATTTATGTTTTTGCCAGTGGGTGCTCAAATGAAGTGAATACCACCAAGGTGAAGATTGTCACAAAATCACTTTTATTGCGCTTGCTTTAGTAATTACCATGGTGCAGGATGCTGTCATCTGTCAACGTAGACACACACCCAAACCAAATGCAACACTGCTCTGCTACAAATTCATCACTGGTGGTGGATCCTCACTTTGACTGTCTTTACACTCGGTATCTCTCTCCATTTTTTTATTACAAATTCGTACGTTTTTACCCGATCACCTGTGTTTCACTTGCTGTGTCGCTAGCTAGCAGCTACGTGATGGAACAACATTGGTTTAGCCGACTCTAACGTTACATTGGCAGTTGGCTACGTGACCACGCCCCTTAACGTAGCCTACACACACACAGAGCTGTAACACGTTTAATTGGATAATGAGATTTGTAGTTAAAACGTTCACCGATGAGTAATAATAGAATAAACATTTATTTATTCATTTATTTTTTGCGTGACCACGTGATCGGCGCGTATGATCAGGGTACCAAAATGCAAGAGAATTTTCTCCCATGACTCTTAAGCTGCATATTCACCTTTTGTCTGTCTGAAGCCTTTTGGTTTTTAGGTTATTTCTGGGTGTTGTCGGCTCACTTTGTTCCCCTGTCTTTCTGTCTATGTCCCTGTCTCCCTCCCTCTGATACTGACCTCCCAGTACCTCTAGAGGCTCTCATACAGCAGACCTTCTCTGTCCAGAAAGAAAAGGGTTCCTTCATCACTCAGAAAATCCTCGACACCCGAGAGGCGCCTGTGAAAACTTTTTCTTCTCAAAAATGTTCCTGCACAGAGGATTTAAGCCATCACTCTCTCTCTCTCTGCTTCTTTGTCTTTCTACTCTCCCAATTCGCCCAAAACAAAAACTTAACAATTCTCTGCACCTATAAGATTTATCGTTCAGAGTTTCAAGTCTCTTTTCCTTTTGTTGGAAAAATAGGAGGAAATTAAAACCACTAACTGTACTTGAGATATCATAGATCTCAATTACCAACCTGGGGCTTCAATCTTTAAAGAGGAGAAACAAATAAGCAACAATTGACAAAAATAAGCATCCTCAGAGGAACAAGCTGTCCGGTATGGACCTGCTGACACAAGATAATAACAGAGGGATATGAAATTAGCTAGAAAAAGAAAAACATTTGAAATCACATTTTGGGTGAGTGTATTTTTCTCTCTCCCTCCCTCTCGTCTTCACACAAAACCATGTGTGTTGACACGCTAGCATGGGGTCAAAGCTGTGGTCAGAACACCCACAGGCATGCGAGCGTGCAAACTCACAAGCGTGCATGCACACAAGCACACACACATAGATGCATGCACGCGTATACACACACACACTTTTCACACATGAAAGCACTCAGAGACAATTGTGTTTGGGGAATAGAGAGGGGACAGAAAGTCATTGAGTTGCCACCTAAAGTGAGAACAGCCCACACTATTTCCCAGTGGCAGATTCAGACAGATACTGGGGGCTCAGAGCTTCAGGAAGGATACTGCTAAACAAATATGTGGAGAAAACGTAGAAGATGACTCCGTATTATTGTCTATTTATTGTTTTTTATGTGACTCATACCCATAGATGTCTTTCGGTGACTCAGGATTTGATGGTTATGGAAACAGGGGGAAGACGAGGCCTGTGAGTCACATGACAGATTCCACAAAAGTCAATGATATCCTCAAACCTTCCCTTATTATGATTTGAAGAGTTTCATTCCAAAATGAAATCTCTACCATCTGCAACGTTTGACACCTAGCCTGACAAAATGATTGCTGGCATTAAAATCAAACATGTCAGCTGTGTTTTTGAAATCTTGAGCGATGAATATCAAGTAAGAGTTTTTTTGGATGATTTGAATGAAAACGTCTCTGCCAGCCCGCAGTGACAATTATTTCCCACTATCTAACATCCCTTTCACAGACAAATCCCAGGGTTTACATGGGTTATTGAAGCATGGGTCATTCCCATTCAGACCACACTATGGTAACAGGTTCATCTCAGGTCGACGACCAGTCAGACCAAACTGCACAAGACCCGTACATGTCACCATATTTACATCTGTATACGTCACTACCGCACAGGGATGGACAAGGTCGATGTCAAAGTGTGTTTACACTCAAGACTCAACTTGGTGGACAGTGCAAACAACGCATTTGCTCAACCAGTACTAGATTTACTAAGATTTATTTTCTTAATTCAGTGTCCTGAAAGCTGGATTTAACTTTGCTCTTCAATTATGCTCAAGTGTCTTTGCAACAGAGAACAGAGGAATTTACGGTTAAGAGGAATAGAAGTCGCCGCAAGTACCTAAAGAGAAGAAGAGCCTTTCTTTTGTCCTCAATGTCTACAATATCAAGCTTCGGCTCAACAACAGACCGCTGAATGTGGGTGTGAGGCATGGACAAGCTTGTTTTGGGTCGCTTTCCCAAGCTCGGGTTGGCTAGAGCGGAATTCCCAATATGCTGTTGCATAGGTCGTAATATGGCCAATCCATACATCCATCCACTTCTGTTCTTGTTATGGTCGTGAACTTTTAGGTTGTTTTTTTTATTGCCTTCAGTTTGTTAATGACTTGTTTTTGAGTGTGATGAATGCCTCTTTCACAAAGTAACTGTGTGATATTGCTGTAGATAATTGAATTTCTTACCGTGCCGGTAATTTGTCACTCATTCTTCCCCACGAATGGACAGAAGCTCTCTGAATTCAGAGTCTTTCCAGGTTACATCATCTGCCCCTCTGATCTTAACCAATGAGGTTCCCATCCATTGCGTAACCCGTGTCCCCCGTTCACATCCCGCCGCCGAGCAGCATCTGACCCATGTTATCACCAGGTCGGGAGCAGGGTCGCGGACCAGAGTCTGATAACCCGTGTAGACCCATTCATTCCTGGGTCGTTGCCCCTGTGTGGAAGGGGTATCAATTACCATGGGACTCTTCAGTTTAGAAAACGTGAGCGGGTTCAGGGTGTTTTCTTTTCACGTGTTTTTAATCGAGTTGAGTCAGTGCAGTATTAGAGGTTATGGTGATGCCGATCTAGTAGAGTCTAGTAGAGTCTGCTGAGGCTCAGGGTGCTTTGCCTCAAAGTCACAACGAGCTGAAACCAGTGTGGGAACAAGTGAAAAAGAAACGACACGACTACCCACAGATCCCAGCCCTCCTGCTCCACTCCCACAGAGCGCTGGAATTAAGCACGATTTGTGAACTTAAATTACATTGGCTCCTTGCAAGGGGGCCGGTCCCGACTGACGGAGAGGGAAGTACATTAGCGATTACGGGCGAAAAAAAATAAATTGACATTTAAATAATCCTAATCGCTTTCTCGGGGAGCCCCAGTGGTGAACATCTCAGGGGCAAGGCGGTGTGAAGATAACAGGCTGTCGTCGCTGCGAAAGTGCAGGGAATGTTCCTATCTCCCATCAAATATATGCCAGCTAAAAAACCCCACTGAGTCCCCTCTGCCTGACTCAAACAAGAGAGATTAGAGAGGGGAGGGGGAGTATGAGAGAGAGAGAGAGAGAGCGCGAGAGAGAGAGAGAGAGAGAGAGGGTTGCCTCACTCATGTCATCGTGAGCCACAAACAGCACGAAAAGTTTGGCAAGAATTGTTTTGGAAGTTATAATAATCGTTCTCTCAAAAAGCTTTTAGGGATAATGCTATTGCAGCATTAAAATGCATGCAACTTGTCAAACTATTTCAGCGTACTCTAAGTGACTCAAAGTCAGCTACTTACGGTGAATACATGCATTTCAGAGTAGGTGCACCAAATTGCCTCCATTACACCGTGATTACTTATGGGTATTGTGCAATTCAAAAGCAAAAAAAATAAAGAAATAAAGAATCCACTCACTGGTACACGCTGTCAAACCATGGCCACCAGGAAAGCAGACAAGTAGACAGTCCGACAGAGTGGAAGTGCAGTTTTCTGTCACGACCGATGCTTCGGCGGTTGCCTCTGTTTTCCCAGACCACTCAGAGCCAAAACAAGCAGCGAAGATTTCAAGAGTTTGACAAGATTGCTAGCATTAATTTCTAAAACAAAACTGTTGTTCCAGAGAAATTCTCAAGGTCACGCAGCTCCGGGACAACTGGCGATGGAGCCCTGTTGGGGGAAAAGGCAACACCACTGGCTCAAACTAAATAGACCAAAATAGAGCCTGTTTAAGCTGCAGACGTATTTCTTCTTCCATTTCTTACTCTGCAGACACGTGCAACATAGCCCAGTGATCCTCCATTCCAGTCCTCGGGGTCCAGAGCCCTGCAGGTTTTCTATCCTACCAGGTAGTTAATTGCATTCACCTGGCAATCAAGTCTAAATCAGTCCCTGATTACACAGCTACAATGAAAACCACCTGGAATAGTATTCCAGACCCAGAGATTTGAGGATCACTGCTGTAGCCACCCAGAGGGAAATTATTTTGCTCAGCGTCGACTTTTCTTTATCTCCTGAAAAATATGTCATTTTGTGATCACCTTCTTCTCAAATGTTTCTCTTAAAAAGCAATGAGAGAAAGAAAGGATTATAGTAGAGAGAGACAGGAAAGATCAGATGAGAGAGGAAGGATGACATATGTGGTTATGCACCTTAGACCACTAAGCCACCAGGACGCATGGAAGAAAGGATTCTTGAGACTTGATGAGATCAATGTGAAGGTGATCCTACTCCTCCTACTAGATGGCTGCTGGCCCTGTGGCTTCAATAGGAACGTGCAACAGTATGGAGTTTCTTTGAGATCTTTCTCTAATCTTATGGTTTCATATTCAAGAGAGACTTATTTGAGATCAGTTGGGGATCTCTTGCTTTGATCAGTGTGAGATCAACATGAGCTGTTATGTGGTTGTTTCTCTTGAGTTGAATTTGAGAAATAGGAGAAAATGCCTTTAGTCTCATCTTAAAAGGAGCTCATGTGAGTCTAGAAGCCACTTGAATTTTGCTTTCCTCTGGGAAGGAGCTTCAAACTAAATCAAAATTGCAGAGTCAAAACAACATTAGTTGTTGAAGCCGCTGTTGTTTCCAACGTTATTACTCAGTGATCCCTTTTAAATCTAACTGGAAACCAACTTTGTCCCACATCAGTTGAAAATTGCTGCCTTAGACATAATTTCAATTTGATGGCCCATGAACTGGCCATGGTTAATGTCACCTTTTTCCTAAGAATCTGCTCCAAAAAAAAGCTTATCTCCACTGATGTTAGGCTTGGTCAAGCCAAGTCTCAAATAGTGACACATTTGGTAAACTGTCTACTACAATGAAGACAACCCATCACCACTCCACTGTGTCCAAGATAAAGCTGAGAAAAATAACATTCAGATTCTTCTTCAATTCAGGCACAATAGAGAAACCTTTCAGAAAAAAGTGAAGCCACCAAGGTTAGCGTGACATTTTCATTCACGTGGAATCACACATTCATTTTCAGATACAATGGAAGCCCCACGGCAGCTCCAAATATTTCAAAGATCAAACAACGTAGTGAAGCGGTATTATCTGTTATCAAGGCAAGAAACGAAATTGGGTCCGCAAGCCCCAAAACTGTGGTAATGTCCTTGGTGAATTTGGTGAGAAGATTGTGGTGTGTGTGTGTGTGCAGTGCAGCACTCTACTCCTCGAGCCCAGGACTCTTTAGGACTAGTAATGAGCTCTATCTCCACCAAGATGACTCTTGACCTTCTCTTCCCCCCCCCTGGGAAAACAGATGTCATGTAATAAGATTCATTACTTCTCACTCTTCCTCTCTCTTTCGTTCATTCACTTTCTCTCTCTCTCTCTCTCCCTCGCCTCACAACAGTGTGTCCTTATCCCAATCAGCCACCCATCGTCCCTTCCTTCTATGCCTAATGTGGAGCCAGAGGTCCCTCCTCTCTCCCTCTCAGGAGTCCCATCCTCACCCACCTCTCCATTGCTCTTTCGCTATCAGCAGCAGGGCCCACTGACAGCACCCCATAATAGAGAAATCCAATCAGTCTACCCACCTGCACAATGGGAGATATGGACCCTGCCTGTAACAAAGGGATATACAGAGAGAAGGAGAAAGAGAGAGAGAGAGAGAGAGATGTCTAATGTCTTTCCTTCGGTAATAAGTCAGTGATATGACAGAGAGGAAGAATTGAAAATGATGGAGGCATAAGGAGCATAGCTGGTCATACCTGGCCAAAGTCATCCTGACAGGGAAAGATGGCCGACTGTAGAGACGTGATGCTGTTCTTGCACTATCCTTTTTGCAACAGGAAGCAATGGGGCTTATGGGAGATGGGGTCTTCATTTTGAGAAACACGAAAACACGAAACACGAAATGCAACACGTGGTACCTTTTAAAAACAATAATATTACTTGGTGCTTCTCAGAATTAGTTTTAGAACATTTAGCTGATCCTGGGTGAGCAAGTAGGGGTTCGGTGTCTCTGGAGAGGACCCACGGTGGTTGATGAGATCCTCGGTTGAGACAAGTCTCTCTTAACACTGCGGGGCCAGCCTGACGATTTTTACAGACAGATGAGAGGAAAGAGCGGCAGCGGCGTCAAATTGATTTCTCAGGGACCGGGAATGAAATGAGACCAGGATGGCAGTCATTTTCCACCAAAGAGGCAGCGCGGGTCATTTTGCAGGACAAATCAGTTACACCATGCGCCTAATGGTGTAGCCGGAGCTTCTCGTGCTTCAAGAGAAGAATCACCTCTGGGGCCTTTTTTAGAATTGATGACAAAGTCTACTCCGCCGAAGTCTGAAGATTTTGGGGAGCTTATCCAGTTTGTACACCGCCCCCCTCCGACTCTCTATTTCTACGAAGCTCCAGCTTGCCGTACGATGACTGACGCGACTCATTCCACTCCAGCTTGCAGTTTTTATTCTCCAAAAGTCTTGTCCTGATTTGAACCACCAGCTAATTAAACCATGTACCGCAGTTCTTAATGCTTACAAAGGAGGTTGGCACACCACGCTGTAACTCTCCCTCCCACCTCCCACCTGTTTGTATTCGAATCTGTCCTCATCTAGGTTTCAGTGTTCACAAGTCAGCACTTCGCCTCATCTTTTAAAAGTTTCAAGACCTTGTTTTCTGTCCTCTCATCCTCTTATTTCCCCCCCTCACGCAGATGAATAATAAATGGAGCATCAGGGGGATTGCTCTTTCACTTCAAATCAGACGAGCAGCTGCGTTTCGTGAGTCAAATGGCCTAAATTTCACTCGACGTGTATACGGTCGGTGGCAAAAAGTTTTGGTGAGAGCCAAGAGAGATTAGTTCTGGTTGGATTGGTAAGAGTCTGGAGTTTTGGGGGGCTGTGGAGATTATCTTCGAGCTACATATCAAGAATCACAAGGAATCCAGGCTAGCATGCTAGTTATGTTGGATGGAGGGTGTGCAGGCAACACACCCCCCCCTGCTGGCCTGCGCTCACATTGCGCTTACGTCATCATTTTGCCACTTTTTGTGTTGAAGAAAAGTGTTCTCGCACCGCGCAATGGAGCTCATGATTGTACTTACTTTGTGCCTTATTTGGAGTCGTTTTTCGGCACGGTGACCCACAGACCTCTCACATGCCTTTATAGACTTTTGCCGCCATGTTTGTTAAATGGGACAGTCGAATCATTGACGTCATGTTCGAGTGTTCAAGTGATCACACTAGTCACAAACTGGACTTTTGGGGGTCAGGAATTTGACCCCGGTGTAGAAACATACCGACAACTCACATACTGAAGTACATTCAGGCCTACATGATACAAAAAAAACAACAAAAACCTCACATTTAGTGCAACGGGGCAGTACAGAGCATACAATAGACAGTAGACTGCAAATATCACTCTACATATATAGAAAGATATTCTCTTATGCATTAGTCACTGTGTGAATCTCACCAGACGGCTTACTGCGCTGCACAGCATGCACAGATTCACACAGTGACACCGGCAATAACAGGCAAAAATAACTAATAAACCACCACCGATACTTTTTGCTTGTGACTATATGTAACTGATGCCACCGAACCACTGTTGCGTAGACAGTCAACGCTCAATTTGCTGCTTAAGTCTGGAGAAAATTGAACTGAGGAATTTTCCGTGGGGGTTATTACATAATGTTACACTATCATGACACAACTTCAACCTCTCTCTTTCTGCCTGGCTGTCTCTCTCTCCTCGTCTCAAATTCAAATTCAAAGCTTTATTGGCATGATAGACAGTGACAGTGACCAAACTTGGACATATGACTGTAACAATAAACAATAAATACACAATAGATATGTTATCATATTAGTGAAACAGACAATTATATCATCAATCAGTCATTTTATCTAAATACATGCATTCTCAAATGGTCACACGTTCCTTTTTTGACATTGCCAATGGTTTCCCGGTCTGAGGCTGACATGTTAAGACTAGGGATGCCCCGATAACTTTTTCTTTGCTGCCGATCGCCAATCACCGATTGTCTATGAGCCATATCAGCCGATCCGATACACTGTGATACCAATCGTTTATTTATTTATTTATTTTTTCTTAGTGGCCGTTTTGGTGTTTGCTCTGCCTTTTTCTTTTCACTCGTCCGCGGCCAGCTTAACAAACTCGCCATGCTCTGCTGGGTGATGCGACTTCAAGTGCCTTATTAAATTTGTTGTGTTGAAACTTTTTACCTCGCTTCCCCCACGAGGTATTTTTTCCTGGCACACACTGCAGATGGCAACTGTTGCATCTGTCTCACACACTTTGTAAAAGTTCCACACCGCCGACATGTTTTTAGGTTAGTTAGCATGCCACAATGACACCGAATCTGATGAGAATAGGCTCACATTTTTTGCGTCATCGATCGGTTTTCGCAATCGGCGACTGTAAAGCATTATCGGAATTCCCCGATCTCATATTTATACTGAATATCGGCCATTTCCGATTGCTGGCCGATCGATTGCGGCACCCCTAGTTAAGACATATTTTGCTGCAGTAGTGCTACACTCATTTTTGTCTCCTAGAATGTATTGGAGTTTTTCATTTGAGGGAAAATAAGTGGAGTATCTCTCTCTCTCTCTCTCTCTTTCTTACTCATCGTCTAACAGATACAACCACAATAGCTCCATCGATACAGTGGACTCTCTTTGAGCTCGGAGCCATGGCTGTTTGAGGAGGCCTGAATCACTAAATCAATCCGGGTCCTTACAGCGGAGGATTATGGCAGACCCCCAGGCGACACGCTCTCAATAATTAGCTGACAGAAAAACTATAGATTCTGGTTCGTCCCGTGGAGAGTCCTCCCGCTGCAGATTCTTGACCCCGGTCAGTCGAGTTAGTTTGTAATTAGGAGTGTTATGTCATTAATTGTTAAGGAATAGTTGTGAAAAAAGTGTAAAAAGTAAAAGTGCTACTTCCGGGCTTAGATGAAGTCATTTTAATGTGAATAAAGACTAATTCAAATTAATTTCTTGCACACACACACACACACATATACACATTCCATTACCTGCACATGTGACGTTTTTAACACATCTGTGCATTTGTGCCACTTTTAGTAAGAACATGAATATGTGCTGTTATTAACTTATGCTGTGTTGAAAAGTAACACAAGTGTTTGTTGATTCATAGAAGACACGTAGATGTTAAAGGTTAAAGGTGCTATGAGTAACATTTTACAGTAACAGCACAAAACAGGAAGTGGGCGCTGTTCTTCCAGCGCAAACGGAGCTAACGCTTTCGGAGTTTCTCCCAATCGCAGATGGTGGAAGGAGTGAAAAGCTGATCAAAAAAAATCACTTGATCCTCTTCAGTTCATCCTCTTCAGTGAGAGAAAATCTTGATTCTAGAAACACCAGCGCTAACAATACCACTGGCATGAGAGAAGCTACCAATAGTCTCATTTGTAGTACGTATACCAAGGTATCACAGTGATGTATTGATATTTAACAATTCGACACCCAGCACCTTTAACATATGCTGTGTTGAAAGCTAACACAAAGGTTTCTTGTTCCAAAGACGCCACAGAGCTACGTAGCTATTCTGATAGAAACCGAGGAGGTGCTAGCATGATCCTGGGTGGTAAAGAGATGTGTGAACCAAAAGGCTGCTATCGTCTCATTGGAAATTCACAGCATGTTCATCTCTGTGTGAACTCTGTGAAGCAACATATCTGTTAGCGCATTCAGGTCATCACCCTTGGCCCGGGCGAGGATTTACCGCTCACCGCCGTGCACGACAGAGCTGACTATCCATGCACAATATGGACCGGGGAAGCGTGTCTATCGGTGCATACGTTCAATCTCACGCCGATGAAAATAGCTATCATAATGGATATATTCACTGAAGTGGAAATTGATGGCCAGGATAAGCCGTTGTTTCTCGTATCGTCACTGGGTTTTTTTTCCGAGGGATGAAGGGGGTGAGCGGTTAGCTGAGTCGTGAAACTGCGTGAATCTACATCCCTCAACACGTTTAAATATAGATTGGAGATGTTGCCTCCATTAATCAACACACACATTCTCTCTCTGTATCTTTTTGTCACCTTTTTCACACGTGCACATGCTAACACACTCACACATACGGGTGTATATCCTCCAACACATTACCACTCTCACTTTCCATAATATTTCATTTCTTCCATTAGAGATATATATTCATTTTTTTGCTGTTTCCCCTGACAGTTTATTGATCTTATTGTTTTTTCTTTTGTTCTGCGACATGTTGTCACATTCTGTCACTGTGATTTTTTTTTTATTGCTTTCTTTCATTCTTTATTTATTTATTTATTTTGGCATCTTATCTTTGTGTTTTTTTCATCATGTTTTATCATTGTGTTTAATAGTTTCTATATTTTATGTTCCAATTATCTAAAATGATCTTCCAATCATCTGTTCCAATTAACTAAAACTAAACTTGAGAGAGGAACATATGATTAAGACAAATAAAATCGAGTAGATAATCTTCTCCTAGTTCAAAGTAATTTCATTGACTCCACTAAATCCATTACTCCTCCAAACACTCACTTCATTGACTTTCCAACCATTGACGTCTCCAAAATAATGACATTTTGGACAATATTATCCGTGCATGACAAGTCCCAGCATTTTCCTAACCCCTGTGCATCTTCAGGACGTACTCGGCCTGAATCCTCTGGGTGTTTTGCCGAGATAAACAAAAAAAAAAACAAGGTCACCCTGTGACTTCCAGCAAGAGTAACAGAGGAGCTTTTTTGTTTCTGCAAATGAAATACAGTTGTTTCATTCCAGCAGCCCTCCCGCCGCCCCTCAGGAGGAATTTGTTAGCTATATATGCCAATGGCTATCTATAATTATATCCACAGTCATTTGTGTGGAGAATTATCACAGTTCTTGGCAGAGCGGCCCGGCGGTCGGGGGAAACGGTTTGCTGATAAAGCACCTGCAGGAAAGTTTGAAGCCCTGCGTCGATAAAAAGAGAGAGAGACGTGCATTTAGACGCATTCTTTCAGACTCTCACACACACACACACACACACTGTCCATACGATACTGCACAAACACAAACACAGAGTATCGCTGTGTGTTTGCAGGCACATACACTGCCCTTCTGTACCTGCAGATGCACATACAAACATACAGAGTGATCCTATGATGTGTGACAGATGTACACACACACACACACATTGTGCCTGTGTTACTGAAGACACTGAAAAAAGCACTTGAGCTCCTCTGCCACTAGTCGTGCTGATGGTGGAGAGTTATTGGAGAAGCATCCCGAGCAGATCCGAGCCTCGGGCGGCACCGCGGCCAATTCCGCCTGACCGCGTTTCACCTGAGCTCTGCATTTTGACTGGGATTTTCCCTCCTCCTGCCTTCTTTTCATCACAAGTAATTGACGTTTTGGCCTTGAAGCTTTCTACCAGGGGACCTGCAGCTACACACACATGCTCTCACACACACACACATGCACTTCAGGTTATATTTCCCCCTTTCAGCTTTTCTTTGCATTACGACCTTAACCGTAAGTTAGGTCAACTTTTTTTTCCCAGTATGCTGAGCTTTCACCAATGCGGGGGAAAAAACTTGTCCAACTTTTTAAAAGCACCACACTCCTCAGCCACTGGAGCAGTATGGAGTGTGTGCAGGCGTGCCAAGGCGTCATTTTGTTACTAGATATTGATTTTGTAAATACAAGCTCTCAAACACAAAAGAGCTGTAATTGCTGAACTGTCAGTATGCCCGATAGATATGTTTACCCTGCTAATCATGGTCCTCCCTCTCTCTCTCTCTCTCTCTCTCTCTCTCTCTCTCTCTCTCTCTCGTGTTGAGACGTGTTGGATTGCTTTACACCGCTGTAAACTAACCTCAATTTGTCCCCTGCGGTGTAAGACTCACTCTTAACACAATCCTTAACGTTTATATCGTCGCCCAGAGCCTGTGTGCTGTGGGTACCCTCCGTCGATGCCACGCTCACTGGGGAGCCCACTCTTAACGCTGCGCGATAGGGTCCTAGACTGAAGTGCACCACATTAACATTGACTTTTGTCAGCGGCTCTCAAGACTCTCTTTCTACTGAACCGTGAAGAAGAATCATCCCCTCAAACAGGATTTTAGGGGCTGCTGCCACGATTGGATTCATACCTCTACTCCCTAGCGGGGGCATGGTATTGTTGGGGGGTCTTGGGGGGGGGGGGGGGGGGGGCTTGAGGGGGGAGACGAGGCCTGGCAGAGGGAGGGAAGGTGAAGACACCGCCCCCTTGGCATAACTGCAGATGTGGTCCGGAAAAGCTCACTCTTTCTCTCTCTCTCTCTCTCTGCATATACATGCACATAAACCCGAAATGCAGCATGTGTATGTTTTTGTGCATACGTGTGTGTGCAGTGTGTGTGTGTGTGTGTAGTGTGTAGTGTGTGTCCATGCCTGCTTATGCGTTTGCATCTTCAGCTTGCAGCATCACGATGATAGAACTAACAAGACTCCAGGGAGGAGGACGACGGGAAGCGATGCTACGATCTGGAAACTCTCCCTTGTTAAAAACGGAAATCACATACTAGCACTGCAGAACTGTTATGTCAGTATAGACGTATATACATTCATTTGTATGGGAAAAATGTTTTAAACATGGGCTGTAATCAAACACATTTCAGCTTCAAATTGTCAGCCTGTCATGATCTGACCCATGGCGATGTTCATGCAGTATATTTCTTCCGTCTCCACAATCAAAAAACAACAAATATCTGGAAAGAAAAACCTTTAATGCAAACAGAATAACAGAATGATTGTTAGCAAACTACCTGGAGCCACGTAAGTACCTGGATGGGCCTTGTGATCAGTACTGGAATAACCTTTGTTGCTGTCCTAGTGGTTGCTTTTAATGTTGGCCATTTGGAATTCATCAATGCCTCTGATCAATACAGGACCTGATATGCATTCCCCCTATCGAGGGCCGATCTATCACCGAGGGAGAGGGACAACGCTGCCCACCGCCACGGGAATACAGATAGGACACATCATTACCGGATTCCCACTGGTGATCCCCATAAAGATGAATGATGCTAAGTGAACACGTTGAGTCTGCTGTTTGAGCACCACACACACACACACACACACACACACACAAATACACATGCATACACGCAGGTATCTATATACACTAAAAACACATGCACACACCTACACCCATCCCCATCCATTTTTTGCAACATCCAACACAGGCTACACTAATGGGAACGTAAAAGTTGGTGTAAATCAATCATGGTCTTGGTGGGAGTAGGGAGATGCTCGCTCGCTCTCTCGCTCTCTCTCTCTCTCTCTCTCTCGTGTTGCATTTCATGTTTCTCAAAATGACCCCATGAGCCCCGTTGCTTCCTGTTGCAAAAAGGATAGTGCAAGCTGTCAGCGAGAACAGCATCACGTCTCTACGGTCGCCCATCTTTCCCTGTCAGGATGACTTTGTCCAGGTATGACCAGCTCTGCTCCTTATGCCTCCATCATTTTCAATTCTTCCTCTCTCGCTCTCTCGCTCTCTCGCTCTCACTCTCTCTCTCAGCTAACTCTCCTTTCTCATCTGTCAATAATAAGGCCTGACAGCGGCTGAGAGGATGTGGAGAAAACATATTCACACATACACTTTATCATGTAGGTAGTTGTTTGAGGTGCACCAACACACACACACACGCCACTCTTTGTTGTCTGTGTCTGTTTTGGCATGCGGTAGGTTTACAACGTTCACACCCATAAATAAAAAATACCAAATCCAAGTCAAGGCAAGACCTGAAATAGAAGGACAAACTTGTGAAAGTCGAGTTACTTTGTGACAATCTGATTCTTTTTTTATCACCGTGAAAAACAAAAATCTCCGGATCATGCTCAGGTGCTGTTGCTTTCCCAGCTGTCTTCTTTTCTTTCTTCTCCCTCTCTGTTTCCAGCTCACTCACTCCTGTCTCTCTCTGTTTCTCTGTATCTAAATCTGTCTTTGTATATCTCTCTTTCTCCCTCTCTCTTGCTTGATCGGTCTGAAATATCTCCTCTTTTTTTTCCCCCCTCCCTGTCTCCAAGCACCCTCCCTCTCTTTTTCACGCCGGTTGTCTATAAGCAGATTATGGGTCTCAAAGTCCTCCTCCAGAGGTGTAAACCTGACGCTGGTTTTAATAGACTCCATTTGCCACAGTACAGAGGCAGCCTAGACTTCTGATTCACAGCCGACACACACAGACACACACCCACACACTCACTTACACACTGGATTTGTATTATTTTGTTTTTTGATTCATTAAAAACACACACACACATACAACACACACCATAACACAAAGCAGCTTTGACAGGCCGCTCAAGCGCGCCGATGCAAGCATACTATTGTCTTTGCGGTTGCAGAACATTTCCCAAATTCCTGTTGAAACCTATTAGCATCCAAATCCTAATCTCCTTAAAGGGGGAACGCCTCTGAAATTCAGATTTTAAAAATGTTATCCGAACGCACCGGGAAAGATGGATTTGTATTATTGTGTATTGTATTAACGTTCTCGTCCGCCTCCCAAATCCACAAATGAGAGTTCATCCTGGCGCCTGAACACTCAATCTACCTCTCCGATTAGGATACGTCTCTGTTGCTGTGTAATCCAGACAGCTGTGAACTATGTATCACCCCAACTCTCCACATATAACATCTGGGGTTTGATTTGATCGCGGAGGATGGAAGACGGACCTCGCGATGACGATACTTTGTGCAGTCCTAGTCAGGAGGGGGTGGGGGAACACCTTGGGGACCGACTGGAGGTGTAGATGCCCTGGCCCGGGGTTCTTCATCGTAGAGGAGGTGGGCCTTCAGGGTTCTTGGTGGGACAAGGAGCAGCAGTTGGATTTTGACGACGGAATATCCTCCTCCAGATGCTGGAATCTCTTGGTGGCGATGCTAGCCCCTGTCCTGGAAATATTTGCCTATGAAGCACTCAGAACTCTTTGAAAAAACACACGAAACATTGACAGTTTGAAGTATAAAAATATATTGTAGAGAGATATATTTCAGATATATTTAAGACACAGGTCACACAGAAAGTCAAAATCTCTCTATCTCTCTATGGCCTCTCTCACTGAAAGTCAGCTCACTACAGTCTTTATCGTTTCTTTGGCGAGAGAGAAGTCTCGCATGATTGGTCCTCCATGCTAAGACCGTATGGTTCATCCTATACACTATTTTCATGCACTAGTGGACTAGTTAAGGTCACATTTCTAACTTCCTTAAAAGGCCTGACTAGCCTGACTAGCTGGTTAAGCTAAACTTAGGAACATGTTCACAGCACACTTGTCACATGTCTATCACAGGGGGACAGCATGGTATCAATACACCAGTCACAAAATAATGACTAAGAAATGATAAATGATAAATTCTACCACTCTTCGCTAAAATGTACTTCCACACCCCGTACAACACTTCTTCTTCTCCGTGTAGCTCGATAGCCAGATAGCCAAACTTGTGGTGTTTGTTAGATTTAGAGATCAGGCTGTCGTGTTTTGAAGCCTCATGAGGTTGTACACCTACAGTATAACCTCTCCTGTCCAATCTGCTGGTCAGGGACTTGCTGTTCTTTGGTATGCTATTTGGTGTAGTGCTCTCTCCACGTGTCATTTTCATGATTGTCTTGTCTATGTAGTGTCTGCTAAATCACTGTAATGTAATGACAGACACGCCTCCAAATGTTTGGTGATTTTTGACAAAGCACTATGTTAGGCCAACCCACAGCTCCAGAGAGAGCTGAACGAGTGACAGTGAGTGAGAGTGAACGAGTGACAGTGAGTGAGAGTGAACGAGTGACAGTGAGTGTGTTCAGGATGATTATCGGGGGGATCAGGGTGCATCCTGGACGGGGAGGCAGAGCAACACCAGAATAGTTCAGCTGGATTTAAAAGTTCAGACAAACATCCTCTGAGTCATGAGTTGGAACAAACTTTTTTGCCTTCACAGCAAAAGCTACTTGGTAACCATGCGCTGATGAAACGATGATGAAATGACTCACTAGTGTGTGTGTGTGTGTGTGTGTGTGTCTGCACATATTTTAATAGATTACTGTAACTTCTCTTTGATATCCCGAGAGCGGAGATGTTGATTTGCCTCTGATTGGTCGCTTCCTGCCACGGTGTCAGAGTACAGACTGATTGCTTGCTCACACTCTCTCACTCTCTCTCTCTCACTCACTCACTCTCTCTCTCTCTCTCTCACTCTTTCTTTCTTGAGAGAGAGAGAGAGAGATTCAAGCAAATATGCTCGTTAATGCATCTTTCCGTCTAAACCTGATGGTGACCTTTCAAGCGCAAACATTTATTTCTTCAAGTAACATTTCATGCCAATTACACTTAGGATACAGTAATCTCCTCTCCTCTCTCCTCATCTCCTCTCCTTTCCTCTCTTCTCCTCTCCTCTCTCCTCTTTGCTCTCTTTTCCTTTCCTCTCCTAGGCTCTTCATTTGCCTCCCTCCTTGCCTTTCCTATCATCTCTTCTCCTTCCCCTTCCTTCCCTTTTCTCTCATGTTTTTTTTTCTTCTTTCTTCTCCTCTCATCTCTTCTCTTGTCATTTGCTCTCTTTTCCTTTCCTCTCCTCATCTCCTCTCCTCTCTCCTCATCTCCTCTCCTCTCCTCTCTCCTCTTTGCTCTCTTTTCCTTTCCTCTCCTAGGCTCTTCATTTGCCTCCTTCCTTTCCTCTCCTATCATCTTCTTCTCCTTCCCCTTCCTTCCCTTTCTCCTCTCATGTTGTTTTTTTTCATCTTTCTTTTCCCTCTCTCCTCTCCACCTTTTTTTTTTTTTTTTTTTTACCATTTCACTCATTAGTTCCAGCACAGCGCCGCCTCAAAGCTTGTCAACGTAGAGCAACACATCCTCCTTCTGCGGGTTTTCAGAAACCAAACTAATCAGACCCCCAGCAACAAGCCCCCTTCGCTCATCCTCCTCCTCCCTCCTTCTAAGACGCCGACAGAAGCGCCGCGGTTTGTTTTCCTGCTAGTGTTAATTATGTAACCCAATTATACCATCACAGGGCCTGACGCAGGGAAGCTAAATTAAAAGTGATTGGCTTCATTACAGGCTCCTGGATGCTGCGCGGGGTGCTTTCAGATAGGGGGGGGGGGGGGGGGGGGGGTATTTAAAGTAACTTCCCCGGTGGAAAACATTCATTACGTGAGGATTCTTTTGTCATCGTACATCTTATTGTTTTCCGATCTGTGAGATGTCATTATATCGGATAGATGGTGCGTACATTCGCTACAGATTGAATTTTTCTCTCGGCTCCACACAGATTCATATAGATGGAGGTTTAAAAACGACAGGCCCGGCTCGCGGTCACGTTCCTGTTGCTTGTTTGTGTTGTTGTATGTGCCGACGACCACCGCGGTAAGGTGGTCGTGGCATCCTGGCCTGTCTCCCTGACGCCCGCCCACCGACCTAGTTTCCCCCCCTCCTGCTTGTCACCTGTTCCTGCCCAGCCTATCAGAGGAGTCGCTCAATTCCAGCCTCAACACCTGAATGCAGTTTGCAGCATTTAGTATAAGTAGAGATCTGTTCCTGCATTCCCCTGCCAGAAGGTTTTAGCTAGTCTGGATGTGATAGCCTGAGTATCGGACCTGATATTTGACAACCTGGTTTGAACCTGTGCCTGTTTTCTGACCAGCCTTTTGCTCCCTACTGATCCTGTCTGTCCTGCTCCCTACTGATCCTGTCTGCCTGCTCCCTACTGGTCCTGTCTGCCTGCTCCCTACTGATCCTGTCTACCTGCTCCCTACTGATCCTGTCTGCCTGCTCCCTACTGATCCTGATCCTGTCTGCCTGCTCCCTACTGATCCTGATCCTGTCTGCCTGCTCCCTACTGGTCCTGATGCTTCTGCCTGCTCCCTACTGATCCTGTCTACCTGCTCCCTACTGATCCTGTCTGCCTGCTCCCTACTGATCCTGTCTGCCTGCTCCCTACTGATCCTGTCTGCCTGCTCCCTACTGATCCTGTCTGCCTGCTCCTCTGCTGCTCCCTACTGGTCCTGTCTGCCTGCTCCCTACTGGTCCTGTCTGCCTGCTCCCTACTGCTGCTCCCTACTGGTCCTGTCTGCCTGCTCCCTACTGATCCTGTCTGCCTGCTCCCTACTGCTGCTCCCTACTGCTGCTCCCTACTGCTGCTCCCTACTGCTGCTCCCTACTGCTGCTCCCTACTGGTCCTGTCTGCCTGCTCCCTACTGCTGCTCCCTACTGATCCTGTCTGCTTGCTCCCTACTGCTGCTCCCTACTGGTCCTGTCTGCCTGCTCCCTGCTGGTCCTGTCTGCCTGCTCCCTACTGATCCTGTCTGCCTACTCCCTGCTGGTCCTGTCTGCCTGCTCCCTACTGATCCTGTCTACCTGCTCCCTACTGATCCTGTCTACCTGCTCCCTACTGATCCTGTCTGCCTGCTGCCTACTGGTCCTGTCTGCCTGCTCCCTACTGATCCTGTCTGCCTGCTCCCTACTGATCCTGTCTGTCTGCTCCCGACTCCGGCCTGTTTTCTCCTGACTAGGTTTTTGCCTGCTGTTTTTTGGTACCTCAGCCCTGTTGCCTGTTTGTTATATTGACCTGGACTGTCTTGACGTTTTGGATCTCACACTAATAAATTGGTGTTGAACTTTTACTAGCGTGTCTGTTCTTCTCTGCCTGTTTGCTTGACAAAGATAATGGAATAAGGCTTTTATTTTCCTGAGCTAGAAGAACCTGGAAGCTGTTGATCTCCACACATGTAACATATGATTCATCCTGTTTTCCATGTTGACTCATCCATAGCCACCAAATGTCAAAAAGAACAAGCAATACACAACAGGTTTCACACAGTTGAGGGATACCCGGAGATACACTGGAACAGTGATGGACTGACTACTGTCACGTAGACTGATGATGAGGTAATTGCGATCATTAGTGACGCTACTGTGCACATGCAATCAGTATTCAACGTGTCTGAGTGGCTTTTTCAAACGGTATTTCAACCAGTTCGCTGCCGTTTTCATTCAAGCGACTACCCCGGAGAAGTGGGTCAGACATCATGACAAAGTGGAAAATCTGAGCCGGTCCCCTCCCTCCTTGGGACTCGACATCAAAAAAAGAAGGGTTTGGGCATAAGGCCCTGCGACACTCTAGCGTTTTGTCCAGAGGATGTATTTGCACATCAATCTGCCTCCGGCTACAAAACATAATCTGGAATACAAGATTAGCTGCAGCTCTGTGGGCCGTGTTGAAATTAAGACTTACTTACATACTTACTGCTTGCTTCCTTCCATGCCTGTCTATTTACTTTTTTTGAAACATATTTACTTGCTTTCTTACTTATTTTGTACAAGGAATATGGAGTGCCATGCGTCTGACTTCGTGCCTCCCCCCGTGACCTACTTCCAGAGACAATGCGTTCTCAGGACATCTTTTGGCGTTGAGTGTGTTTTTAAGTAGCTTGACTCCACGTCAACTCCCCAGCACGACACTGAGATGAATAGCCTCCGCTTGATCAAGTACATCATCTACCTGGAGAGGCACAGCACACGACGAGCAAGCGACCATAACGAGGGAAGGAGAAAGGGGAACAAGAGGGAAGGAACAAGAGGAGGGTTGAGGAAAGGGAGGATTGGGGAAGAGGACAATTGAGGAAATGCATTCAGCTCAGTTAAGAGTCATTTCTATACCAAAGTGAAAATGAATCCTTTGCTGAAATCTGTTTGCTCCCTTCAGAATCCACTATGATTGCTTATTTATGAATCGGCATCGCTTTCCCATACATGGAATTTAAGCTGGTTTCCTGCATTTTTTTTTAAGCTGAATGAGAGGAGAGGAGAGGAAACACAGCATCCTTTTTCCTTGCTGCATCATGCTTACTGTACATTTATCATCACACCCTAATGCTGATCATGTGTACTCCTTCTCCACCTACCCCCGTATATTTCCCTGCTTCTTTTCCCCTCTCCTAGCCCCTCCACCTTTCCTGCTCCTCCTCCTCGTGTCCTGTCATTCCCTCCTCCATAGTTTGGAGGATTTTCAACAAGCCTTTTATTAAGGACGAGGTATGAACCAACACTGCCCCCTAGAGACTGAAGGGATTTGGGGAAACTAGTAGAGAAGTGCTAGGGAGACAAGAAAAGAGTTTCCACCCAAAATCTCATCAAAAACATTTTATTTTAAAATATTTAAGCCACTTTAACTCTAAAACTGGAAAAGGAAATACTTACAAAATGTGCTAAACTAAACCTTGGGTTCTCAATTTATGAATCTTTTTGAAATGTGTTGCTCCTTGCCTAAACTAAAAAGCTTATTGGGAAATGTCAGCAACAGTGTATATTTGGTATTTTTGGAAAGGGTGTGCTTTGTAGTTTCGTGGTGTGTTCAGCTGCATGAACGTGCCTCCTTCTTTCACCTATCAGCCATTTAGTTTCAGTGGCTGATCCAGGCTCTTCCATATACAGGTGTGTGCCTGCCAAATACCTGACTGGTAACTTGTAACTAATTTGTACTACATATCATTTTGTAAAAGTACTTTTTTTTCAAATGTTGGCTTTATCATTTTGGAAGCAAACCACTCACAACACCACACCAGAACATAATGGCTGTTGACAAGAAATAAAGGCGAACATGTACTTTCATACAGCATCAAACGCTGGCACCTCTGATGCATCGTGTGACACTGCCATTCTGTTAAACAATAGAAATGATGTTACAAAATGCAAGCTGGCATCTTCTATTACCTACTGTGCACTCACCTCAACGGGCTAACCTTACATTTATGATGCCAAGTAAGAAAACAGTTACAGATGTTTCATTGCCGCTCCAAAGTGTTGAGTGTGCAGTTGTTTTGCCAGGTAGTGTTTTAAAAATGTTTTACACTGCTGCAGTGCAATCACAAACATCAGCATTACCATTACCGCTGCATAAGAATTACCATTTGCCGCCTCTGCAAGGTATTACTGTATACTTTACGCTGAACCCCGGTCACCTACAAGCCATTGATATTCAGTGTGGTTTCTGAGCTGCATGCAGAGTTAGGTAGCCCTCTCCTCCACTCTGTAGTCTCAGGCTAGCCATGAGTATAACACCACACACTCCCGCTGGTCTGAGCCCGTTGTTCTCCATCCCTGCATCATATTTTGGAGAAAAGGAATTGGTGATGAATTATCAACTTGGTTATGACACAGAATACCCACAAAAAAACATCACCTCTTCAGTAGCTTTATGGAGCAGAGTGGCCTTTTGTTTATGTTTTTAGTAATGGATGGCTCTTTCAAAGCCTATCTGCTCGTCTCCCTTTGATTTCCACTGATAATGCCACCGCGGCCATGAAGGCCATGCTTTTAGTCTAAGAAAAAGTCCAAGAACAGAAGGCTGGCATTATGTATAGAGAAAAATAGCGTGTGTGTGTGTGTGGAGGGAGGGTTATTATTCTAGTGATGCAGCGAATTAAATTGTGTCTTCATTTAAAAGGTAGAAGCAGTGTCCTGTGTAGGCTTCGCCGCATTAATGTAAAATAACAGAATATTTATTGTTCTGATGTCATTTTGATAGCAGTGACTGATGGTGAGACGGAAAAGATGAGAATGTCAAACGGCTCACATTCATCAGAAATGCAGGGCTATGCGCATTGTCATCTAACAGTGAGTAAGACTACCAATTAGTCAATCCAAATGAATCTCGTTACCGACAGCGAGATCAGATCAGGCCCCCGTGAATCACACATTTACATTTTCACTTGTGTTTGTTTGTAACTCACAAGAACATTTGAATTTCACAAGCCGTGAGCCTGGGGGTGTTTTGTTTCTGAGACAGGCAGGCACTGACATCCCCCACAATTGGACTTGCAAATCCAGGGTCTGGAAGCCATTAGTCTGTGTATACAAGTTGTGGCACCTCGGGGGGGTGGGGGGGGGGGTACCGTCAGGTGTCACCGGCTCGATCGGAGGGCAGTTTCCTGGCACAGACCACGCTTCGGGCAGGATTCACACACAAAACGCTCACCTTTAATTGTTGCCCTCAAATACAAATTAAACTACAACTTGAATCTAAGTGTGTGGAGAAGCGTTAGCAGCCTCCTGGATGGTCTCTCCCCTTAGACTGGAAACCACTCTTATCATCTCCCACCTGGCTGGTTAGTAATGCCCCCCTAGCTGGGGCAAGATGGACGACTGGCTTGGGGATGCAGTCTTGTCCCACGGTTTCTCAGTGGCAGATAGCCCAGGCTGCCACAATGTAAGCAGTAAAACAACTGTGATCCCGCGGTTGGTCAGGACCAATGCAGACTAAGAATCATGAAAAAGCCAAATAGGCACATGGGTAACAGGTGGGTATCTAATGAGTAAGAAGTGACAATGGAAATTAACAATTCATGGAGCTGACTGCAGGCTAGAAAAGTGGTCACATGTTGGACACAATTACTTCATGTGTAGTTCAGCTCCTGCAGCAGTAACCTGCAGACTAAACATGAAAATCAAAAGTCTTTCTGGCTACAAACCCACATTACAGGGATCAGGGATCAAACCCAGGTCCACTGAGCCACCACTCCATTTCATTCGTTTTGTATCATTAGCTTTCAATACCCATCCTTGGATCAGGCTGGCACGTCTGGCACACATGCACAAGGCCCTTGCCTAGTATTTGGCACTGGCAGCCCTGGAGTTTGAACCAGCAGTCACCTCAACTACCTGGTAGCCTTCCTTACCAACCTGCTTCTCCACTCCAAAGCCCTGGGCCGCTTTCCCTGAAACATCTTAGCAGCACATTTCATCCATTAGCTATAATGGAATACCTCAGTATTAAGTAAGTTTGTTTGTTGTCCTGTGCCTATCTGTCCAGACCAACATCATTTCTCTAACATTGGGGCAAAGTTATGGTTGCATATGTCTGAACATGAAGAGTACGTAAAACTTGATTTATCATATGTGTTCATATAGCAAATGATGCTTGAATTTCAGGGTTGTTTAAGTGTCTGACATGACAAAGCACTTAAAGGAACATAAAGAAACACTTATAAAGAAACTGTTATGAAAAATGGTGTCATACCTGTTAACAGTGTGAATTTACATTGCCTCGGAATGTTGTCCATGTATCATCAACTGTATAAGTGCAATGATAGACACATTTTCTCTGTAAATGACAGTAAAATATTGTTGATTTCCAACAACAATCCCATCCTGAAGAAGCTTTTTGGAGATTTTTGCAGGCCGTTAAGGGAATTATGTCATTTAATCTCATCTCACGATCACATTTCTTGTTCCAGTCGTGAGCCACCTCCCCTCACTCTCTCCCTCTCCCTCTGTCTCCCCCGTACACTTCCAATAGTGTTGCAGTGTTTAGCTGTTAAACACTGATAGTAACCCTAATTACCTCCTCTCTCCAGACAGCGTGGGGCTGTGTGCTGTGTAATGTGCTCTCGCTGTAGATCTGCATGACCCCTGAGGATTAGGAGGTGACCCCCCGCCTCCGCAGTGTCATTGGAACGCTGCCTAATGAGCAGGACACACACACACACACAGAGAGAGAGAGAGAGAGCTGTCCTATAGGCCGAGCTATCCAGTTACTCTCAGTGAGGTGAACCTCTGTGCTGTAAACGATCCAGACCTGGCGAAGGGTGACGAAATCCCTGGGCGGTTTTTAAAATGGGTGCAAAAAGACAAAATGGTTTGTGCCTCGGTCGACCACATTGCTACTTTTATTGCAGGATGCTGTACGTGCACATAGAGAATGATTGTATTTCGGTATTGTATTGTTATGCTATAGTCAATGTGTTTTTCTTGAATTTAATTTAATAGTTACTTAATTGCCCAGACAGCATCACACTTCTGTCTTGGCCACTGTGTACTTGGTGTTCCAGTTTGAGATGCTGCCCTGTGACCGGTTCTATAATGTGTTAAGTACATCAAGTAATGTCTATATGAAGTGCCATTAACTTCCTACATTATGGATGAAAAGTACCATAGCTCTCATTCCACAATTACCCACTGCAGTGGGATAAGATGGACTTAAGCTACGACGGCGTTTTATGTTTTAATGTCTATTATGCGATGTGCACTAATGTTTGCTATTCTCAAATCCCACCAAAAGAACAGCTGAAGGAAATATGAGTAAGTGAGTAGCTGATAATGGGTCAGCAGCCGAGGAGATGGAGTCTGCGACCTCAGTCTGGAGGCTTGACTTAAACGTTCATGAGAGTGAGCCAGCCAGCCGTGACCCCAGGCACCACGCCAGGCCTCCGGTGTCTCTAGTCCTTGTTTCAGTGCCAACATGGTGGAACTGATGAAACATGAGACATCTGATGGACTGAGGGGAGTGCTGAAGAGGGAGTCTGGGGGGTTATAAGTCTGTTTTATATTTGCAGTTTACTTTTAAGGCATTTGTGTTTTAATTGGTAATATGTGTTGGTTTGTATCATCTGTGTCTGTAGACATGGTCGCTCTTAGGCACCAGCTGAAGTTCAGAGGTTGTGTTTTTTGTTATTGCTTCGAGGCTCGGCGGAACAACCAGGACAGACCAACCTATTTGAGACCAACCCAACAGTTCAAAGACAAGGATCCGTTTCAAGATCCATTTTGGGGTAACATTTGGCAGCCCAAACACTGGAGCAGTGGATCAATGCTTTGTTCAATGGTTGGTGAGGGAGGGGCTCTGAACCGGTGACCTACCAATCACAATCTTATTTCTCCAACCTTCAGTCTGCTAGTGCCCTTTGCAGGTTCATAGGTATACGTACCCAACTCCTCTTTTTAGATATGTCCAGTTTGGAAACTGTTGATGCCAGTGAAACAAAAATCCACAAGTTTCCTCCTTTCGATATCAGATTTACGACCATGTTCCCCTGGTGGCCCGACCCCCAGACACTCTCCTCCTACCAAAGATGAACCTCTTGACTTAGGCCGAGGCCCCACACAGTTGCAGGACATAGCATTCCAGAGGTGCCTCATGCCCGTAGTGCTGGAGCATCAGGATCCACACGGCAGAGGGACCCCTGTCTTCTTCCAGTTGCCGTCATAGTTTTTAAACTCACAGGTTAACTCTAAATATACTTTACCGTAACCGTAATAAATCCTTTGCAAGAGAATAAAGACTTAACACAACATCAAACATGGTGTCTTTATTAGTCATTAGTGCTTTCCCTTCCCAAAACGTACACAAAACTAAACTTAACCATTAGTGGAGATGGTGCAATACTGACCTCAAATCTGTATCTATGTGCAGCGATGCCTTGGGCCACTGAGAAAAATATTTTTTGGTGATGCTCCATCAGAAGTACTGTGTACCCTTCATAGGAAAGCAGTCACATAATTCCACCCAAACCCACCCTGCTGACAGTATCTTTGAGATTAATGATCTCGGTCAGTGATGCTCAGTCAGCAGAGTTATGAGGCTTGATGAATACAGTACGCTCAGTTGAACCCGTGCCCATAGTTTCAAGGAGGCACTGCTGCAATCCTGTCTCTGTTGTTCTAAAGGACACACAAAAGTCACCAAAAGTCCACTTTCTTTCATTTCCGTCTTTTAAACTGAACTTTTACATCCATTTATTTCAGATCTCCCCTGGAGTGTGTCCTTGTTTTCATATTCATGCTTTCTTTCGATGCAATGACAATCTTCTCTGAGGGCATCTTTGATGCGCTATTTGTTTGGAATAAATCAAATCTTAAAAAAAACGAAAATAACATGAAGGCTATCAACTTTGTGGAGTCAGGCACTGAGGATAAAGTGCCACTGGCAAAGTTTGCCTGTGTTCTTTACTCTTGGCAGATTTACACACTGAACTCTTCCAGTATCCAGAAATAAATGGTAAAAGATTGAAAATAAGTTGAGTTAGATAACAGATGAATGGATGACTTGTGGCACATATTCAGGGGAAGGGGGCGCTTGAGTGTTGAGTGATCTATACAGCAGTGGACCTTAATGAGTACGGAGTCTAGCCTAGCAGGGTTTGGTGGCTGTCATCTCCAAACCATTTCCACTGGACTCCATTCAGGTTCTGGCCCCCGAGGACTATTTGCACTAGACTGGACAGAAACAGACTAGCCAAGGGCTGATGGGCTCATGGGAATGGGTGAACTGTCTAACGTCTATTTAAAAAACAGGGATTTTTCTAAATATTTTGTTAGCACTCCATGTGTTAGATAAATAAATAATATGTAATCACTATAGGTGGAAGTGTTGGTAAGGACTAAATAAAATGTTTCCACTCCCTCCAGTACTTCACTTCAGAGGTCGTTTTAGAGACAAACTAATGACTCTTTACTGCAACTCCCCTCAAAGTGCAGAGGTTTATGTGGGCTGAGCTCAGGGAAGACAGAGAGAGAGAGAGAGAGAGAGAGAGAGAGAGAGAGACCGCATAGAATAAAACTTTAGATGAGATGAAAAGATTCATTAGGGTGCTTTGCAGTAAAGAAGCTGGGGAGGAGGTGGAAAAGCAGAGGCAGGGCAATGGAAGACCTCTGGGGAGCAACGAGGGAGAGGACAGTGGCAGAGAAACTATAAAGACAATGAACTCAAAGATGACTGAAGACTTTCTCTCTCTACATTGCATTACGTCATCACATTCAAGCTGTAAAGGAGTTGAGGCCATAATGAAAAGTATGATCACACAGTTGAGATAGCGGCACATGGGCATCGTACCTCAGCTTATCAGCCACTGGTACAGGAGATGAGAAAGTATGAAACATTTATTTCAACAAAAAAATGTTAAAATATCCAATCATCCAAACTTGTAGATGAAGACTTGGGGGATGATTGGATCGATGTTATCATCTTCCCTGGGCATAACATTTCAAATGTGGCTCATCATAAAATCTTATTGTGAGCTTTATGTTCCAAATAGTCATTTTTGAAACACTAGATAAAGTGTTTTTTCAAATGAAGCTTAACTGAATTTAGCTGTTGTCCATCTATTCTAAATTACATACAGCCTATAAGTCTTGATGTGGATAAAGGCATTGCAAACAAAACAAATTAATTGAATGAGAACTCCGAGAGATTAGTCAAATACCCTCCAAAGCGCTTTAGATTGTTTGTTGTTGTTTTAAGAAATAGTTTATTCTCCGTTCTGTTTTTGAACACAGTCTCTGTATTCTGGTGGATGTGAGAAAAGAGTGTCAGGCCATCAAAAAGATGAGAGGTGACCTCTCTATGATGGTAAAGATCTGGTGGTCCTGCCAGAAAAAGTAACATCTCCCTCCAACAAAAAAGTTAAGAATGTAAACGCTACACAACATGAATACTTAATAAAAAAAAATTAAAAAATGTGATTTGATTTATAATGAGACACTGGGAAAACAATTCAAGAGCGTACTAAAGGTTGCCTGTAGCCTTTCATTTGGACCCTGTTTGGTAATTTGGCCTCCAGCTCCACTCAACTATCAATGATATCAAAGGATAATTTTGGTGTACATTTTAAATTTTTTGTCCAAAACCCAGTCTGTTATTGTTTACTATCTATCTATTGTTTGCTATCTGCTTTCCTGTCTTCAGTGTTGTGTGTCGAGTATGACATGAATCAAATGTGTGTGTTTGTGAGAGAAAGGCAGAGAAAGGTTATTAGGCCTGGAGTTGCATCTCAGACTCTTAAAGCGACTGAAAATCAACTTCACCCATACTGAGACTGCAGTTCAGAAACCTCAGATTGTGGTGAATGAGTTTTGTGAGACTTTCTGGATACATTCTTTTGATGCTCTTAATTATCCTGTCCTAAATTATGACCACGATTTCACATGTTTCTTATAATCTTTCCAACAAGGATTTCATCATGACTGTAGCGATAAGTGGTTTGGTATCAGGTCCATTATGTTAATATCCATGGAGATAATGGGGATAATATCAATTACACTGATTACAATGGTTTTTGATCCTAATACGTTTTAATAATATGATGGTGCTGATATTAGTATCTATTATAGTCACAATGATAATGATGTTAATGCTGTTAATTACTGGCAATTATGAAGATTATAGGATTACTATAGTATTTCTTGCCTTTCTGGTATTGATATGTAGCCAGAGTATGTCTATTGTATTTCTTTATATTTCTCTGTGCCATTGTGTTTATTGTTTGTTATGAAGTGCTTTTGCCACAGTTTCAGCTTTTTGACACACATTATTTTCTTTACCATGTGATCCATTGTGTTGTGTTACCATGTGTATCATTCTATTTTCCTATTGGTCACAATTGCTATATAGGTAAGGCTTCACCATTGTTCATGTGATGTCCTGGTGAAGACCATGCTTGCTTTTTTAGAGTGCCCAGAGTTCCTTTGTGGACTTCTTTCTACGTCACATTTCTCCTTTCTCTGATTTTTCCTTGTTTGAAAACCATTTATCATGATGATTCACTGCAATTCACTGTGGAGTATGTCTATCAACTATAATTCAGTTGATATAGCAGTATATCTATAAACCCTTTCTATATTTCAGCTATAAGCCCTCAGTCACCATGTGCTTTTCAACTGTTATAGCCACAAATGGAAAGACTGATTCTAGCTTTCGATTCTGATAGCCTAAAAATCCAAGAATGTTAAAGATATTTAATAGCTAATAGAAAAGTGATGTCTCTATCATGGCTTTGTCGTGTTATAAATTATTGTAACTAGCTGTGAGCTGCAGGGAAGCTCTTTTGTTTTAAACAAAGCAGTCCAGAGAGTCTCTGTAATAGAGCTGTTCATTATTAAACAAAAGGCTAAATGGAACATGCATTAGGAGTAATGAAGACACAGAGGCATTCACTGTGTCAATGGAGTTGCACTGAAAACGGGGAGCTGACTAGACTTATTATATGTCAGTCTGGTTGCACTCAGTGCCACTGTCATTTATTGAAAGTTGCTCTTGACAAGAGTGTTAGCTACATGACATGAAGTGTATAAAGAAAATAGTACAGAAATGTACTTGCTAACATTGTAGTTATGTTTTTCATCTGATGGTGATCATCCACCACTGTCATCAACTTCATGTCCACCAAACAAATGTTATACTATAAAAACATCCTTGCACAATATCTATAAAGTAGTATGTGGAAAGTATGAATATAATCTTTTTGAATGGTTGAGCACTACCCCATGTTCTAACTTTCATCTATTCTCCTCAGATACTAAGACTAAGAGAGAGACAGAGAGACTAGGCTAGTGATAACTAGGCCAATGATACTCAAAGGTCTGGCCTGGAGGCCACACACAGCTTGTGAACGGGGGGAATGTTCCAGTATGAAAGAAATTTCCTTGGTGGCCTTAAGTTTTTACACCAAAAGTATAGTTGAAAGTTGTTCAATAATTTCTCTATCTATGCTGCTAGTTGGGTTAAAAAAATACAAATAAAAAACTTTTTTTTAAAAACAGTTTTTAATTAGGCATGGGGGCTATGGTGAAGGATGCTATCATACAATAATTTTGATTCACCTCACCAGTAAGCCTCAGGTTAACATAGCATGCCATACTTTCCGTTTCTCCAGCAAAGCTGAGTGATAACAGAAAATACTGAAGGGTTCACAGCAAAAACAGACTGTCTTTTTCTGAAAATAGCACCCAAGCTAAGCAAATGTATTTTTGACTAGGCCTATATGAGAGCTAGATGTAATGAGCTACAGTGACATGGAACATTGTTGCCATGGTACTATAGATAAGGAGCGCTCAGAAACTTTATTTTTCCTTTTTCAGCTTTAAAGTTTACTGGTAAATCAAGATTTTATGAAGGATAGTATTTCTACAAGAATTGAGTTTAACTGTTACATAGGCTATAAGGGTGGTTTCACACCATTTCAGCCAATTTTAGTGAACTAGCAATTCTGGAAATTCAATTTTGGAAATTGCATTATTGAAAGATAGTTTGTATTGAAGTAATTATAGTAATATAAGTAATTATGAAAATAGAATGGTTCAAATTCTATTTTTGTTTTTTTGTTTTTTTTCATTTTCCCTATTTCTGAGGGCTACCGGGAAAAGGAAATACCACTAGGAAATGGATGCTGCAACCAATAGTTAAGATCTGAGTTTTTTCAAGTGAACATCCAGTGTGGATGCAACGGGAACTTTTCTTTTTCAGTTGGTTCACCTTTTGGTCCACTTAAAGAGAACTGAGTTTGGCTCATTTAAAGAGAACAGTATGTGAAAACACCCGGAACGTCCTGGACCTTCCATCTCAGATGCTCAGGGAGGCATTTGAAGCTAGGTGGTAAGTCAATTTCAGTCCATTGTTTCTGACACAGCAATGAGAGGAACTGAAGTTGTAAGGGATATATGCAAAGTCATCGCTAGCCACTGAAGAGGGGCCTTCAATACTGGAACTACTTCAAAGCCATGCGGTTATCAAAAATTAATGCACATCTCCCCAGCCAACCAGAATCAAGTATTCACCCAGGGGATGGCAATGTAGTTTTCAGCTTATAACTTTTCTACTCTAACCTGAGTGCTTCAACCTGATTGGGAACTTTCGTAAAAAACCCCACTGAATGTTGTGCTAGTAAAGGTTAAGTTGAAGTATGTGTGTGTTCTTGTGTGTATACTTTTATGCTGAACGGGGAGATCGGCAGTGTATATTTGCAGACTGTCCTTTTTTCTCTTATTAAAAGGATTCAGGATTCACACACATATTAGTATAAGACACTAGATCCCAAGGCCCCATGGCTGTTAACTTTACATTATGGATTGACTTTGCACCTTTTATAAGCGTGCTCGGCACTGTTAACATATAGGAGATATGATTACAAAACATGTCACCTAAAAAGAGACACCGGGCAACTTTTTTGGCAACCTTAATGAGCAACAGTACGCACAACAAGGAGTAGCCTCTGCATATAGTAGCATCATTCATTCATATAAGGAAAATATTTTGCCAGGAAACATTTGATTTGAAAAGATTCTTGATGTTCTCATGTTGTCACCTGTTCCAGGGAGTGTTGCCCATCTGTATTGCCCAACGAAAATTCACCATTGCACGCCACCATATCTCTCCAACACACACAGCCATCTTATCCCTTGCTGGCATAAGATCAAATCTTCCTGTGACAGTGATGAATTAGAAAGGAAATTGCTACAAATTCTCTCAATAATGCAAAAAAAAAAAAATCTGAGTTATGATGTCAGATAAAAGTAAGAGTGACATTGGATTCAGTTGCTAAAAATGACGCTGTTGCCCTTTAAATACTCAAAGGCTCCTCGGCTCCATTTTCTGCCAAGTCACCAAGTATCCATGGAGATTTGGCCTCATGGTCCTCCTCCTCTCCCTTTTGAGGGACCCAGGCAGGCAGGAGATGAAGGAGTAAATCTGGGCATTACACAACCAAACCAAAGTGAACTGAACGGATCTGAGCTTAAGCTGGAGGCACGGTACAACACAGTCATCTCTTAAACAAATTAAGTATCAGCATTGCCGTTTCAGCCAAATTTTGAAACTCAGGGTTCGCCAACAAGGCTGCTGAAGAAACACTTTGATGCAGGATTTTCGCCCTGATCTTCTAAAACTGGGTTGGATGTCCTAACTAAGGCTAATTCTGGTAAAAAAATAATAATAATTCATATCCCCTCTGAGACCATAAGAATCTTGAAAAGGGTGACAGTCAGCTAAAGTTAGACAAGCAAACTTGTGAGAAGAACTTTGAATCCCAACGACTCCCAACCTCCAAGGTGCCTTTGAGCAGGGTACTCCAACTCCAGCTGCTCCTGCTAAGCTGCTCAGTGGCTAACAGTAGAGAACTGTGGTTGTACTGGGAAGCTCCCAAGAGGTTTTAAACAGATGTACACCAGTTTGGAATAGAATTCTTCAATTGCAAAGTGACATGGAAAGTGCTGCAACCTTGTGCCCAATAAGAAGATATGAGAGGGATGTCATTGAATAAATTGATTTGTCGCTTTATTTCTTCTTCCCCACGAATGACAGAAGCTCTCTGATTCTCTGTTGCTATTCGATCTATTTGTTCGTTGTTGAAACGTTCCTTGTTGTGAAATGGCTTGCATATAATGCGCCTCTGATCTTAACCAACGAGGTTCCCATCCATTGCGTAACCCGGGTCGCTGCCCCGTTCACACCACAGCTGAGCAGCATCTGTCCCTGGTTATTCCCGGGTCAAGAGCAGGGTCGCGGAAAACGTACCTGCCATGAAGAGCGTACATCTCTTCTTGAACTGCATGGATGATGGTTCTCTTAGGACTGTGAGAGTTCATCAACTGAGATTGCAGTGTGGCAGCGACGCCAGCCTTTTGCAGCCACTGGCTTTGGTTGCAGGATTCTTCTGGAAGAGGCAGCTCTGATAAACCCTGTTCACCCATTCACACCTGACCATACGCCTGGACACAGGAATAACCCGGGTAGTTGTTCCAGTGTGAAAGAGGTATTAGGCTGGGCATCATGGTACAGTGGATGCCAATGCAGAAGTCCACCCTCATACATTCATCCTGCATTAGAACTGCAGACAGTTCACTCTCAACTAATCAAATTTCTTCGGGCAGCTGAAAAGAGAGCAGAACCTTTTAGTTGAGAGAGCAGAGGTTTTTAGCAAGTGGCTATATTGAAAGCATCCATGCCTCAGGGACAGGACACATTATATCTTTTAATAGCAACACCTATTGACACACAATTCATTATAATTAATAATTCATCCTTTTTAAGAGTGTATTACACTTCATCCTGCAGCCATGAATCAAGTCCCTCTCACTGTCTTTGTAATCCTGCTTGCAACACACATACACTCTCAGTCACTGCCAGGCAAAGCTGAAAAGACACCAAGTCGGAGTCACACACACACACACACACACACACACACACACACACACACACTGCTGCTGATGCATGCTGCAGAGTAAGCAGGCTATTCTAAGCCAAAACTTCCACGACACACAAAACGCAAAAAGTTGGCAAGAGTTGTTCCAAGAAAGGAGAGAGAGAGACAGAGGGCAGGGAGAGGTGGATGAATGGACGGATGGATGGAAGAAAGGATGAAGGAACGAAAGGGAGGAGCGTCGGTAACTCAACAAATTGGACATCAAATCAGATTATGAGCTTGGGCGTGTCTTTTTGTGCACTCAAGCCTTTTTCTCTCTGTCTCTAGCTCTCGCCGTCACACCTGACTAGAGACACTAATGCAAGAGGATGGAGCGCATTTTGCCACTGTGGAACGTTTTATCATCAGGCCCCTTTCCATTTCATTTCCATATAAACACACACACACACACACACACACACACACACACACACACACACGTCAGCTCCACTCAGCAAGGACAAGGAGAGGAGACTGACTTCTGTCTCCTGTCCGACCTCATCTCTGATTTTCACTCTCGTTCAGTTCGTTCTGTTTGTTAGTCGCTGTTGATACGTCCCTTCTTGTGAACTGGCTTGCAGATAATGTTCCTCTGATCTGAACCGAAAAGATGTACGGTTGGTAGAAGATGTAAAAAATAACATGAAGAAAAACTTTTGGAAGTCGATCTATGTCGATTCCGCGGCTGACTCTTCAGTCGTGGTCGTGACGGGTGGCGGGTGGCGGGGGTCTTTTTTGAAGTAAAGAACAAACAACAACAAAACAACTGCCTACCTCTGTTGCTGTCATTCTTGCTAGTTTGTTTCTTTGTTCTTTCCCCTTCTCTCTTGTTCCCTCTCTCCTCCTCCCCTCTCTGTTTATGGCTTCGCTCGAGGACAGGAGTGGGTTACTGTTGCTCTTCGGAGTGGCACAGTTCAGCGGCAACCTGTGGCTCTCAGTATACTCCTGTTGGATAGGCCTGTATCACACAGGCACATCTGAACACACAACAAGACCTTCTCACTAGGAGGAAGAAGGGGGAGAAAAACGCATTGTGCATGTGTTCATGTGTGTGTGTGTGTGTGTGTGTGTGTGTGTGTGTGTGTGTGTGTCCGTGCACTTTGGTGTGTGAGTGAATGCTCTTTGGGTTTCAAGCAGCGATTGCAAATCAAAGAGAACGGGGCACAAAAACCCATCAAGATACAGATGGTTCACACATGCATGTGGTGTGTGTGTGTGTGTGTGTGTGTGTGTGTGTGTGTGTGTGTGTGTGTGTGTGTGTGTGTGTGTGGGAGGGGGGTGGGCTGTATTTACTTCAGTGTGCCTGTAAGGGACAATCAACAGAGCAGCATCCAAATGAGCAGTGGCCACAGCTCTGTGTGTGTGTGCATGTGCGTGTGTGTGTGTGTGTGTGCGTGTGCGTGTGCGTGTGCTTGTGTGTGTGCGCATTTGTGTTTGTGTTTGTGTGCAACTAACAGTCCCAGTCAGATGTGGACCAGCGTGCCAAGACTGCTGAACATGCCACAGAGATTACACACACACACACACACACACACACACACACACACACACACACACACAAAAACAAACAAGGTTAATAAAGTCTCCACTAGAGTGAGGCGAGGCAGAGATGAGGGTAGCAGTGAAACCAGGGTTGTAGTGTATAGCAGCTACACTCTATATACAGTCTACATACAAATACAAATCAGAGCCCAGCTAATCAATTACCTGGTTTCTAAAATGATATTTTTTCAACAGCAGTTGTCCGCTAGCATGATGTAAAGGAGGCGCCAGTCGTTTCCTGTTCAACACGCTCCAGGAGGAGGAGGAGGAGGAGGAGGAGGAGGAGGTTGTACATCGCCTGAGGCAAAGTCACTTCCACAGCGGGGCAAGCGCTCACTGCGACACGTCAGTCAGACTCGACGTATTCAGCAGACCCATCGCTTAGAGCGGCGTAATTACACACGATGACATGCGACACGTGACGAAGGTGTTTCTGTCATGTAAGATCTAAGAAGGGTGTTAAGTGGCGGCGTGGATTACAGAAGCGCGTACGTTGCAGAAATCCCCCCCCCGTCTATTACACACCGCTGAAAGGATGCACTGTAAAAAATGAGACTTTCAAGAGACCAACTGTTATTTAACACCGCAGCGTGTATTTTTAGTACTATTCAGTTAAGTTTGACACACTTCGCTGTTTTTACGCCCTCTCACACACTGCCTGCTTGTCAATCTGACTCCTTTGCGTACCTTTAATTTACGGCGGGACGTTTTGTTCACTCGCCTCGTCTTCGATTCATCTTCACACCAAAGAGGAAATTCGCTCTCGCTCGTCGACCCCGAAAAAGAAGGCCCTTGATAAATCAAAATTGTTTTGTCACGTTTCTCGTTCTCACCGGCTCGCCCAATTGAATGAGTAACGATTTAAAAAAAAAAAAAAAAGAAAGCATGTACTTGTTGACACCTCGCCTGTGATGCACCTCGGACCCCCATCTCCACAACAAACGCCGGCTATCTCCGTCTATTCTTTTTGATGTGGCGGCCAAGAAAAATCGCAGCGTTGTCACCGAGATGACTGAAATGCATTATATGCCAAATAATACACTCTCAAGGATGAAAGTAGTTTCAAAGGTGACTAGAATACACACACACATTTTCTCTCTCTCTGTCACACACACACAGTGAGCGAGCGAGCGAAGAGAGAGACAGAGGAGGGATTTGGCCAAACGAGCAGCAGCATGTGAAAGATGAGTGTTGAGTGTAATCCCCGCAGAGGGTAAATAGACTAGGGAGGTTTAATATAGGAGCGGGGGTAGCAGGGGCTGAGAGTGCCACCTCCCGCTGTGTGCTTTGAAGACATGGGGAGGCTGGAGAGGAGAGAGAGTCAGAGAGGACGGGGGAGGACGGGGGGAGGACCGGGGAGCGAGCTGGCTCTCGGTTCGGTCCGTCGGCCTTTTTTTTTTTATCTCTCTGTCCGTCTGCCTCCAATTCTGTCTGAACATTTCTCTCTCTTTCTGCCTGTCTTGTTTTTCTCTGTCTCCTTGTCTTTTTTTTTTTTTTTTTTCTTCTGTCTGTCTGTGTAAGATAAGATGAAACTTTAATGATGCCCGCGGGGAGTTTGGGGTTGTTGCAGCAGCAAAAGTCATAGGATACAACGGGGGAAAGATAGAAAACATGCATACAAATATAAGAGTATAAAAAAATCAGGGGTTGTATAAACACAGGCGTCAATTTAGCATGTTAAAGTTGCACAAGGCAGCGAGAGCGAGTTTGAAACCCTGTAACTGCACACAGAGCTCATGTTTACCAACCCCCGGCCGGTCTGTGACGCTTTATACCAAAGGGATGGATTCATTCAAAGTTTTGACTCATCATTTCCTGTGGACAGAGAAGATGAACACCAGAATAACATTTGGGCAAAAAGAGAACGATTATATTGCATCTCAATGAGTGGGAATGGGATGTTATTCTCTCTTGCAACCCCACCTTGTGATGTAGGTCGATAACACCGGTGTATTTTTACATCAAAATCCTGCCTAGTGCAGCTTTAAGACGAAGTATGGGAAAGATTATGTATATGGAGTTTCTTCCAGATATTGTCTGTCTGTTTCTCCATCATCCTATCTCTATCGCTCACTCAACCCATTCTCTCTCTCTTCTCTTCATCTGCAATGCAACACTTTCTCCCTGTCTCTTCTTCTTGCTCCCCCCCCCCCCCCCCCCAACCTCTCATCTCCCTCCATATCACCTCCCTCCCTTGATCTCCCAATTTCCTCCCTCTCTCACTCTGTCAGCGGTGGGATCAAAGCATCAAGACGTGGGGTGTTTAACCCATCGCTGGCCCCGCTGATCAGCACCTTTTAAAGCCCCGCTGACAGACTGATGGAGGCCAATAACACACATTCACATGTATGGACTCACAGTGAGGCAGGAACACACACACACACACACACACAGATCGATCAACACACACACTCACTTAAACATGCCAAGTGTAGCATTTTTAAACATCTATATATGTATATCATTGGTTCAAGTACAGTAAACAAATAAGACCATAATCAATTGGTAGCCTCAAAATAAATGCAGTAATGAATTATTGATGTTAAAATGCTACACATCTTTAAATGCATACACACACATAGAGCTGCACAACTTCACACACACACACACACTCAGATACACACACACACACACACACACACACACAGAAGTTGGAGCTACTGGGTCTAATCACGGACATGATCCTCAACGACGGGTCAACACACTGTACATACATGCTTATGTATGTATGCACATGCACGTACAGACACGACAACACCAAAGTCAAGCTGAGGTTACCTCTCTTTCTCTCTCTCACACACACACACACACACACACACACACACACACACACACACTCACTCACATTGAACTCTTAAGCCTGCAAGGAGAGAGAGAAAAAAGAGAAGAGGTTATTGGCCTTTAAAAGGCAGAAAGTGCTGATGCCTGCCATCGATTGATATCTTTCATCTGTTCGATGGGGTGAATGCATGCATAATCACAATTACAGAGGCTCTGATCTTTAATCTGCAGCTGATTCATTTTTGTCGATGCCTTGAATCTGTATTCATTAGCTCTTTGAACCTGAAAAGGTAGACTGGCTTTCAAATTGCTGAAGTCGGATGCTGGATGCTGTTGCATAACTTTTTTAACTCACACTCTCTCTCTCTCTCTCTCTCTCTCTCTCTCTCTCTCTCTCTCTCTCTCTCTGGAAAAGTCCCCTGACCTATGATGGGAGATTAAATAAAGTACTGAACAACTAATTTAAACTTCGGGAAAAAATTGCTGCCTCATCCGTTTTCACGAGCGATCTGAACGCACTGTGCGACTGCTTATGCCAGAATATTACCCAAGTTTCATCGCAGTTTCATCATAAAATGACGGTCTTTATATGAAAAGCAGAGGCAAGGGGTTAAATCAGCTCGTTTGTTACTCTTTCATCAGAGTTGCCAATGGAAGTGTGTTACTGTTTAAAAGTGAGAAGGGGACGACGAGGAAGACGAGGAAGACAGAGGAGTCAGATCTTTTCCAAGCAGAGACAGAAACGTCTAACCACTTAATTGACCTTCTGCAAATATTGGGTGTATTGGAAAAATAAATATATATATATTGATATTTTTAATCTAGCGCTTTTTGAAAAAGCAAGTGTCCACATGGTAACAACAAGATAGAAATGTAACGATATGAGATCCCAAACAATAAAAACAGTATCTATCCATCACACATATGACACTACATGTATGTAACAATATGATTTATGATTTCAGCCCTTGGGAACAAATAAAATGAATCAATCCATCAATATCCTGAAGTGATCTATTCAATACACATGCCTACTCATTCACTTGATTCGTACGATAAAATTACAGTGCCTTACTTTGCGTAACTATGACTACGATGTGATATGAGCTACAGGCCTCCTCGCTCCCCCGCTGCCAGCCCTTCCCCTCTCGCCTCAGACGTGGCATCATTTCCAAGTATTGTGATAAAACAAGACACGGGACGGCAAAACTGCTTCATAAAAAATGCAGTTACTATAATGGGTATAACAGGGCGTTCGGTTTATGCGTACACGGGGGGACTATTTTCCTCTCTTGACCTCTATCACCTCAACTCAAAGCCATCATGGTTAAAGCGCTAGCGGCAACAGATATTGACAGAGCCGTTTGGCAGTGATGATTGAGGTATTGATGAGGTGGTATGAGGGGGGAGAGAAACACCCTGCGGCTACCAGCAATAAAGTCTGAATGGACCCACTTGCCTAAATTGACCTGACCTCTTGAGAAATCACAGCCATATTACTTTCAAATGGTGTCTGAAGAAGAAGGAGGAGACTGATGTTTTAAATCAAAATGTCCTCCATAAAAAAAAATCGTAATAAAAAAGTGCATTTCCCAGGTCACTACACTTGACTAGATCACCCGGGAAGACAACTGCTAATGTCTACGTACGGTAGAGGCTTTTCTCCTCAGACGTCTTCTGCCATGCAAACCCTGGATACATGCATGAGATAGTTGAAAAGCAGTTTGAAGCCATTTCAACAACCTGCTGGCAGGAGAAAAAACATGAAGGAGAAACCATGTAAAAGACCCTTTTCTCTCTGTTTCTCATTCATGCTCTAAATCTTTTTTAGCATTACCACAGAGAGCCGTAAAGAAACAGAAACATCCTGTTGAAAAAGCATCATCAGTTTGACAGCTGGAAAAATCAACAGCGATGGAGCCGCTTTGGGGAAAATCACCTGAGAGTTTTAAGGATTTCCATTCAGCCAGTGCGCCATGTAGAGATAAAAAAACGCAGGGATAAAAGAGACTGAAGAAAGTACCGACCGTTTCCGTCTTTTTAAACTTTGAGGCGGATGAGAAAGGCAGACGCATCTGAATAAAGTTCTGCCTCAGATGCCCTTGAGTCACGGAGGAAGTGAGAAACACCGAGGAGAGAGCTTGTTAGAAGTCAACGATTCGTTCGTTTCGGGGTTTGCAGGTTGTCAAATCCTTCCTTGTTAACAAACGCAAGAACAGATTCAGCACATCACCAATTAGACAACATCAGCGGGGGGGGGGGGCACACAATTTGTGGTGGCAAGTAGAAATTAATTACAACATCTCGCCAAGCTAAACAATAGCCCATAATTTTAATCATCACGGTGTGTCATCACGGTTCATCCATTGTGAATGACTTGTCAGGATCTGCATTGTGCTCGTTTTGTTCCCGTGAGTTGACGGCGTCGGCGCTCAGACGCAACCCAGCGAGGTTTGATTGCAAATATAATTAGTGTTTTTCAGATTAATTTGTCGGTAAATTGGGCCTGACTATGTGATGCAAAACATCGGGTGATTTGGATCATTTTACAGCATTAACCTCGACACAAACAGACAGACATGCAACAAGTGTGCAACAGATTCATTACCGTGTTAAGGGGGTTGCTGACATTTCATTGTTTGTCACAGATTCTGCCGAGTGTCTCTCATGAAAAGCATTTTTTAATCTCAACAATTACTTTTTCCTTGACCTTTCTCGTTCTCTGACTTGGTTAAATATTTCCCACCGATGGAAAAGAGTGTGAGAGACAGAAACGGAAGAGACCGAGACAGAGAGAGACTTTAGTTAGTTCGGGATAAAAGCACTTGAAGTCCTAGCAGGTCGATAGGGTTGCATAACTCAATTTCCTCCAAGTCCAGGAGCATCATGAAGATAATGGATTTCTTGTCAAGGGAACAGGGCCAGTAGTGTGAGATGCCAGAGGCTCGCGCACGCACACACACACACACACACACACACACACTACATTACATATAATAACTACACCATGTAGAAAGGAAGAAAGAGGAGGATGAAACATTGGAGAGGAAGAAGGAGAGCAACGCTGATTGAAGGACAAAAAAGAAAGTTGGGAGGAGAGAGAGGTGAAAGCCAGAGATGAAAAAAAAAAAAAGAGGAGCGAGGAAAATGGAGAGTTTTGCTGGAGGACAAAGAGGAAGCCTGAGGGAGTGATAGGAGGCAGAGGGAGAGTAGGAGAGGAAGAGAGCCACAGCAAGAAAGAGAGAGAGAGAGAGACAAATTGATTGAAGGAAGCATAGAAATGAGACGGAGAGAGGATAGAGAGAGAGAGAGAACGAGTGGAGAGATAATTTGGCTGGAGGATTAAGAGATAACCTGAGGGAGAGAGTGAAAGGAGGTAAAGTTGGATCGGAAGAGGGAGAGAAACTTAAGGAAAGAGAGCGAGAAACAGAAAGAAAGAGAGAAAATACAGTTAAATATAGAACAAAAAACAAAGTGAGGTTAGACAGTTTTGCTGGAGGATCCAGAGAGAGAGGCACGTCGACTGAAAAAAATGATAGAGAAACAAAAGGGGCGGAAAGAACAGAAGGAGACAGCAAAAGAGAAAGAGGATGGAAGGAAGGACAGAGGGAAGGAAGGATAGATAGTTTCATTGGAGGATTAGGAAGCACCCTGAGGGCCGCCCCAGAGGAAGAGGATCAGAGGGAAGGACAGACAAGTTGCAAGTGATTTAAAGTTTTACATCAATTAGCAAAGTAGCAGAATTCATTTTTATATGGGAATCTGAACTGAGGTCAGCACTGGATGAAACCACAACTTCTTTCATCACGCTGATGGTGTGTGTGTGTGTGTGTGTGTGTGTGATGCTAAAGAACACTTTTCATCCGTCAATAGAGTAGGACATTGATGGGCAACTGGTTGGCCATAGGCAGCATCCTTCACCTAGATGCCATACACCAGTTAAACAGCTATTGGTGATTTACCTTGTATTCCTGTATCCATTCTGTTGTTTGGGGGTGTATTATTGATCCAATGATCTATAACATCTATAACATCAATGGTAAACACCAGAGAAATGTCAGAGAAATCCATCGTAGAAGAGGAAGAGACACCAGTTTCTCCACAGACAGTAGCTTCAATAGTCCATAATACAAACAGTCCAAAACGCAGCCTGCAAGACATGTTGTGTTTCGAGTGTAGGAGCGAGACTCTCACTTTTTCTCAGCTGGAAAAACTCTCGCCGTCACTATCACTGTCGCTGTTGTGTACACGTAAACCAACAGCTGGATCCAACGCATCCAGGCAGGTTCTCTGGCTGTGGTCTAATGTAGGAAATCACTGACTGAAGTACAAGTACACGAGGCAGGTGGAGGGAAAGTGGATGCAAGAGAGAAGTAAATTATAACACTTTACTACAAAATTGATGATAATACCTGAGGTGGATTTTTCCATTAAATACCTCGATTTGTCATCTATTATCTATTTGGGAATTATTTTGATAATGAATGTGAATTTATCACATACATTTTTATGTCCTTTGAGTTTATTACATCAAAGCGGCATAAAAACTTGCACCATGCACTTTTTATTTGAGATTTCTGGCACTTAGCTGATGCTCCGATCCAGAGTGATTTACAATTAGTGCAACAGTGGCGTTTCAGTAATTGAAATCCTCACTTAGTGTATTGAAAGTTCAATAACCAATAAAATAATCCAACTAATAGCGCAGCAGATCTCTCTCTCTCTCTCTCTCTCTCTGACACACACATACAGCAGTATCGTTTTCCCACACATATGACTTCTTACTCAATAAAGAAAGTGCATTTTCCCCTCTCCATTGGCACACTCCCCTGTTGCACAATCATTGCCTCTTCGTATAACCTTACACACGTAGTGAAGTACAAACTACAAGATGCAGTACAGTACATCAGCTGCTCTCTACCATGTGTGTCATCCATGTGGGAATAAGAGAGACAGACAGAGAAAGGGAGAATGTTTCTCAGGAGTTTAGCCTTGACAGCTTTGGTGGGAGTTGTTAGTTGTTGTTGCTATCTATAGTACAACTGCAGTTATGCTTAGAGGTATGAATTATTTAGAGGGACACACACACTCGCAGACACACACACATACAGAGATCTACATTAAAGTAAAATGTTCACTTTTATGTTTCCAGTTCTAAACAACGGGTGTCGTAACTACATCGTAACTTCCAACTTCATCAACAGAAAACGGAAAAAGACGTCATAGCACCGGTGAAACTGATTCCAATGTGAGCTCTGGGAAGTGCAGTGCTGAAAAAACACAGAAATAAACTGTAAATCACTAAAGACGTCGCCAAAATTTCAAAGGAAATGAGGACCTCGAGGATTACCACTTCAAACCTTCGCCATTGTATGAGACATTTCTATTTTTAGTGCCGCCCAGACGTATTTTAAATGAGTTATTAAAACTATAACTAATTCTCCTTGACTCTCAGATTCCCGCACTTAAATATCACAGGGCGCCGCAGGAGACCGGTGATGTAATACTGTTATCGTGGTTTAAGTGAGTGGATGAAAGCATTCAGACTTTCGAACCATTTTCTCAATAATAAATCATTGATATGGTGTGCTATTGCATGGCCGGACGGCGTTCAAGCTTCGCGAGTCAGTTAACTGATAGTGGTAGAGCCTGAACCCCAAGGTGGCTGTCTGGTCATCAGAAATAATTGCTGCTACATGCTATGATTGCTGGAATTTGTTTTGATGCTTTTTGCCATCATAAGAATTTGTTGTCCTTCATAGCCACCTGACACACAGTATTTCACACTCATGTGCATTGCAGGGTCAGTGCAGGATCAGCTGTTTTGGGGTTTTGCAAACATTGGTTAGCTCATTCGTTCTTCTGTTGGCGATACCCCTGGAGCAGGTAGGGTGGGTTGAAGTGCTCGGCATGTTGACAGGGATGGACATGTTGGAGTGTTATCGGTCATCAAACCTGTGATTGCCCTGCAAGGGTCTCATACAGGATTTACACAGCCCTCTCTCAATTTTATAGGCCTCCAGTAAAACCCCTTTTATGTCAATACCACCACAGGGTCTATTGGATTCCTAAAGGGCTCTTTTAACAAGGAACACATCAAAATAGTGACTCCCATTTACTGGATTTGGTCAGGCCTGGCATAGTGCAGTGTATCTAACATGGCTGGAGATGTCTACTGCAGCTGACGGTTCATTAATAAATGAATGTTGGCCTTTTACACAGCATATGTGTGTATGTTTATGTCCTTTTAGAGCACTTTCCTTATCCCTCTGAGACACTCGTACATGGATGCATGTCACCAGAATGCAGGCAGGAGCGGCATCCATGGAGCAGAAAGGAGATTCTCGACTCAACACGCCAATCTGCCACTTAAAAGGGTGATGGCCTACAGCATTTTGGATGAGTTGGAGGGCCTGGATCAAGTGTTTCAGGAGGCCAGCTAGGAGGGAGTTGCAGTAGTCCAGAAGCCTCAGTCTGTTGTCTAGAGTCACACTGAGATTCTTGGCAGTAAGGGCAGGGGTCACCATGGTCTTGTCAATAGTGATCGAACGGTCTTGTACAAAGCAGGATTTTCCAGGGGAAAAAGAGCAGCTCAGTCTAGATTGAGCCTGAGGTGGCAGATATCCAAGAGCAGATATCAGCGAGGCAAGCAGAGATGTGCACTTTAATGTGAGTGTCAGGAGATGGCAAAGAAAAGTGGAGTTCAATGTCACGGTCATAGCAGTGATAGAAGAAGTTGTGGGACGTGATGATAGGGCCATCTAGTGTAGAGGGAGAGAAGAGGAGGGGGCCCAGGAGTGAGCCCTGGGGGACCCCAGTGGAGAGGGTGCGCTGTGAAAACAGAGTTACCCTCCGTGATACCTGATAAGTGTGGTCCAACAGGTAGGAGGCAAACCATGAGCAGATCTGGAGAGCCCCAGGTCACTAATGGTGGTGAGGAGTATCTGTCGGTCAACAGTGTCAAAGGCTAGAAGGATGAGGACTGAAGAGAGATGGGTTGATGGGTTAAGGATAGATTTGATGAAAACCGGAGTGATTCCAGCAGACCTGAAAGCAGTTGGTAGGCAGCCAGATGTCAGGGAGGAGTTGATGATGGTGGAAAGGAAGGACAGGAAATCAGCAGTGATGGTCCTGAGGAGAGAGGAGGGCATGGGGTCAAGAGGGCGGAAGGCAGACCTGCTGGTCGAGGGGAGTTAGATGACTTACTTTGGGGGAAAGAGGATGAAATCAAAAGAGAAAGGAATGAACTTCTCTGTGGGAACGTTGAAGTCACCTTTGACGAGTAGTAATTCTGCTATCTGATGTCAGGCCTATCTCACCAAAACATCGCCTACTCATCAAGTTCTTTGTTGTTTGTTTTGATACAAGAAATGCTGTCCTTTAAGCATGGCAGCACAGTGTACTGTAGCTAATTCAGTACGGTAAGCTGTGAGGGTACAATCCCAAAAAAATATATATTTTCTGCCTGCCCAGATCAAAACTGCCACAATCGGTTTACAGTGTTCCACACTTGTTTGCCCATATCCCTCAATCCCACCATCGTTCACACCCCGGCTCACGGTGGCTTAATGCATTTGAAGGCCAGTTAGTGTTATATCTATAAATACAACCTCTATCACTTTCTCTCTCTCCCTGTCCTCCCTCTCTCCCTCTTTGAATTTGTGTCGCTCCTCTCATCCCTGCCTTCTTTCTCTCTCTCTCTCTCTCTTCGGTTAATCCTATTTCACATCCTGCACTACTCTACCTTCCCTTCTGAGCGATTAGGGTTCAACCACACCCATTCACTGCCCCCCCCCCCCCCCCCCCCCCCGTGTGCCCCTTAACAAAATCATATTAGTGACATTACTCAGCAGGGCCACAGAGTAGAGAACAAGGTGTTAGCCTGAGTGTGTGTGCAAAGCTGAATAAGCTGCAAGCCTGAAATGGGGTTGCAGTAACTATAAATTAAAAATTAAAATGAAATTGTGTCAATTTCATTGGAAACTTGGGCTCAAACTGTCATGTAACCATGAAGGCTGAAGGTTAGAATCCTCGGAGCAACTGGGGAAATCTGTGAAGGGAAAGAGATCAAGTAATGCTCATAATAGCTACCATCGAAATAACCCTTAAGAGAAGCGTTCAAACTGCTGCACAGTGGGCAGTAGTAAGACTGTGGCGGTACCGGGCAGCTCCCGGGTGTAAAATGTGTGGAAGTCCATGAATGAGAAGTAGGTTGGTGCTGGAAAACACAATATTGTACACGCTCAGCAAAACCTCCCCGGATACATGAAGCTGTAAATAATATATAATACATTTTAAAAGTAAAATAAATATATGGCCTGTGTAGGCAAATCCTCACTTAGTCACGCCTAAGGGTGTGTCGTAAAGGAATAGTTCACCCTGAAATGGAAATTCACCCATTCTCCCACTGCTCAGCCACTTGAAACTCCATTGAAGTTTGTTTTCCCTCATTAATCTGTATTTTCTTCACTGACTATGCTTTCTTGTAGAGCATGCCGACAGGCGTGTACCTGGTGTGTGAACCCTGCAGTAGCACGTCTTGAGCCAGAGCGCTGTAGGGTGTTTGTGGAAAATATGAGGAAAATATAGGAGAAAGATAAAAACCTGACCTTTGGGCCGAGAGTTTGATGTTTGAAATTTGATGGAGCTGTAAAGAGATGGCCCCGTTAACTTTAAGGATTTGGGAGAAGGCTGAGAGGGAACTATGGGGGATAAATCGATGTGTTTGGTCGTCCTACAAACATCAGTGCAGTTTTGACTGACATGGGGGCGAGTAATGAAAGGAAGATGGCGAGTAGATGGCGAGTAGATGGCGACTGAGGCCCGTAAATCAAACACACACTTTACTCTGTGTTTGTTCATTTGTTGATCCACGTAAAAATGTGTTAAGTTTGGAACAACACACATTTGTGTCACTTTTCAGTACAACACATCATTCATAACAGCATAAGTTCAATCAATAGCTGTATCAGAAATGTTTCATATATTGCGTTGACATCAGTAACACCCATATATGTCCTTGCGCCACAAACTAGGCATACAGATGTATTGCAAATGACACATATTCCTGATAAGCGTAGCCATAATCCACGTCTGTGACACTCTGCCTTTAGTGTTATACAACATCAGCTTCCCCCTATCTGGCTGCATGTGGCTGTGGAAGAATTATACGGCCGGTAACAGCTTATCATATAGCAGCCATGAAATAAGAAACCATCAATCAGAGCCTGACGACAGCCTGGTAATTTAAACTGTGGTGTGCTTCGGGGCGTGTGTGTGTGTGCGCTTAGTGTGTGTGTGTGTGTGTGTGTGTGTGTGTGTGTGAGGGCATGCTCGTGTCTTAAGCTGTGTGTATCTGTTCGTGTGGGTCTATTGCCACTCAGCCCCACAGCCACTGGCAGGTAATGAGAGCTTTATGTGTTTTCATTACTTTGTGCCAGACAATGGAATCAAACTGGGAGCTAAAGGCTGTTGGAATACAGTCAAATCAGATTAAGGAGCTGAGATATATGTTACCACAACCGAGAAGGCGGGCCGACTTCGCCTAGGAACCGACCTGGTGCTGTGGGGGGGGAACGTAGACGTGCATTCACCTGCATACAGCATACACACACACACACACACACACACACACACGCATAACACTCAAGGGCATGCAAACACACCTAGAGAATGCATTTGTGTTTTTGTGCACATGCACGTATTAATAGAGTACATGCACATCCACTCCAACCCAGTGTGTGTGGACTGAAGGTGCACTTGCAAGCAAAAAGTAACACTGAACCTCTAATTCAGGATATGTGTCTTTAGGATCCTTTAGTACACACACACACACACACACACACACACACACACACTCAAACACTTACATACTAGCTATCCACACACACAACAAATAAAGAGGAGACTCTACCATGTAGGCGGAATGAGTCAGAATAGAAGCACAGATGTCTTCAGACACTTGTTCCCTTCTGGGGTTGCTAGCAGATGGAAGGAGATAGGTAGAACGAAAATGAATGAAGACATTTATTGGAGGGAAAGAAGAAGGGGTTTGGAAGGGCAGTAGGACAGAGAGGAAGAGGGCAAAGTGGATATGGATAGGACCGCTGAAAGCTTTAGAGAGGGAACGGCAAGGAAATGGACGGTAAGAGCCCAGAGATGGTACAGTGGTCACATATACCCCGACTGGGTTTGGACTGAATCCTGCCAGAACCTCCTCCCCTACTCTCCCTTTCTCTCACTTTTGCAATGGTTTCGGAAATATCAAGGGACTGGACTGCCCACTCTCCCTTGAAAAAAAAGGGAATGTGAGGAGAGAAAAAAAGGGGGTTAGGTCAGAGAGAAATAGAGCAGTATGAAGCACATGGAGAAGTAAATTAGGGATGAGAGAGTAGATGAGAGACTGGAAAAGAGGCACTTTGAGTGAAATAGGGCAGCAGAGAGAGAGAGAGAAGAGAGAGAGAGAGAGAGGGAGAACTGATGTAGCAATGGTGGGCAGACAGACAGAGAATAAACCACTGAAGCAAAGCTTTATTATTAAAGACCAGCATGTTTTGGCTGCAACAGGGTTACAGGACTGCATCCATAGTCAACGATAAATACACTGAATGACATCTACAATAACCACCTTGGGGCTGAGAGACCAATCAGACACCAGTATTTGAACCACCTTAGTGTTCCAGCCCCTTCAGGACATTATAGCGTATTCAAATATCTAAAGGAAAAATTAAATTCCTCATTTATTCCATTTGGGTAAAGAGGTTTGGTTTTCTAAAGCAATTTAAATCACGTCCTCCTGGGCCGAGAGAGACCTCAGGATGGACATAGGATGCTTGGGTTCATTATAGTGGAAGGATCTTTGGCATCCACTCTCTTAATGGTTGTGTGCTCAGTGATACAGTCTTTAAAGGGGCCTTCTGTTTCACTGATGGTTTTTACCCACAACGGCATGAAATCATGTATACCACACTCACGGTATTATTTTTGTTTGGTTCTTTATGATTCATGCACCTTGACGGAGATGCAAGCTTGTTTGTTTTTTTGCCCTTTGGTATCGTTATTAAACAGGGAACGAGAAGAAAAAAAGATGTCAGGGTTGTATGTGACGCCTGTGTAACTAAATGGTGTATATACATAGAACAGTGCATGATGCAAAACACATTTCTGCAATTTCAGGGGAAAAAAAGTATTCTTGTATCTTCCTTTATCTATTTCTGTCTCTTTCTCTCTCTCTCTTTTTGTCTGTCTCTGCCTCTCAACAATCAGGTCAGTCACGGTGGCTAGCCCGAGTGCGCATGTGCTCCCCGCAAATCCTGCTCGCACACGACTTGCAACCTGACTATGCAAGAAAAAGCAGCATGGGACTGAGGGGGTGGGGGGGAGACAAGAAGGAAGGAAAAGGGGAACAGAGAGATGAAAGGAATATAAATATATATATATATATAAAACAACTTGTCGTCTTCAAGTAGGAGCCAGGCTCAGGCACGTTGCATGGGAAGAAAGAAAGAGCATGAGAAGCATGAGCACACTGGGAAGGGCTGGTTGGCATCGCGGCGTCCTCCGGAGACTCTCTCATCTATTTTCACTCTCTCTGACAAGCATGTGCTTTCACAGCGTCATGCAGGGGGGAGACACACGGTGAATACGCGGTGAATCAGCGCCATCGCTTTCTCTTGCTCTCCTTTAAATCTCTCTCTCTCTCTCCCTCTCCCTCTCTCTCTCTCCCCCTCTCTCTCTCTCCCACATACACATCTGCCCATGGGTGCCGTGTCGCTGACTTGAAAAGAGGAGCATTTGCATTTTTTTCTTCCCCTGTGTCTCCCGAACTCACATGTTGGTTCACGTGACTGTGAGTGTCACGGGTGTGTGCGCGTGTGTGTGTGTGTGTGTGTGTGTGTGTGTGTGAGCGAGCTGCAGATGTGCGAATATGTGCACGCAAACAGTGCACATACACCTGCTTACGAGAACGTGTGCACATGTGGCTCACCCTGCACCAAAAGCGCCGGGTGCATGTGAGTGTGTGTGTGTGTGTGTGTGTGTGTGTGTGTGTGTGTGTGTGTGAGAGTATTCATATTTTGACACGTGTTGTATATATATCATCTACAACCGAAGCTCTTTAGCCAAAACATCTCCACATGGGGATCTTCTGCCCCGGAGTGAATTATCGTAGGGGGCGACGGTAGCCTCAGAGGGGTTTGAGGTTGCTGGTTCACATCCACAGACCGGCTGGGAATATCTGGGTGAGGAAAGTGAATGGCAAACCCAGAAACCACTAGGAAATCACTCAACAACTACTGTTGAGGTGGCCTTGAGCTAGGCGTTTAACCCCAAGTGACCAACAGGTGTGACTGAATGTGAAGCAAGGTTGCTGAAAAAGAGCCTGCATGCTCCGTCAACTTTCCCTGGGTAAATAAAAGTTCAAATAAACAAAAAAAATCTCCCATTCATCCAACAAACCATGCTTGTATACAACTTATCAGCAGGACCTCGGTCAGTATGGCCTTTATGACCGTTATGTCACACGCATTTACAACCGATGGAGTCAACCTCATCCCACATAAACTGTGACAAACTCAGCTGAGAATGATTATAAAAGAAGCGAAAGCAAGAAGGAGTGAGGGGAAATAAAATCAACATCCCATCAAAACACGGCGGGGAAAGTTAACTCAAACTGATCACAGAAGAGCAGAGGGAAGGAGTGAAGCGACTGAAATCAACACCCTTTGAAAAAAAAAAAACGGGCGACACAAAACATCATGAAAGAGCAAAAAAAAAAAAAAAAAGCAGAAGGAAGTGAAGTAAATAAAACCAAACATCCCATCAAAAGAGTGACAAAGTTAAAAAGAATATCATCATGAAAAAGCAGAAGGACCCGAGGTAAACAACCAAGCTGCGGGTGCCGTGGCAACCGCGGGGCTAGCTGGGCTCAGAAGTGTCTCAAACAAGCCAAGCAGCAAAACAGAGGATATTAAACTACCTGGGAGAGGAAAGGCATCAAAGGATCGGTGCAATGTGGGAACACTGGATCTCTTTACTCTGGTTCTGTGAAGAGCGGTAATCGTGGGAAACAAAAAGATGCAGGCACTCAAAAAAAACCTGTTAAAAAGCCTTTATTGTATTTGGCTACGCACCCTGAAATAATTCGGGCTGTTTTTAACTTATAATCACGACTAGCCGAGTAGAATAAAGGCTTTTTAAAAGATTTCTGGGTCTATTTTTTTCCCTTCATGCCTACCAGAGGACCCCTTTATTATCCAAGGAGCATCCAGCCCCACAATCTCATTAGAAGCTACGAAGCATCCCAGCCTCCAATCTGTTTTCCTGTACGAACGCCGACTTCCTCTGAGAGTTTTTTTTTTTTTTTACTTACTCATCTTGTTACAGTGTAATTAAGAATTGTATTCCTGCCACATCCCTCTGAGAAATCCTCACTGTATATGTACGCATTTTACCGGAGGTGTCACGTTGCAGAATCAGGCGATTGCTGAGCTCCTGGAAGAGGCAGGGGGGGGTTCGGTGTCTTTCTCATGCAAGGGGATCAAACACGTGGACCTTTCGGTTAAAGACGGTAAAAGAAAGATGTGTGCGAAAGAGACAGACAGACAGAGAGAGAGTTTGGCCGAGCCTCTCATCCACCTCTCTCCCTGTCTCTCTCTCTCTCCTCTGTCTCTGCCTGTGGAGATGAAGTCTGTTCATTAAACTCGCCATCCTGAGGGAAAGGGCAAAGTTAAGTAGAAAGTAGAGGAGGAGCGAGAACAGGAGGGCAGCAGGGAGCGTGGGGACGAGGGGGAGAGAGGGAGGTGGGAGGTGGGAGGTGGGAGCAAAATGGGAAAATGGTTGAAATGTAAGAGCTGAAAGGGCATTCAAGGATAACGACAGAAATAAGCCTTTGACTTTTTGTGTTTTTCGTCATTGTTTTTAGCTGTTTTAATATTGTCTAGCGAACTGAACGAAAGTGAGTATTTGGATGGGGAGAGCAAAGTCCAAAGAAAGAAAGAGCCAGTTTGTCTTGAGGTGAAAAGAGCGTTGATTCATACGTCCACGGAGCGAGAAGCAGCTTGTTCGGCGCTTCGGTGTCACGCTTTCATGGTGAGCGAGGGATATTGGATGGATGCTATAATGCCAGATAATTAAATTGAAACAGGATAAATTTGTGGATCAAAGCCACAACACCTAGACAACAGATGCACAAAGCAGACTCTCATTGACTCATTGAGTGAATATGCCAAGAAAAAAAAAGAACATTTCCTGAGCTAGACTTTCTTTTTTCTTTCCGTCAGCAAACATTTTCCCCCGTCAAACGCATCGCGGGGCAACAGAGGCGCATAATGGATGGAGCGAGTACGGGATGTGACATTCAAGGTGTGCGTGGCGTACACCTATCCTTGAAGAAGAACCGGTGGGGATTGAAGTCAGATGGTGCGGCCGGTCAGAGAGACTGTCCCCTGACTGAAAGGTCACGGGTTCAATATCCACAACAGCCAATGTGTCAGTCAACAGCCATCTGTCCATTGGAAGTGTCCTTGAGCGAGACATTGCAGCCCCCCTGCTACCTGCTCACTCATTTTTAGTTGCCCTGAAGAAGAGCATCAGCGAAAGGCCTAAAATGCAGCGTAATGTACATCACCTTTGTCTACTTATTAAATACGGAGGGAACCGAAGTCGACGTCAGGTTCACTCCGGCTCACTCTTGCAGATTAAACAAACTACAAACTGTACTGTTCCCATTCTGAAATACGTTACAGACCGAGGTGATATTCTTGGTCCTGATTTTGTTGGAATGTAATTGATATCGTATTTATGTTCACCACAACTACACTTCACTACTCGGCATCCATTCGATATGAAATGTTCCAAATACATAGCAGGGAACGTTTCATGCAAAAGCAAGCGTTTGATGTAGAAGTGAGTATGGAACAAAAACCAGTCATCACTTAGCTTGCTGCTAAACCTAGCTAGAGATAGTTATGGTCTTTGGTCACCCACCAGACGCAGGGCCGGTCCTACACTTTTGGGGGCCCTGAGCAGGATTTGGGGTTTGGGGGCCCCCCTCATTGTAACGTGTTGCCACTTCACACGGCACTGAACCAACTTGTGTATTGTAAATATTAGTTAAAGCACACATAATGTACAAATAAGCATGTAAAGGCTAAAGTGGGACCTGTTAGCAGCAAACCTATCTTTAAATAGACTACAGTGAATACAGTATTTGTCTATTACCTCCTAAGTGCTGGCAAACTGTCGAAGAATAGCTTGTGAAGATACTTAGCCCGTAAAATGTGATGTTAAATGTTGTTGTTTTTTTAACCACAGAACCCTGGGAGAGTTTTGTAGAGGACAGTAAATTACTCAGCCTACCTAAATTGTCCATTTCGCCCTGTCTGAGCTTGTTTGTTGGCAAAAACGGCACGAAATGTTGTCAGTTTTTGTTTAGGAAGTTCAATTTCTATTTTGTTATTGTCTCGTGTTCATTAAAAAAATATATTTTCTAGGGGGCCCCCAGAGACCAGGGGGCCTTAAGCAACTTCTTATATCGCTTAATGGCTTAATTTTCAACACAACACACAATTCACGGCGTTGTTCAGTTGAAGACGTGTTCCCCTCATTTCTATAGATTGCCCTTGCCACCTAGCCGCTAGTAAACCAGTGGGTAGTCCTGGTTAACTTCTTATACTCCCGAGAGTCCCTTTTTTGGAGAGAGGGATATTCATGTTGTCAATGATCCCACGTAGCAGGAACTCTATGGTAAGTCATCGGAAGTCACCGGAAGATTAGAAACAAGCTATCTATCTATAATAACTTTGTCCCTGTTTTCCATCCTTCTCCCTATCACACTTGTACCATCTTAACGACTCTGTGCCTCCAAGCATTCATCAAAGCTACGGCTAATAAATCAACCATATCACAACACGTCAAAGCTCCTGGTGACTGATTATTTGTGATTCTTAACTCAATACACACACCCAACACACACACACACACACCCAACACACACACACATAAAATTTCAGCAGTTGCCATACTTACAAAGGAACTCGTTGAACTGCAATCTACCCAAAGTAAAAGCATGTGTGCTCGAGAAATGATGTATCATTAATTACAGTTATCGTTCATGGCTATCATGGTACATGTGACGGTAGCTTAAAGAAACATTGACTTTGTTACTCTGACACACACACACACACACACTCTCTCTCTCTCTCTCTCTCTCTCTCTCTCTCCCCCCTTTAGGGAGGGAGCCAGCCAAGCAATCGAAGTGAGGGCAGCCATAATTAAAGAGCCGTCAGAAAGTTCAGGCTGTCCTTCCGTCTGACTCATCCGGTGATTGTGGCCGGCGATGTAGTGTTAAATAAAGAGGTTGGTGATCATCATCAAGGCAAAAACCACCGATGTAAACAAATATCAATTATTTTATGCCTTTTTTCCTTAAAAGACCAATCATTATATAACTAGCATCAGTTTGGTACTACTCACTAGGATGTATACTCCACATTTACACAGATTTACACCACAAAGACGTCAGCCTAGGTAGGTGGGTAAATTGTATTCTGCAAATAAAAAGGCGGGTCTACTGAGTTGAGCTGGATCTACCCTCAACTGTGTCACTGTTTGTAGCGTTCCACAAATGCACATACATCACACACACAGGTAAATGCATACAAATACATGCAACACACACATACGGCAGTGCTAACGGTGCACAACCGCAAGCAGGAAGGTTTTGTCAGCAGGTACACGCCCCCAGCTCCACATCGTCCAATCACCATAGCCCACGCTCCTTTCTCCTCCCCTTCCTCCCTCTTCAGAAACCAATCGCTAACTATTTCCCTCCATTTGTATCCCATCAGCTGTGTTTCATTTCAGCTTCCTAACCCGCACCAGTCCGACGCACCACCTCCTCCCCCACCACCACCACCACCACCACCATCACGACTCCATCAGACATCCAGGAGGGTCAGATCTTCAGCCTTGGTGGGTTCTCCTGTCTCCTACCTGCCCCCCTGGGAGCTTCACCCTTCACCCATCGCTGGATACCTCTTGGAGTCCAAACCTACATTTTCTCATGCTGTTAATAAATGTTTATAATTGCATTCCTACCCTCTCGTGATTGAACTGTCCTCCACAAGCTCCCCAACACGGCAGCAGGAGTCCGGGCCAATCCTGCTCTGCAGTCTAACGGCCATTAGAAGCAGCAGTAACGGAGGGTTGTTGAGTGAGCAATACTGATGTACTGTTAATGGAGATTTCATTGTCACTACTGGGAACATCGTTAAGGTCCGCTAGCCTCACATAGCAGTGACATTTCGCCAATTAAAGTGTTTATGAGTCCAATTAATTAAGAGAGAGAGGCCATCTGACTTTGGGCGTGCGGCATTTTTAGATTGCGGCGAGGAAATGGATCACGCTGGCAGAGGGAAATTATTACTGTTGGGCCAAAAAATCGTGTTTACCCGCCATCTGTGTGTTCGGAAAGAAATATGGATGTTTTACGATGACATTTTGTGTGTGTGTGTGTGTGCGTGTGTGTGTGTGTGTGTGTGTGTGTGTGTGTGTGTGGTTAGAGAAGGTTAGAGGAATTAAGGGAGGGAGGCAACAAAGGAGAAATGGCGAATGGAAGGGATGAGGTGGAGCTCTCTGGGGGATATTAAACAACAAGATCACACATCCACACACACACACACAAGACTAATGGATATTTGGTCACCAAGTTACCATAGTTACTATATTAGACATTTTGATGTATGTGTTTCTGGAAAATAAATATTACCCTGATTTGGTAACTAGCCACCCAACACTACCTGGTTAACATAGCATTACATTAGTAATTACATTACATTACATGATTACATTATGATTACATTACAGTCATTTAGCAGCATAGTAGGCAAGAAAACTACTAGTCACCAGAAATCGTAAGTGCATTTCCTTCCTAAACAAGCAACTAAGAGCAGAACTAGTGTTAAGGTAAAAGTGCAATAAGTTAGCAAACTACTTTTTCTTAAACAAATGAGACAAATAAGTAAATCAAATAAACAAGAGCTAAGACAAATAAATGTCTATCTCTAACTGCTTTTGTTTTTTTATTATGAAGCTTCCTTGTAATGAATGTGTCAAGAAAAAATGTTCAATTATGCCCAAATCCCATTTTAGTTTATATCTATTTTGATTAAAGATTAAAGAAATGAAGGTTTTAAGACAGGCAATGATAAGATTCATTACATTGAGTTTTATTTTCATGCCAGCAGTCACTTTATAAGAGCAGATGTCACATTTGTCAAATAGTAAATGTCTCTTTTTGGAATGAAACTTTCTTCATGATACCGAGACGAAGGGAGGGGCGTGGAACTGGATCAGAAAGGGTCCAAACAGCTGATCTGTGCAGGATCTTTAGAGGGACCAGAGCCGGGTGATTAAACCGTAGTGCTGTTTTAACACTGATGGAAATATGTATTGATCGACGGTTGGCCGGAGGTATTAGGACATCGCAGAGTGTTGACTCAGCAGAAGGGTTAAGGTGACTTTGTGGGGCATATCGCGGGGATGTTTGTTTTCCCCAAACGACTTGGCGCTAAGCATTTCCTGGCAATGTTAACTAACCATCACATTTACGGATTGTTTGCCCCATAAGCCTGCTGTCCCCCCCCCCTCCCCCCTCCCCCCTCCCCACAGATTGCTGGCCTCAACTCCACGACTGTATCGTACAAACAGGCTCCACATCATTTTCAGTTGTGAGCAGCAGCATGTGAGAAGACCATCCTTTGACGAGTCCATCAACGTTCAGTGCAAGACACCGAAGCACCACCAGCTCCAGGGGCCCCGCTTTGTAGCTGACCCTGCAATCTGACCTCGCCGTGGGGAGGGGGCAAGCAAAAAGAGATCTGCTCCACGGGGATCAAGGAAGTACCACATTTTTCTCTCAGCTTCCTCAGGGCACCCCGACGTTGAGCTCAGATCATTTCAAAAAACACTGTCTTCTTTCTGTCTTCAGGCATCTTTGTGAGATTTATCTTGTTTCACATCTTTTGTCGTGATGTGCTGTGATTAACTTCAGACATCAAATGAAAGAACTTCAAAAGATCTCATATCCTTCTGTATCCTGGTTTTGGAGATGACTACTGATATTAGCGAGGCCACCTCCAAACTGTCACAGGTAACTGTAACGTCAAGTGAAACTTAAGTCTTTCAAGGGGAGATCTTGGAGGAGATGCAAGCCGGGTATGCTCAGCAATATTGCAATGAGCTGTGATGACTTGTCATTAGTCTACTGCTGTTCCTTCAAGTATATACTGTATGAATGGAGGGTCAGACCATCCAGTGGGCATGGCTCAGTTCTTCTGTCAGCTGTTAGATTAAACCAAGCTGGTGACAAATATGCCTCTAGTGGACGGGATACACATGACTTTACAGATGATGGAGGTGCATGTGCAAGTTACATCCTTCCACACTACAAACTGAACTACAAATGTTCCCAAAGCTCATGATTCCTGTCGTTTCTCTTCCTTACGTACAGAAGATTGACTGCAGCTTGGCCAGAGATGGTGCATCTCAGGAGGATGAAGGTGCTGATTCAGCGGTAATTTCAAACACTTTGAAAGAGTTGACTGAGTTTGAATGTTTCATTGTTTTGGTTTCATACACCATAAAATTAATGGATGCCAATTGCATTCCAGTGTATGGATTTCAATGGGTTTTTCTCAGTGTTCATGTGCAGCCACAGTGTTTGTGAATAACCCAATGATTTCTAGAAGTTTCCTTACATGGGTCATTTGGTCCCATATGACAAAATGTTAAAAGTTCTCCATAGGATTGCATTGGACGATTACATTCCTAGCGGAGCCTGTGCCAACCGTGAGCAGCCTGAGCGGCTTACATAACGTCTTCGGAGGTTATATAAACTATGAAGTTAGCGACCACTCTCTCTGGATTCCATGAAACTCTTTCTGGAGCGGCTTTAATTCACAGGCACGTATAGACTTCTGACATAATTGGGGCATTGGAAATCTTGTTAGGGCTAACTCGCGTTGCCCGACACATAAATCAAACCTCCTGGTGCATGATGGTGTTGTAGTCCCTCAAGATTAGCCCCTTTGAGTTCTCCATGAAAATGACAATTACTAGGCGTAAATAATTCACTTCAGGCCTTTGGGCTCGTCGCAGCAAAACCCACACATACGGCTTTGATTGTATCGGGATCGATTTTAAGACCGGTGCCGTCTGTGGCTTGGACAAAGCCAGGCTGTGTCTATCTTCTGGCCAGGACTTGGTGTGTCGGCTAGCCATGGCTGGTTGACAGTCAGTAGCTGTCAGCAGACCAACTCCTGACTTCCTTAGAAATAATTTGCTGAGAAATCTCGCCAGCACCAATCAAGATGGAACACGTTTCAGGAACTAGGTTTTTTTTCCATTCGTTGTGATTGGTCAGGAGTTACTTAAAGGCGATTCGTCCAGCCTCCATGTAAACCATGACAGTTTATGGTAAATGAGTCAATGCAATTTTTTTCTCAGTGGGTTTTAAAGCATTTAAGTGCAAGGAAGACCCAGATATGCCTGAGTGATGCTGCCTGATTCATTTGTAGATTTAGTTTTCTTCAATCAAATAAATAGAGTGTGTTGGCTAGCTTGGGCTGTGTCTATTGCCTGGCAGGGTCAAGGATGCAAAGCTTATTGATCCAGCCTGAGATGGAGATTGAGAGCTGCCAGTGACAATGTTTCCTACAGTCAGTGAAGTGGTTGAAGCGGCGATGGACAGGCGGAAGACACTTCACTGTCTTCCGCCTGTCCATCGCCTGCTTCAACCATCCACCCCCGATGAGTCCACGATCACAGCCAGCGTGAAGTAAGTAAGGAGAAAGAGAGATGTTTTTAAAGACACTGAGATTCAAAGAGGAGGATGGAGAATGCCAAAGAGGGGAGAGCACATGATATTGAGAGGCAGCAGGGAGAGGCAGTGGAGCGAGGACAGAGAGGAAAAGGAGGCCCTTTGTGAGGGGAGATAAAGGGGAGGAGAGTTAGGAGAGTGGAGAGAGCAAATGGTGTTTTAAACAGGAGGCGGACTTGGCAGCATTGAATACAGACATAATCTTCATGGAGGATGTGTCGTTCAAAAATTAAAGTCCTCACTTACTTTTGTGCCACAAGACACCTCAAATGAATGTGTTTCGTAGGGTGGAAAATATGCAGGCGCGTTCTCCGACTCCCCGCCGGCACCACTGCAATGCAGAGTTTAATACAGACGTAGCTTTCACGGAGAATGGATCTGTCAGTCCAGAATTAAACGCGTTACTTTTTTTTTCCCGCTTTTATTTGCCCGGGGATGTTTTTGCTGAGCGCGCATGCCGTTTCTTCAGCAGCGCAGAAACTGATCAGCCACAACCAACCAGTCTTCTACTGTTGGCTGCAGTTTGGTGTTGAGTGCCTTGCTCGAGTGCACCTCAACAGTGCACCTCCTTGCCTATACTCTTCGATACGTACACTCCTCTTGACTCCCACCATCTTCTCCCTCCACTTCTTTATATTCAAACGTTTCCACTCTGCTTTGTTGCCATGTCTAACTCTACTATATGTTAGATCCCAGTTTGACTTTCATGATTTTTCAAGAGCTGATCATAAAAAAACTGATATTATAACTCCTCATTGCTGTTCATCTACACTTGGCCTGAAAACGTCTGATCCACATCTCCTGTGGCTGTATAAAAATGTATTTCTCTCACATTTCTTTCATTCCCTTAAATGTCTCATGTTGGCTGGAGAATTGCAATCACACTGCAAGCCGAACCGTCCTCAAACCAGGCCTCAAACCAGATCCTAGCTACACATACCCATTATAGCCATGCATCATCTGCAGACTTGCAGACTAAACTGCACGATGATATCATTCTCTCTTTACGCCTGTTAGATTTACTGTTCTCAATTTCCACCACTCTGTTGACATCACCGACAGGCCTATCGACATCAGACACTGCCAAATATGTTTCAAGGGGAAATAAGTTGAGGTTTTTACTGCCCCATAGCACAGAAACACCATCATCATTATGACAGGGCTGTTGATCAACGCCAATGACCCAACAATAACTTTGAAAATACTTCATAAGTACTATTACACGATTACAGGTTTCTCGCTTTCAAAACTCACTTTCCCCTTTTGGCTACAAAGGCTGAACAGCTTTGATCTCAAGCCATAAAGCAAATGACACAGCAGCATTATTATTATTACAGTATTTTGCATCATGATATATTACGTCTTCATGGGAGGTTTCTGTTGGATCTCTGTTCTAATTAGCTAGTTTACTCATCTCTATTGTGAAAATGACTCAGTTTGTGTCTATTATAGGCCACCGTAGCACCTTTGCAGGGGACAAGAGGGTTGAGAGGAGTGGGAGGAATTTCTACTAGTCCTACTAGATAATAGATTACTTAATAGTCTTTTAATACTCTAACATCATAACTATCAAAAATACAAAAAATGGAAGTTTACATTTTTGTTCGCCACCAATCTAAAACTGGGAATGTAGTAGTGAACGCTGCTAGGATGTTGTTTCCCTGTTGTGTTTTTGTCCTGCCTCTCCACGCTCATCTGTGGCAACGTGAGTGAAATATGGTTTCTGATCTACGCCTGTCACTCAACACGCCGTCTCGCTTAAACTACAACATTTGCATGCGAGTGTAACCACGGTATTGTATTCCATTTCATCTCTCCCAACTTTTTCTATCCTTTTTCAATCCTCATGCATTTTTTTCCCCCCACCTCTATTTCCTTTTCATCTATTTCTCCTCTCTACAGCTCTCTCCCTCTCTCCCTCCATTCTTATCCATTCCTTGCATCTTCCCCTGAGCCGATATATCTGTTCTAGAGACAGTCGAAATTAGGGCGATGGTGTCCAATCGTGTACGACCGAGGACCAAGAGCGCCCAGGTTTTCCATTCCAATCAAGCTCTACACCGGCTGATTCCTCTGATTAGATCCCCCCCCCCCCCCCCCCCCTCTCTCCGGTTGAAGGTGCGCCAATTAGCGAAATCGGCTCTCGTCGTGTTTGGTTGGGGATGAAAAAACCTGCAGACTCTTGGCCCTCAGTGGCACATAATTGGCCAGTGCCAGATTAGTGAGATTAGACAGATTAGTGAGGCAGTCTGCTCCTTGAATGTGTGAAGTAATACATAATCTACTCATTGTCAATTTGATGTGTAAACTTTTTCAAGCGGATCTGCATTTTGTTGTGTTGCTTTCTATCTGCAGGATGATGCATAATGCAGGAACGCCTATCTTCCTCTCTTTCTTTTCAATCTTCTTACTACTGTCTCATCCTTGCATTTTTTTTCTCTCTCTCTCCCTGGTTTCTTCTGAGTCTGTGTGAATGCATGTTTATTTGTATCTTCATCCACTCTTCTTCTCGTCCTCTTCCTCCTCTCTCTTTCCCTCCTCCTGAGTAGGTAGGTATACCACCGTAGAACCTGGAGGATTCTGACTGTCGGCGCACAAACAGCGATTCGTTAACTTCAACACAGATGCAAGCAGCTCTCATTTAGACACATACAGGCTCACGTGCACACACACACACACACACACACGCACACACACACACAGAAATGCATGCAAATCCAGGCATACATACAGACTCTCTCTCTTTATGTATGTCACTCTCTCACACACATACAAAAACACACATGGGATCAGACAACTGGGCCAGTGTTTGTGGAAAACTACCACACACACACACACACACACACACACACACTCAGCAGATAAATTATCTATGAGTGTGCTAGGGCTCGCAGCTGAAAAGTCTGTAAACACAAGCTTGCAGTTGCATCATCCTTTACTGTAACAGTGCGCCCGCTAAACTGAGTCAACTCCAGCTGTGCACATTGTGCTGCTGTAATCTCAGATATGAGTCATACATCTTACTTCACACATAACGTACACACACATCCACACAGAGGGTCCTCTTCTCACTGCATGCAGCCATACATTATTGCAGCACATTAGTCTCTCTACCCCGCCCCCAAGGGAAATTGTTTGGGAGAATTCGAAATTGTGTTGCCGTTCCAGCATCAGAGAGCATGGAGGAAACCGATCTGGCAACCCGCTCGTTGGAGAGATGTGAGCTTCTAATCTGCCCATTCAGCTCTGATTAATTTCTGAAGAATAAAAAGGGCTCTGGAGGTTTGTGCTGCTCAAATGCACAGTAAGGACAGAAGGACTTCTATGATGGCTACTTTCAAGAACCTGACCTTAATTTCCCCATCTCTCTCTAAGCTCATCCTTGCATTTAAATACACCATCATTCACTTTGCAAAACCTTGTAAAAAAAAATAATCGATGTAAATCTTTTTTCTGTGAAAGAGCACCGTTGTCTTTCCTTGCAGGCTGTTCTGCCTCGGGGACCGGCGTGCACTCAGGGGACCTCTCGACATTGTACTGGTTTAAATTAAACCACATTGTAAATGGAAGGACACAGCTTAGCGGGCTAATTGTAAAAAAAAAAAAACACCGTCTCCTCTCAGGGCGCCCTCCTCCCCCCCCGCCTCCCTCCCCGTAGGAATAGACTTGGCAGCGACTGACGGTACCGCAAAAGAGAAGCAGAGGAGGAGGAGGACACACTCCAGGAACAGGAAGGACCGCATTCAAAAAAGAAAATAATTGGAACATTGTGAAAATTTCTTTTTTGCCAGTTGTTCCAGAGCACCTGTCTTGGCTGGAGTTCAAACAGCGTCTCGTTGGTGTGTGTGTGGCTCACTGACACCTGTTGGACAATGTTCTATAGATTGTAATTATGATATCTTTTCCCACTGTACCAACGCTGGATGTCCTAAACCATCACTCACAGTGAAATGTGTGAACGCTGTCCCAGCAGTGTAGACATTCATTAAGGTGGGTGTCTGCATAGGGAGGGAGGGAGGGTACCCAGCATAAAATCAGAAATCTAAAGAGTGTCTAGCGATAATTGCAAAAACTTTTCACACTGTTCATTCTATTACAGCGATTGTGATCCTCAGACTTCAATGCAGCGCAGCTCAACTCTTTCAGCTTGATTCAGATCACTCAGAGTAGCTTGTGCCCCCAAGATGAGCAATAATGTTTTTTCCCATTAAAGTTAGCAAGACCTTTAGTAGAGCAGATTTAAACAAAAAAAAAAACAAAGTAAAACGAAAGTGCTGTCTCGGAGTCTCTATTCACAGATTCTCGTTTGGAGGATTCAGCACCCTGGTGAAATTACATAAGTAGAGAGTTGAGTGTGGTGTTTTTCCAATTGAGGCCAGTTTGTGGAAAACACTCTCCGAGGTAGCTTCCCATCCCCGCTGCTGCTGCTTGCTGCCGCCGCGGTTTGAGTCCTGCGTTGCCTCCGAGGATGTGTCAGTCCTTCTGTGGGAACTTCAGGGTCCACACTCTCCCACGGACATCACACTCTCCCGTTATAAACTAACCTTGACGCCGGATTATATTCTCACACACACACACTTGTATTCCCACAAAAATGTGCACACATACATCACACACATGCATGTGACACACACACACACACACACACACACCCTCTAAGGATACCCGTGCTCTTGATTCACATCCCCACACGCCCTGATTAAAATGTTCCTGCTTGCTTATTGCTCTCCTCCTCTTCTTTTTTTTTCTCATGTTCTGTCAGCCATTGATTTTCCCCGGCCTGATCTAATCCTGTGTTCACATAGCTGAGTATTAATTGGAGAGAGAGAGAGAGAGACGGAGCAGGAGAGAGAACGAGACAGAGAGTTGACATGACATACATTCAGGGGGGGCTTCACATCAGCAGGTTCAAAGTTGGATCAAGGGGCAACGTCTTTTCTTTGAGAGAGGAGAGAGAGAGAGAGAGAGAGAGATGGAGAGAGAGAGAGAGAGAGGGTGCTCAACACTATCCCTGAGTCAACCACATGCTTTTATTTCATTTGTCTTTTCCAGACCTCAAGGTTGAAATGCCCGTAAACTGAATTGGGGGGGTCAAACCTATAGTCTCTGTTTACCAACACTCTCTCTCTCTCTCTCTCTCTCTCTCTCTCTCTCTCTCTCTCACCTTCCTCTCTTGATATCTATTTTTCCCCCCTTCCTGGCGGGGTCCGGGTCGTTTGGATCAGCGGTGTCTGTCACTCTGAAATGAAGCGCTCGCGAGGCGCTCACTGTAAGGTGCACTAGATCTCATTCTGCCTTTATGGAAACTTGATTGAAGAGAGTTGAAAGGCTCTGTCTGCCCGCTCGGAGAGAGAGGAGCTGGAATAGCTCCCGCCTGCCACTCACCATTTGGAGGAAACTGACACCGAAATACACCGCCTTGCCTGTCTGCGTGGCTTTGCTTCCGCCTACTGGGCAGAGGGGGAACTGCAGGGAGGGGAAACGCTGAACGAAGAGCGTCTGAGACATCTTATGTGTATCGCAGCCGACAAGTGTTCATTACAAAGCAGCGAGGGGATCAGAGAATTACCGACTTCTGACATTTACCGCTGCAAAATGAACCCGTCTTCCCTCTGTCTTTCCCCCCTCTCGTTTCCCCTCCGCTCAAGGATCCTCTCACACAAAGCCAACTCATCTCTCTTGATGCATGAGTGATGTGTTTGTCACCTCCTATACTGAAGGTTTTTTTCACACACATAGACGTGCATCCTCTCTCTCATAGCAGCGTGCTTCCATACTTGGTGGTTGGGATGATGACAAGAGTATAAGAATAATGGGATTAAATGAGATTAGCTGGTTTTGGAGGATAAAGGAAGTCACCTTAACCACAATGTAGTTCAAGTTCAAGTTCAAGTTCAAGAGTATGTACGCTATGTACGCTACCGGTAGTTACAGTGCGTATACTTGTGACACTAACTTGACTTGACACTCTAATGACTCCATACTTTTAACTGATGATAATAATAATAATAATAATAAGGTGTGATGATGATCATGTTAGCCCTTGTGCTGCTATCTGACTCGTAAATAAACGCTGACGACGGGAAATGAACTCTCTCCACGTTTGATTGCGATGAGGGTGAATTGTGAAGTGTGGCGTGGCGTGGCGTGGCCGCCCACGGGCCCGAGCAGGATGAGTACTTACACATGGGTGTTTTTCTGGTCGACAGCAGCTGTCTTCTGCCAATTAAAAGCATCGTGTGTGTGTTGTTGTGTCTTGTTGTGTGTGTGCGCTCATCTCCCAGCGAATACACCCCCCCCCTCCTGTCAATGCTCGTACACAAAACGCAAACACACACACACACACAATGGATCCCCACCAACCACCTCCCTGCCCTCCACTAGCCCCCGAGTTGCTCTCGGGTAGAGAAACACACACACACACACTTTCTGCCTCTGTCATCAATTTAGACCTAATTGCTGTCTAAATATGGAACAAGCCCGTGGTGAGGAAGAAAGAGGAGGAGGAACGTCAGGGAAAAAAGGCTGTAAAGTTAGTGAAGACAGTGGTTGAAGTGGTAGTCAAAGCAATATTTCACTTTAACATTTCCGTTTGTAATGGAACAAGGTGGATGCGATGCGATTTAGACTGTAAGGTGTAGGGAATTGAAATCCTTTTCAAGTGGAAGAACGAATAAGATGGATAAAGTGGGTCTTCAACTTCTGGTGAAGGTTTGCGGTTCAACTCACGCTGAGCTTTTGAACAGAAAACCACTGACACTGCCTGGCTTGGGTATCCGTACTGATGTCACTCGCTCGCTTTCATTTTGATGCTGAAGTCTAATACTTGGGTGCAGTCTAAACTAAAGGCCGTTAAACTCCCCTGGTAGAAATACCATCCACTCGGAGCGTGATCTAAACGCTGTCCAAGAGAAGGGTGCTCCATCAGTAGTGCAGCTGTCCGCCATGCTGGTAAGCGCCTTGTTAGCTTGAGTGACAGCTGTAATGGGATGGCATGTACACACACAGACACACACTCATACACTAATACTGTTGTGAAAAGTCTGCTCCTTCATTCGCTCCACAGCACAAAGATCCATCGGCTGATCTTTAACAGTGACCTTCAGCATGCTGTGGCCTCTGTTTTCCACCTGGTGGGGGTCTGTCTGAGGTCTCACCGCTGCCAGACCTATCTCCTCACTTTGGTTATTTTTGTCAGAGCACAAATAAGTTCTGCTGTCAAGTGGTAATAAAGTTGGATTGAAGTATCCCAGTGTTTAACCAATCACAGTCCAAGGAGATGCTCTATAGGGGATTAGTGGGTGCCATGTTGTGTGTACGTTCACTAGGGACAAAGTTGTGCCTGTGGATTATAGGAAGTAAATCTGAATTCACCATCCACCAGTGAATCCGAAATGCCACAGCGAAAAGGCCACTGAGTGCGTCTACTCTGAATCAACTAAGCAGTTAGTTATATCAGCCCAAATAACTCTCAGAGAAAATGTGCGATGAGTGATTCCCCTCCCCTCCCCACCTCCCCATCCCTAATCTTCTAAAATCGGGGCACGGATTAAGTAGGGTTAAAGGAGTTACACCAGCTTTTGGTAAACAAACTCTTCGAGAAACTTTTGAGAAACAAAACGATGCATGCACCTTTTTAAATCTCAAAATCCTCTAAATCTCAAAACAGATTAAAAAACGAACAAATGAAAAACAAAGAAGTGTACCGGCGAATATATTTCCTCTGTCTTCTCCACTAGAGATAAAACACTTGATGGCAAACAGGCTTCGTTTACAGAATAATGGATGGATGGATAAAAGCCCGAGTCCTCAGAGGTCCCCCTCGCCAGACTGGCCCCGTACTCCCACAGCACCAGTTTAACAAAACACTCACACAAACGCGCACGTGTACAAACTAGTAAGCTCTAATAGGAGTTGATAGGAGCTGAGTGCCAGTCTGGACAGCTGCGTTGGTGAAGAAGCCCTGTGCCCTGGGAGACCCGAGCCAGGCTCCCTGCCTGCTCCTGCTGCTGGCCTGGCTCGGGCCGAGTGCACACACACACACACACACACATACATGCACACACACACACACACACACACAAGCAAAATGACCCATACAGGCACACTTACAAATGGGTGCCAAGACACACTGAGATTTCAGGTGTTCACCCCTGCCCATCCTCCCAACCACACACACTTAATGACTACATACATTAAATTATGAATCTGGAACGCTCTGAAAAACTCCATCAACCCAGCAAAAAAACTACCGAAACCATCCAGATCTCACCAGACAGAGAGACCTGAAAATGACGGCAGTCTGCTGGAAGGTCGCAATCCAGTGCACTACATATCCATTTGGGCTTTTTGGCACGGCGATCTGCTATGATAATGGCTGCCCAGAGGGGGGAACTCTCCGGATGGATGGAGTTGTTTTAATCTCAGAGTGGCAGACCCCCCCCCCGCGACCTTGTCAGGAGGTGTCCTAGGTCTGGGTGACTGACGAGACTCCCCACAGGCTCGGCACAGGGAGCACGACTCACCTCTGATATAGTAGCGGGGAGCGGTGGGAAGAGAAAGATGAGACGGCTCACTTCTCCAGCTGATGTAGAGGAAATGTGGAGCGGAAAAGGTGGTGGAAACACAAATAATGTATGATAATAATAAATGGAAATAATGTGCACAAAGTGAGAGAAATACCTTTCTCCACCATGGAAGGACACACGACTACAAACAGGCAGTAGTGTGACATCGGAATAGTCTCTCTCTCTCTCTCTCTCTCTCTCTCTCTTTCTCTCAAAATTCCCAATTCATCCAAACACGTTTTCTAGTAGTTTTTGTTTTCAGCTAAAGTTTTTCTCACTTAACCCTAACCCGGTGGCGGCTCGTCCACAAGAGAGTACAGAGACGTGATGAGTCAAATTTGATTGACTGCGCTCCAGCACTAAAAAAAAATAGCACTACAACTGTAGCAGTTAAAAGACCAAAGCCCTGTTGTTTGTGCACTTGAGTCGGCTACAATGTTACTCTATGATCTCCGTGTCTGTCATGACCTGCCCCACTTAGTCAGCCAATCACCAGCCGCCACTGCCCTAACCATAACCAAAGTTGTTTTATTTGCCTAAAATTAACTGTTTGCTAACTTTTTCACGTGTCACATAATCCCTTTGTGTCCATAAAATGTAATCAAAGTTTCAGAGTTTGTGGTTTTATTAGGTACTCCTGCTCGTTAACGCAAACAGCAAATCTTGTGGCTGCAACTCAATATTTAAAGCTTCCAGACACGGTGATTTAGTGGTTTGGTTTTTAGTTCGATCAAACATTAGAATGGGCAAGATGCTTCACCTAAGCGACTTTGACCGTGGTGTGATTGTTGGTGCCAGACATGGCGGTTCCAGTATCTCAGAAACAGCTGAACCCTCCTGGGTGTTTCACCACTACAGTCTCTAGAGTTTACCAGGAATGGTGTGATAAATTAAAAACATCCAGTGAGCAACAGCTCTGTGTCCAAAAACATCTTGTTAATGAGAGAGGTCAGAGGAGAATGGGCAGACTCGGTCAAGCTAACAGAAAGGCCACAAATGCTCAAATAACATCTCTTTACAACAGCGGTGTGCAGAAGGGAACCTTGTTGAATCCATGCTGGGAGGAATTCAGGCTGTTCTGGAGGCAAAAGGGGCGCTTACCCGGTACTCGGTTGGTGTACCACGGAAGTGGCTGTATATTTGAGTAGAAAAGTGAAATCCTGAGTAGATAAGTTAGTACTGCATGGGCATATGGCAATGTACCAATACACACACAGACTTGAGCCAAATGCTCTTTTTACTTCACTTCTTGACTTCACTTTCCCCCAAAAAAGTTATTTTATTAACATTCTGCGTCACTTACCGAAGCCAAGACTTTCTCATCCCCCACAAAGTTGCAGCATAATCATGCAGTGCCTAAGTAATATCTGGTAACCTGGCAACAAATACATTCTCAGTGTGCAAGGCATGGAGACAAGGGATGATGCTCAACCCAATCAAGTAATGACAAAAATGGAAAAAAACTAATTTTCTTCTGCTCACCAGCCCACAGATTCATATTGACTTGAACTGTAGACAAAATGCTGGAAAAACGTACAAAACCCTCTTATAGGACTAAACCGTGTTACAGCAGTGCAGTGCCAGCTCTCGTGGTTTGACCCCAAGGCATTTCCTTAGAAAATTAGTATGGGGTGGGAGTGGTGTGTGGATATTATGGGATGCCAGATGGATTGATGGATTATCAAGAACGTTGACCGCTGGTTGTGGAACGCAACAACACAGTTTGTCCGCATAAGGAGACATCACATCCACTCCCCTCTGTCATAATACCATTCACACTATTCCATCACCGACCAATCTAGACACTTAATCAGTAACTTCCTGGAGCATTGGCGTCAAGATGAATGGGCCAACTGGGCACCAGGAATGGTAGAATAGAACAGACGAAGTTTGGACATAATAGGAACAGATCTCGAGATAGGTTTGTTAGGACTTGGTCCCCCTTCATAGTTTGTTGAGAGCCTCTCCTTCATGTGATGAAACTGAATATCTATGTACAGCTATGTAGCAGTCAGTTGGAATTAATGTCACATAACAATCTCCATCTGTAAACCTGAATATGTACTTTAATTTTATTCTACCTATTTGTATTTTTTTTAATTTCATTTAATTTTATTTATTTATTTAAAATTTCTATTTTATTTGCTTATTTGTTTTATATATATATATATATATTATTTTATTTTTATTTTAGTTTTTTATTTATATGTTTTTTCTCTGTGGCCCTGGAAGGTGGGGGTTCTTTTGTATTTGTACTTCTGTACTACTGTTCAAGAAAAATATTTTAAAAAGTACAGTGATTTGTTTGTTTATTGATTGTTTATTGAGTAGTACCAATTTAATGAAACAAATTGAAATTATTGTACCTACCGACACCTATTTTCACCTACCACAACCGTCTTTGGTACTCAGAAAGAACTCTATGCTATTCATCAGCGTAGATGTAGGTATGGTTGGTATGAAACAACAACATTTAGGGTATTTGGAAACGTCCCAGCCAATATTTTTGGTCATCTTACTTATTCCGTGTTGATGTGGTGTCGCAGAAAACACATGTTTGCAACATTGCAGCTGGCTCACAAATCTCACAGTGCTAGGGTAAGTGTTGAAAATGAATGCCAGCAGCCAGCTAACAACTCTCACAGTCCAAATGCACCAGAAAATTGAAAACCCTCAGCGGCAGATTTGTTAAAACAAAAAAAAAAATAGCTAAATACTATAAATGACTGGTGCATGTGTGAGACGCAGATGGGAGTTTGAACAAAATTGCGTGATCAGCCAATGTCCAGTTTTCAGAGAGATTCAGTCAAAAAGATCTGCAGGCCGTGATGAAGCTTCAAAAGATCCTACTTTCAGGGGAAATGGATGATATCACAGATGAATATCCAGAGATGGGCGGCATAAAGTCCAGCTATCCATGTTCATCTTCAAGTGCACCCACCAGTCCAGCTTGTGAAGCTGCTGATATACAGAGAAAAAAACATGCCTGTTGAAGTTAGAGTGCTGTTAGATCAGACGGATGTTCTTGTCAGGCTGCCAGGCCAGTCGTTCCTGTATGCTCAGCAGAGGTTGAAAGAAGCTTCACTGCAATTAATGCAACCTAAAACATGGCTCAGGTAGCCCACAGTATCCCAAACCATCCTCACCATGTGGCAGTATGCTACGTGCACGAGGACAAATTGGACAATATAGACTTGAAAGAGGCTTTTATTTTATTCATGTTTCCTCAATTCAGCTTGAGCTCTCTGAGACACACATCTGGGGATTTAGTAAAAGCAAACGAGCAAAGATTAAATCCAACAAAATGTATGTACTCATACACCTCCCTTGATTATTAGTAACATAAAGCAACACAGATAAAAGTGAAACACAGTAACGGCTGTGGGTCAGCGTGGGTTACACTCTAGGGCTTCTGAGGTGTAGATTACTATCAAGGTTAACAATGTTTCTGTAGCACATAAAATCCATGCTGGCCAATTATTGTTCTACGCTAGCTGATCATAATAAATAAAGCTGGTGGATGATAATGTTATTGCTCCCCAATGCACCGTGTTAGGAAACTCTGCTCTCTGCTCATATATCTTTTTCAGGAAAAGCATAAAGACGGAAACGTGAAACTACACCGAATCAAAGTGATACGCCGAGAGTGATACGGCAGTCACTTCATAATTTGTGCAAATCCGTCCAGATATACTGTAGCATGACAGATGAACAGCTTGTTACTTAAATAGCATCATGTCACTGCAGCAGCAACAAGCATGTTAGCTCTGTGTGTAATTTACTACAAACCTGCTGAGCTTTTCCTTTATCAGGTGCTTCTGAGTAATGATTGGTTAGTAGAGTTGCTGTTTTTCTATCAAAGGCAATTTGGGAGGCATACTAGGGATTTTTTTTTTTATCTTACTGGCTGCTCTTCAGCTGGTTGAGTCAGAGCGGTTATAAGGGGATGGGAGGGGCTCCAGCTATAGGGGCGGAGCTTAGAACATTCAAAGCTCATTCCTCTACTTTCTCTTTTAACCTACTGGGAAGATTGTCAGCTAGATTGATGTGGAAATCTTACATAGGATTTAATGGGTATGTTGACCAATTAGGACTGCCCTACCACTGTGTCCACTGCTGACGTCTTTTGAACACAGACGCAGTGCATGACGCATGTGTGTGCATTAGATCCATACCATCTGTTTCAACACTGACTGACTCAACGTATACATAAACATGGGATGAGTGCGAGAGCCAATTCTTGTCCAACGATACAAGCCTGCATGTTTTGATGCCAAAGTGTGGCTTGGTTCCACATCCGTACATCATGTTTATCATGAGGGCTGATGAGAAACAGCAGGAATTCCTCCCCCTTGCATGTTCACTACTTCTGCTTCCAAATGCCATTCGTTCTGCTTAAGGTTAATTGTTTTCTGGGGCACAAATGGCTTGGAAGTAGTATGTTCATGCAGCTGTTTGGTGTGTGTGTGTGTGTGTGTGTGTGTGTGTGTGTGTGTGTGTGTATCCGCTACCGCTGCCAGACCAAATCAGCGTCACAATTAATGTCAAATCATAAATAAAATAGGCAAGCGCGTGTTTACCCCTCCTCCTGTGGATATATACACACACTGACAAACACACGCTCTCTCTTAGTGTGTGTCCCCGTGTGTGTTTACACCTGGATAAACAAGTAAACATGCAGTCTGAATCGATCAGTCAGACACACACACACACACACACAAAAACACACACAGTACAGTCATTTACCATCAGCGGTGATTGGTGTGAAACCGACGGTGAGTATTTTCCAGGTAAGGGGACAAAACTTCCTCCACACACACATAAATACACTGCCAGTCCTTGCCTGCCAGCTGCCTCCCAACCAGGTCGAGGGCTCGTTAAATGACTTCCATCTGAAACCACCAAGCACAGAAAGGCTTAGCTGAAGTTTGTAAATAAAGTCTACTACTAAAAACTTGGAATCATGTGGATTTCTGCTCATAGTTTGACCTCCTCTTACACAGTTAATGTTCCTTTTTAAAAGACAAGTCAGCAAGTCCTTGGTTGACAGAATAACACTGTACTGTCGTGGAAATTGCCTGTAAGCACTCAGAACTCTTGAAATGACACACAAAACATTAACAGGTTGAAGTATAAAAATATATTGTATACAGATATATTGGAGAGAGAAAGACACAGGTCACACAGGAAGTCAAAGTCTCTTTATGCTCTCTAAAATCAGCTAACTACAATCTTAATAGTTTCTTTGGGAACAAAGAAGTCTCTCCTGATTGGTTCACTCATGCTTAGATAACATGTTTAACATGGTCCATCCTATAGGCTCTCTCCACCTAGCAGTGGTCTGGTCAAGTCCAGTTTTACTGCCTTATTGGGCCTCAAATCCAGACCTCACTAGTTTACTCTGCAGCACTCAGGCACATGTTCATGACACACATATCACATGTCTGTGGCAACCCAGCATCAGTACTACAGACACTAAATGATAAATGATACATTTTAGCATTCTGTGCTAATTTACTTTCAGAGTACAGAATTGGATCCGCTTTATTTTAGAGATTTCCTCTCTTGGATACTCTTATATATATATATATATATCATCATATCATATATATATCATCAATCTGTTCTTTTTTTCCCTCTTTTCCATGTAGGACTCCTTTGCTGAAAACACAAAGGGATGGACTGAAACCAAAAACCTACTAGCAATTACCGTTGATGACTATATGAAAAACATCAGTGGTAATTGTCAGGGTTTGGACTCAGTTCATGTGTTAGATAGTTGAAAAAAATTCTCCTTTACATTTTTTTTATCAACATCGAAAAATTTTAGATAATGAAAAAATACACCAGCAAACATCAAATTCCTTCCTTTCCTTCCTTCCTTTCATGAAGAATACTGGGTAATGGTTTTTGCAGGTGTAGCTTTTTGGAAGTGAAAATATGAAATCTATCTGCCCTTGTGTTCACATGACACTGCCCCCCCCCCCACCCCCCACCCAGCACCCAGCCCTCATCAAACTAACACCTTTGCATCACTGGACTGCCTAGAGACATGTTAACAAACATCGTAATACGCAGGAGTGAAAAATGTGTATTAATGGGGGTGGAAGAGGTCCATCCATAGGAACTATACTGCCTCAGGGTAAGCGGATGAGGAGAAATTCTGCTTGATAATGGAAATTGTCAAAAGCTCACTGCCCTAACGTGAAAAAGTGTTTATTTCAGCTGTACGGTAGATAAAATGTCTGGTTTTCTTGGGTGGGTTTGTAGCCTTTTGGCACAATGTTGTCATGAGGAAAATGAAGGAAAAATGTGAGGCTACAGGTTATATTAGATGTAATGACTGTATGCATATATAGTGATGTATATTTCATCAGGGAGGCCCGAGTCTCCCTAAAGTCATGAAATCTGATGAGAAAGCAGCCGGCGCCGAGCGGAGGGGGGAGGGGCTAATAGAAGCGAGTCTCTACTCCGTGTTCTCCGCTCCACTTCCAAATTGCATTCGTTCCGCTGAAGGTTAATTGCAATCCAGGGCAGACACAAACGGTTTCGTAACAGCATGTACATGCAGCTGGTTTGTGTGTGTGTGTGTGTGTGTGTGTGTGTGTGTGTGTGTGTGTGTGTGTGTGTGTTGTGTGTGTGTGTGCTGCCGCCAGACTAAATCAGCATCACAATTAATGTCAAATCATAAATAAAATAGACTTGTGGGTGTGTGCTCTCCTCCCATTAACACTCACACATACTCAAACACACAGACACACACACACACACACACACATACACACACACGTACACACACGTTTTACCATCTGCTGGTGTGCCTGCAGCAGCGATTAGGGCAATGCGGCCCAGCGGTAACTGGCTTGTGGAGCTCGTGGACTCGATCGACAGGTGACCTCTTCATTATTTAGTCCGCGGGTCCTATAGCTACTGAGTACCACACACACACACACATACATACACAAGTCAACACACACACACACATACACAAGTAAACACACACACACACACACAAACCCACAGACACACACAAGTAAACACACACACACTCACAGACACAAGTAAACACACACACACACACACACAAACCCACAGACATACACAAGTAAACACACACACACACACATACACAAGTAAACACACACACACACACACACACACACACACACACAAACCCACAGACACACACAAGTAAACACACACACACACAAACCCACAGGCAGACGCATGCAGATATAAATACACACCTATAATTACACACACATTCACTCGCTCACACACACACACACTCACACGTACACACACACACACACACACAGTTACACACACTCCCAGCCTTCATCTGACAGGTGCCTACCCTCTTGTTCCCCGCCAGGTCACCGGCTCGTTAACTGAATTCCATAGCCATTTAAAACCACTTAGGCTCACCTCTCTCTCTCTCTCTCTCTCACTCTCTCTGGCCCTCTCTCTACCGCTGTTTGTTTTATGAGGCTCTTTTGTTTCCTCCTCTGTTTGTCCCCTGTTGACTGAGTTTTGGCCATTTAGCAAAGCCTATTAGGGCCAATTGTCTTTAGAGAGCAATGACCGGTCAAAGCGGCACAGCCCAATCAGAGCGCGGGGAATTCATCACAATCGAAATCGAAGAAAGTTGTTTTGTTTTCCTCCCACACTTATTCAAGAGGTGGGAAACAACGACGCACAGCAACTACATAGTTCCACGGAGAGGTAAATTGTAATCTTTCAGGTCATTAAATTCACACAGTCATAAGTGTACAACTTGCCACGCTCCCCCAAAACCGGCAGTCAATCACGTTTCAGCTGTCGGGGCGTTACAGGCTGCCGGTCCCGAACCCGCCTGAAGACACGCGGGTCATCGAGGGAGGCGAAGCGGTATTTTTTTCCCCCAACAATAGCCACAGTCACATCTGGCACGCGGGCACTTCATTTTCATTTTATCATGCCATATCAGTCAGTCAGTCAGACGTTTAGGCAGATGAATAGCCGCTAAGCCCTTCAGGGATCAGGTCGGCGACGCACTTAGCCGGCATGTCAGTCTAGGACGGTGAACAAGACCGTTAAACAGCGGAGAGAGAAAAAACACACTCCTGGATTCATGGATTTCATTATAATGTATCTCAACTTGTAAACATATAAAGTTTTTATGTAATTGTACATTTTTATTAATTCTGTATTATTGTTTATTTTTGAGATTTTGTATGTATTACATACATGTATTTGATTGTCAGCCCTGTTTGCTTTTTGCTTTTGTTGTATTTTGTTTTTTGTTTGTTTGTTGTTGTTGTTTTCTCTTAGTTTTTTTGTTTTTTGTCTGTTTATTTTCATGTTTTTTCCTTGTAAGTATGATTATTGATATACTTCACGGGGAGGTATCCTCATAAGCCATTTTTGGCTTCTAACCTCTCCTGCACAATGTTCAAACTTTAAATTTTTGTTGTCCTTTTAATTATATGTGCAAATAAACTTAAACTTAAACTAGATAGCGAGATGTCCAGTGTGCCAATCAACCGCTCAGTCCGTCAGACGCCATTTAGACCATTTAGCCATCAGCATGTGCCAATAATCCTGATCCGGCGGCGCTCCTTACTGCCTTCACATACTCTGAGGTCTTGAGAGGACTTATAAAAGATTTGACAAATGGCGGAATTAAAACTTAGATATTGCCAAGTGTTGAATAATAGCGGAGATGACAGGCCCGTTTGTCTTGGTTTTAATTACAGGATGCTCAATTACTTTTCATTACTAATGTAATTTGTTCTCTAATTTGGTTAAATGGGCTCTGCACTTGGCGAGGGAAACCTTTTTGTTTAATTGTCTAGAAAACACAGAGACTTTTTAGATTGTGTGGAAAACTTGGACCGGCTAAACACACGAGACCAGTCATCGTTTGTCTTGTATCGGGTTTCACGTCGAGACGTTTTTTTTCCCGGCAGCAACGACCACCCGTACAGTTTATGGTTGATTATTGAGATGTGCAACCTGTCGCAATTGATCAGTTGTTCAGTCAGCCTGTTCATCAGTGCTCTTTCAACCCTGTCCAGAAAATGAGTGCAAATTTGAACAGTTTCATGTTTCACGGTGAGACGAGAGAGACAAACTGCATCTCCGCCTAGTAATGGGTCCAATCATACATTCAGAGACAATTTTAACTCCACGTGAACCTCCAATAACCTTAAATGTCATAGCAATGGAAAAAGAATCTCTTTTTCTTTTTTCTAGTCTGACCCAGATCTCAAACACACCCACCATACCAGTAACTGTTTACCTAATAGCATATGTATTTCTGTGGTTTCCCGAAGACCACAATGCTTCAGATTGGATATAGGACAATCATATACTTATCCTATATAACTCATTTACACACATTTTTTTTATAAACTTGTAGGGAGATTTGAAGATCTTGAGGCCAGTTGTTTATGAAATAACCTGCCTATCTACACCTAGGTACAGAAATGTCAATTTTTTATTATGGGAAGTCATGAGAAATTCCCCATGAAGAAAACAGACTAATGAGAGAAACCAGCTTGATAAAATTAATGGAGGATTGGAGGATGGAGGATGGAGGATTGGAGGGTGGAGGATGGATTGCCAGTTTTCCTGTCTTTTCAGAGCATGAGATAAGTGAAATGGCTGGTATTTTTCTTGTAAGTCCTCTCATTTTGCTGGTAAGCCTGGTAAGCCAATTCTGACTGACAAACTCCAACTTCTAGGCACACACACACACACACACTACTACTACTACTACTACTACTACTACTACTACTACTGCTGTCCTTGCCATTCCTAGTAAAAACCCCTCTTCAATAATTTAAAGGTTTGTGTGATACTCCGCTGATCACCTAAGGAGATATTTTCTTTTCTTCCTGCTTCTCCTCTCCACAGCGAGGTCAGAGTGCAGGTTCAGCTACAGAACGGCGCCCCGGAACTGGTGAGTATTCACTGTCTTGCTCAAAGGCACTTCAGAAACTGGTCGCCACAGGGCTTGAACCTCGGCCTCTACTCAATCTCTCTACTCAGCACGGCAGCCTGATACCCCATATTTGCACCTGTGTATCTGTATCTGTGTGTGCATACATACACATGCAGATGCTAACACACACACACACGCCCATCAAATATAGCTGTTGGGCTTAGGATATGCCAACCATACAAAATGGTCAATATAAAAAATAGATATTGGAAAAGCGCCTTCTTGGGCACTTTAGAGGATACTAAAAATGCTTTGTAGGAGTTTTCGAAAGGGCAGCGTGAGCAGAACCTCCCACTAAGCACCGCCTGAGATTACACTCATTGCAACTAAATCATCTTCCTATTACCACGGCATGGATGTGGTCAGTCAGAGGAAAGGAAGGTGGAAATGGGGAGAGAAAGTACTAAATACTTCCTCAGTGTGTTTGTATGCATGAATGTATATAATGTGACTTGTGGAGTGGGATCCAAGTGTGTGTTTCTGTTTGTGTGTGTGTGTGTGTGTGTGTGTGTGTGTGTGTGTGTGTGTGTGTGTGTGTGTGTGTGTGTGTGTGTGTGTGTGTGTGTGTGCTTGTCTGTCAATCATTTTAAATTAAAAATAAATAAATATAAATATAAATATAAATACATTTTTCATTTGTTAGCAACTTTGGTCCACAGGCAATCCATATTTATTTCACATATAAGACTATAGTGCATTGATTCATGATTACTTAAAGGAAACGTTAGCATACAGTATGTTAGGTGCCTGTAGGCAACTAGCAATATCTAACATAAGAAGAGAATAATCCATAATTCAGTAATCCGGTAATCAAACTCTCCTCACTTAAAGGGTAAATTGATCGACAGGCCAATTTCCAGAAAAAGTTGCGGTAATCCTTTATAGATGTTGATTGAATCTTTCCTGTCTCTCAAAAAAATAATCTTTAAAAAATAAATAAATAACTACCTACGGAAATAATGTGGTGTGGTGGGTCGTTCAGCACCTCTACCACCAGTAGAGAGAACATGCAAAGTTTTAAAAAAAACAGTATAATGTTGCAAAAATGCCCTCAAAAACATGCAGTGTGGCGTGAAAATAATGTTTATATTATGATAAAGCATCCAAGGAACAATGTCTTTGGCGCTACAACCTGCAGTAGCATCAGCTTGAACCAAAACAGAGACAGACACAAACTACCCGTCAGCACCACGTCTATTATGACATCACAAAGGAAACAATGTACAGGCTTCTTGATCTTGTTCTTCTGCTGACATTACTGTGTTGTTCTTGTCTTGATCTTGTTCTTTTGTTGATACCGTTCCCCCTTTACTGTCAAACTGTGATGTTATTTGTGGATGGCTTGTTGTCACTGTTTTGTGAATGTGTCTGTAACAGTGTTACTGGCTGTGAAAACAAAAACTCTTCAGGACAATAAACTAAACTAACCATGCACTTGACCCAATAAAGTTAAGAGGACAGTAGGAAGATAATGGCATCGTTGTCAATTCAGGGAACAAAATCTGCAACTCAAAATGTATACCAGAATAACAACGTGCCTTGAGCGGTGAGGCTAGCCACGGTTTGAGAGCTGTGTCATGGTCTGTGGGGATGCTGTCAAACTACATCTCGCTTGAAAATGACACATCGGGCTCTATTTTTGTGACGGTGCATGGCGGGGCTTTGTACCAGCGAAGTGGCATTTTCATCAGCCGCAGACAGGTTTTTGTTTTGTTTTTTTCTCGCCTGCGCCCGTTTGGTATTTTGGTGACTCACCGTGAACTTGACTGCACCTAAGTGGGAGGCGAGGCGCAGTAGGGGGGGCGTGCCAGTAATAATCACGCAGGGCAATTTTGGTGTCAAGGATTACGGGCGTTTGCGCTTGCATCGGTCGGGTGTTCTCTGCTGCTGTCATGGCTTTATCAAGCGATGCGTGCACGAACGGATCCTATTCAAAAACTTGCAAACCCGTTTTGTGGATGATGTGTTGTCCAATTTGACTTTGATATAAATCCCTCAGGCAGGAAAAAGTAAGATACAACATTTGTCATTTGTTTGTGTTGTGATAGATTGTCGTCCAACACAGAACTGTCAGTATGCCCCACGATGCACAGAGAACAACAATGAAGGAAAGTTCAGTATCTCCATGAAGGTTGTTTCTTCTTAAACGGCTTTCTGATTGGCTGACCGGGCCATATAGTCACACATGGTGATTCTGCACCTCCTGCACAAGGACATCAGTTTCCTCTTGGGAGAAGATTTTGTGGCGGAGTCGCTCCGGACCGTTTCACCGCCACATTGCTTTTAAAGGGACGGAAAAGAGGTGATTTGATTGGTCAAGATTGATGGGTAATAATGTAACACTTTCTTGATTCCTGAGGGGGAATTCTCTTTCTTCATTCCCCAATCCACAGGGAGGTAAAGGGACCGGGCCAGCTACAGGACAGCAGCTCTGCAGCTTCAGTGTCTTGCTCAAGGACACTTAGCAGCAGGGCAGATGATTGTCAACACGGTGCTTGAACTAGGTTGAAATGTTTTTTGAAATGTTGAGCATTCCCATTGACTGATACAAATAACTGTACTCTCTGTCGCTGGGTGATATAACACAATAATGATTCAACCTATGCCCAGTTCATGAAGCCTTTAGCGGTTTGTCGGTTTTCAGCACCAGCAGCAGTTTGTTTGGAATAAAAAACAGAACAGGGTAGTTAGCATGAGCAGCGATAGCCAGCATGGCTCAACAGACAAAGAAAAGAGCGCCACCTACAGAGACGCCAAGGAAATCCAAGGAAAACACGTCACAGTACTGGACACGCTGTTGACAGGTGATCTCTGGGAGGTGCAGCGCAGAAACACCACAGTAACCAACACCAAAGATGTCACCAAAGTAAAATGAAGACATGAAGCTTGTGGATTACCACTTAAAAAAAATTACTCCCATGTGTACGCACAATGCAGTTGCAATGTTTGTTTGTTTTTTTAATAAAATCCAACTACACGTGCAGTCATACATGAGTCAGTGTAGAAAAGTAGAGTACACTTAATGAAAGTGACTATCTTGGGAGAGGTGAGAGGATCCTGCACGGCAAGCAAGATACCACCATGTTAATGTTGGATTTATTTCTCAAGGGAAATTTCAAATATTTACTTTGTAGAAAACTTGGTTATAATACAGGCAGGAAGCAGCTTTTATTAACTGGCCTTTTGTTATCCACAATCTTGGCTGCAAAAAATGATGGCGGCGTAGCTAGATCTGTTGTGGTGTGACTTTGACTGACATGTATTCAAACTCCAGCCTTCTCTGCCTCAAGTGGTCTTTTATTAACCCTTATAGAAATAGCCAGGTATGCTTATCATGAATCAGTGCACAGTACTTTGTGCAAGTACTCCCACAATAAGGAGGAGTAGTTGCACAAAGTACTGTGCACTGATTCATGATTACAGTGAACAGTGGCCATGCTCAGTGGCACCCCAAGAGCAGTTATTGAGAGAAGGAGGAGCCTTCACTTCCCCAGCAGGTGTGGGTTCGTTATTCAAACCAATAACTTCAGTCAGACGTCTGACGGTCTAAACTTTAGACTCTCTTTACAAAACCGAGCATATGAGTATACAAAACGAAAACACATCACATCATCTCAGCAGAAACATGCCTCCGAAACATCCATCTACTCAAGTGGTGTGTGATTTGTCTGTTTTGATTTGCTGTTCTGTCATTTCTTTCATAGTCTGAAAAGCGGCAAACTTTCCCTGTTTCCATATTCCTCTCTTATTATTTTCCCTTTTATTGATGGTGCTGGTGGTGGCGGGTAATGATTTCAACAAGCAGTATTGTGATTTTGTTTGTTTTTCTTCGTCTAGCATCCATCCCGGGTGAGTCATTTCTCATATTTGTCTATTTTCTTTATCAGATAAATGGGAAAAATCGCTGTCATGGCAAACACTCATCATGAATACAATAACGACAGCAGACAAAAAAAAATGTCAGTCAAATACTGATTCGATTTCTGACTACAAACAATGTAAAACCCTCAGCACCAATATAGTGTCTGAAAAATTAGTAAAAATTAGTAATTAAAATACAGGCAGATAGGAAGCTGGCAAGGGCCTGGCTGGCTGGCTGGCTGGCTGGTTGGCTGGCTGGCTGGCTGGCTGGCTGGCTGGCTGGCTGGCTGGGGAGCTGGCTGGGGAGCTGGCTGGCTGGCTGGCTGGCTGGGGAGCTGGCTGGCTGGCTGGCTGGCTGGGGAGCTGGCTGGCTGGCTGGCTGGCTGGCTGGCTGGCTGGCTGGCTGGCTGGCTGGCTGGCTGGCTGGCTGGGGAGCTGGCAGATATTTGTGCAAGTCTAAGCACTGACAACTATGAGATCGGGGAGAAAGGCAGAAGGCGAGAGAGGCAATAAAAGAGAGGGAGAGAGAGTGTGTGTGTGTGTGTGTGTGTGTGTGTGTGTGTGTGTGTGTGTGTGTGTGTGTGTGTGTGTTTGCGCGCATTGATGTTGATGATTACGCCAGCCAGTCACCAACTTGGGGAGTACGCCTGTAATTAAGAAATCTAATTTATTTTATCGTGCCAAATGTGATGCGGGGAATGTGCGATGTAATAACTTGTTTTAAATCCCCATGTCATACATTTCAAAGGACAGCTGAGCTTCCCAGTCATGTTATTAAGGCATTTTACAACTTGGATTTATGGAAATGATGTCAAAACTCTCTCGCAAATACACTGTTAAAAAAAAAAAAACAGATTTACAGACTGTTCCTGTGTGACAAGAGAAGACCAAATTACAAAAAACGACATATCGATTTGATCGCGGGAAGCCTGTAAGAGACGCAGTAGGGCCTTAATGATGCCGGAGAGCTCATGAACTATTTAAGTTCAGCAGATGAAAATGCCTCTCCGTGGAAGTCCATTTGCGGCTCAAGTAGCAAATGCGGCGCCCGTGCACCAGCTCGCGGCGAATCCCACACAGTTCCCCCATCTCTCTCTCGGCCCCTACAGCCCAGCCCGCGGCACGTTTTCCCGAGGATTTCACGCGTAGACTATCGCAAAATGCGCGTGGCTAACAGGCCTGCTCCGAGTGAATAAATCATCAAACAAGTCTGACATGAAACACAGTCAGTGTGGCTGAATAATGCATTGCGGCCTCATGAAGTTACAGCTATGTCCTTCTTCGCTCTGCTGTTTACCGGTCATGTTTTCACTACGACGGGCGCTGCAGCCTTTTGACGTTACTGCAGGTTCTGTTGCCACCAAACAACTGAACTTCTGAACTTTGACCTGCCTTTTTCTACAACCCGGATTCTACCTGGGTTGTCACTTCATGGTGAAACACTTCGTAATTTCTGGGCGACCAGAATTGCAACATGCAAACGTGGCACATCAATTAGTACATGTGTTATACATTACTTCACAAAATGATCAACAAAAGCAGCGACTCTGAGCTTTCTAGTCATTTCTAGGACATTTTAGATTCCAGGAAATTGCATCTTAACTCTCCAGAATGTCAATTTTCAAATACACTGTAAAAAGAAATCCTTGAGAGTGTTCACAAAAAAAAGAGAGAGAGATAGAGAGTGACTTGAGCTGCTTCAAGTCAAGCTAAAATGTACTTTAAGTAGTGGGTCCTTGGAAGGTAGGACCTGGGAAGCCTATTTTCCCGTTGCCCTTACATGGGGTCTGCATGAGGACAGATCCAGCAGGAGAGCATGGTGAGTTCATGGGCAGGGAAGTCACCACAGGTTCACATGCACATGTTTAAATCATGTACCAACTTTGAAGCAAATGATGAATTTGCCAATCGTGGATCTGGTTTGTTGGTGCTGGTTGGCCGTCTCCCGATAAACAGGCTGGACAGCAGCTGCCCCTGTGGGTATTTAGATGAATCACCAACCAGTTCTCCACCAAGGTTTTGAGCAAAATACTGAAAAAAAAACCAAACTGAAATGAGAGCTGTGCCTTAACAGAGGTCTAGCTTACCAGGCTTGTGAAAATCAGAATATAATGGTCATTTTCAGAGACAAGAAACAGTTTAAAGTCAAAACTGTCCCAGTCAAACCAGGACACGTTAACACCGAACCCAGTGCCACTCTTGCCTGACTCAATGGATGCATCATGCTTTTGTCTGTGTAAATCATGCTATGTAGAACAATGTATAGAGGACATAAAGCTACAATATCTAAATGTTGGCCTTGAGTCAATTGAACTCCTGCTTCTGACCTCCTCCTCCCCCTCCGGTGGTCAAGTTCACGCCCCCAACACGTGTCGTCCATCTTGATGAGCTGTCGGTCTTGAAGCCCGGCATCCAGCCTGAGGCCGAGGCGTCTGGCATTTGAAGAGTCACCACGGGGGGGTGGCAACCGGGAACCTTCAATAAAAAAAGCAATGCCGATGTTCAGACGTGTTTTTGGGATGTCTGCCTCGTGTTTTGCTTTGCTGTTTGATCTTTCCTTCCCTCACCTTCATAGCTATAGCTGACAAACAGGGATTTAGGCATGTACACACACGGTCCCAGAACACACACTGATAATGTATCCTGTTTATTTACTGTAATGTGAAAAAACCTGCATATCGCCAAAGATACAAAACATAATACTACATTGCACCTATATGATGATGATAACAGTTTCTAACAATATTTTAGTGGAAATTTGTGATGTTTGTCCAGAAAAAAATCACATTATTATCGCAGCTTTCAGGGTTTTTCAGCGATGCGACTCTAATGCATACAAAACAAAGGAGATTATCACACATCAAGAGGAGATATCTCCCACAACCACAATACAAGATAAAAAAATGGAACCGGGTGCTAGTGGGTCTTGGAGAGACGACCTTATTTTACCTTCCACAGAGTTAGTGTGAGAACAAAGTTAGTAGGAGTGCATCGCGAGTTCACGGGTATGAAGGTCACCGCATACGACCAGATCAATAGGAGTGCCTGCAGCAAGCCTACGCACACAAATGTATTATTTGTTTGGAGCGTTTGTGTAGCAGTGAGAAGACTGACTATGAGGTTAGATATCTATACTGTGTATGCATGACGGCATCAAATCTCCCTGACCTCAACAGATTATGAATGTATGGCGTTTGGTGGACTGCAACAAATGTACTTCTAACCAACACGTGTCAAAGAACCGTGAATTCATGCAGTTTTTTTTCTAGGTGGTCCCAGGGGGAGTCAAATCCCTGAACCCCTTTAGTGCTCCCCCCCCCCCCCCCCGTGCAGCATCTCCCCTTATGGAGACCCATGCTTCCCCAGCTTTTGGTGCTTCGAACCAAGTGTTGGTTTGTTCATTAATATTTATTTCACTTTGCTTTGGTGGTGGAGCCTTTTAAATGTTTCATTTGGTTCAGAGCCATTAAACAGTACTGCTGCAGTCTTTTAATTCCGATGTACACATGGTGGCCCGTCCTGAAGGTTGTATGGGGATGACCTGTATGCTCTATGCAACGTGGTGCCCTCATTTCCCATCCTGGGGGCCCGGGGGGGGGGGGGGGGGGGGGGGGTTGGGGGAGGCAGCTTTGCTGCACCTGCCAGACCAATATCAAGAAGCAGAGGTTGAAGTGGTGTTCTGGTTTAACTTCCCAACCCACTAACGAGGTGCATGGAACGGACAGGTAACACTGGGAACAACCCCGAGGAAGGCCATGTGTCAAAACTCGTTAGTTTTACTGATATATCTTCGTTCTCAGTACTGCAAGCGTTGCTGGAAGCATCCATGAGTCACCACACACACAAAACGATGATCCACACCCAGACCAAATCTGCAAACTGTTAAAAGAATGAAACCAAATGAATGCAGGTTAAATCAATATGCAGAGCTTGTTTTGTAGAGCTGTATTGTGTTATAAAAATGTTTTGGCTCCAATCAAAGCTGCATGGGCGGTTCGTTCCTCTCCGCGATGCAAAACTTGCTCGCAACCCAAACAACCTGCAGCTTTGTTCAGCGAAGCTTGCTAACCTCACATCCCAGGCAGTGCAAGCCGCTGGTGCTAAACGGTTTAAACTGTTTTTCTAGCTCTAGGTTTAAACAGGCGCTCTCAAGATCAAGATTATTTGTCCATGTATGAATTCCACATGCAGTCTTTCCACCAGTTTCGATGGTTATAGTCAAAGCTGCTTCAAGCCTTTCGTTCTTGAAACAAAACCTGATCCAAATGGTTCCTTGCCTGACTTGAACCTGACTTTTAACAGTGTCTGTGTTTTTTGCCCATCGTCAGATTACAGGATCTACGAAGCCCCGCTGTATTCCCCCCGCTGCCGCATTACCACACAGAATTCCCCCAATCCATGTGACCAGATCAAACGCGTGTATGATTACATCCCTGTTAGCCTTGCTGCTCTCCCTCTCGCACACTAACACACACACACACACTTCCCCTGAAGCACTCGCCAGAGAGCAGGCCGTCGCTCTCACAGCTGAGACAAACAGGAGCAAATCACATTAGCGCGATGAATGCTGCTACAGGACACTGCAGTGGCCGGCATTGTGTCACACTGCAGCCTGTGTGTGTGTGTGTGTGTGTGTGTGTGTGTGTGTGTGTGTGTGTGTGTGTGAGTCCGTGTTAGTATTCCTTATTGAACCCAAGGGCACTATTTGAAGCACCGTTGCAGTGCTTGTTGGTTTCAATGAGCCATCCTGATCACACTGAGGACAAATATAGAAACTTCTTCCCACAACATGACGAGGTGAAAAAAATAACAAACTAAAATTCAAAATGTCAAGGTATCCCATTAATGGAGGTAATGCTAAAACGTTGTCCGGTCAGCACGCACACGTATGTCCCACAGTCTGAAAGTTTCAAGTGCATTTGTTTCAGATCCTTATTGGAGGATCAGTGTAAGAGGCCAGTGCGGTAGGAGACTGTGTCCTTAATCCTGAGGGTTTCTCCTCTTTTTCTCCACATTATTTGCGTCTTTGTCCCGTCACGCTCAAATTGCTGGGGGAAGCAGAATCATCTCACACCTGTTCAAAAAAAAAAAACTGTCCTCAAATAAAATGGGGTGAAAAACAATTATTTGAGCTGTTGGAGTAAATAAAGTACAAAGGGCTCCCGGGTGTGTAGGTGTGAGTCTCTCTCTCTCTCTCTCTCTCTCTCTCTCTCTCTCTCTCTCTCTCTCTCTGTGTGTGTGTGTGTGTGTGTGTGTGTCCGTCATTTCATTAATGAGCACCTTCCAGGCAGGTTGCTGTGATGAGGACTACTGCTCTCCTTTCTCTCTCTCCTTTTTCCACAGAGATGAGAAATGATGGTGGCAGCCCAAAGTCTAATTATAAAGCGGGTACTAACAAACCCAGGCGTTCATTTGTCTCCCGCAGCTCTCGCCTCTTAAAAGAAAACGGCCCGCATTTTGTATTTGTGGTATTTCATGTGCGGAAGGTGACAGTTGGTTTCCATTGTGCCCGCCGTCCTCCCACACACGAGCCGCTCTATCCGCGTGCTGTGACTCCGCCAAAGAGCCGATGACATCACCGATGGAACGCTCGGTTGTCATGGTTATCGGAATGTAGCAACAAGGCTCCGAGATGCGGTTTGATCTATTCTGTATGGACGCATGTGGGAGGATGTTTCTGTATTTATAGATTGCATAGTTATAAAATTACATAAAGTTTCACAAACCCGTCCAAGTTTTTCAGCATAACATAATATATGTCGGGGTTTTTTTGTGAGAGCTCTTATCCGAAGCACATTACAGTACCGTGAGTGCATACGTTTCTATTATGAGTGGCCCACGGGAAGAAATGAACATCTCAATCCGTTGAGCGATACGAGGCCAGGCACAACCATCTGCCACACACTTGAAGTGAGAAACTAAAAAACCAGTCTTGTAATTAATTTAAAATTAAAAAAGTCTACTCTGACTCTACTTGCTGAGACAGCTGAAAAAGGTTGGAGTCAATCATTTGCAGGGCTGTGATTAAGAGTGTGGTGACCTTCTCGTTTAACGCTGAGGCTAAAGCGAGCGATCGGTCATGACGGGAAACAGAGAGAGGGGTTGCAGTACAGCATCAAAAACCCTCAACTGCAATCTCCCCCTCTGTTGCCTCCATCTCTATAACAACTGCATCCAATGCAGAGGGGTGTCCACAGAGCCCCATCATCCTGTACGCCCCCTTCTCTAAACTCCTTCCATTACAAAATAGGTGTCAGAGCATCAAGTGTGCAGCAGCCACCCAGGGGTGATCAGCCGCTTGAACCCTCAGAAGGAACAAGCACTTTTGTATTTTATTATGAAATGCAGTACCAGGTTCCTACTGGGATCGTGCATTATGCAGCAATTTGGATGTGGGGAGCACAAATGGACTAAATGGGTAGTTTTGACCAAGCAATCTGGTTGGTCAGAACACATTACAGCCCTGCTGATAATTCCCCATAATGTCCAGAGCTTTCACCATTGTACCGATAATCAGCGGGAAATGCCCTCTCAGGTATTACGACCATAATGAAGCGTACAATGGTGGACAATTAACCTTGGAATAACGATTATTATAGAAAGGGTAGTTTCAGCCACGCAGTCTGATTGTTTCTAAACGTGCTCCGGTTGAGCTGATGACTCCAATAAAGCATGTGCTGCTGTTGTGTTGCCATGAGAGGATCACAGTGATTTCAGAACAGCCAAGAGGGTTTTGTTAGGTACAAACAGCAGCCTGACCTCAAGAGGCTTTTAGAAAACAGCAGTATGTTCAATAATGCTTTTTATTTTTAATCAATAATTAAGTAATAACAGCAATTAAATATTATTCCGGCAAGCAACGCAGACAGAGTGGTTGCTAATTGCTTCGATGCTAGAAGCTAACCTGCAATCAACAATAATTAGGTTTGAGTTTCATTCTTCTGCTTACTGACTGAGTGTGTGTGTGTGACTGTATGATTGTGGGTCTGTTATGTCTGTTGTGTTTTTAACCTGAGTTGTAACCGAGGTAACTCTCAACATGAATCTTACATTTTAAATAACAGTAAAGGGATAAAAGTTCAAATCCCAAAAATTGAACTTGAACTTAGTTTTATGTATTTGTTGATGCACTTAACGAGTATCTGGTTCAAGGTCACAGTCCAAACCTGGAGCTAAATGTCCAAGGTCTATTTCCCAATTACAGCATCAAAAGCCTGGAGACCAGCGGCGAGCACAACCTTAACTCAATAACTACTCTAAAATCAAAAGGCTTCTCTTCCCTTCATCAAGATAGTTTTAATGTGAGCGTGGACATGAAAGGCATAACAAGACAGGGAGAAAGAAAGAAAGACAGCGACTCTGACAATGAAGGATATAATTTGAGTCGCCAGAAATTCCTAGGCGACTGCTCTTCTGCTTCCAGTATGATTGTATTATATAATATTTTCTTCTTTTTATACTCAGAGCTCTTTTCTACAGAGGATACTGAACGCAGCGCTGTTCCTGTGTAACCATACTGCCACCTACTGATGAAAACGACCACAGCATCATGCTCGGTGCTCTCTCGCCAGTTGTCAACAGATGACCGAGCAACAATGCCTGAGCAAGCGCTTTCCACCTCCTTCTGTTCCACGAAGCTGCTTCTCTCCAAACGGTCTCAAATACTATCAAAACGCCAAAAACTGAACTCTGTGGTTTAAGAGGACTAGGTACTCATAGTCTCAAGAGACTTTCCTGGTCTATGGAGATACATGGTCATGAGATCACGTTGTGCAGTGGGGCTGCAAAAGCTCAGGTCTGCTCTACTCAGTGGTGAGGCAGTGGCTGCTTTTGCGGCATTGCACAGATAAACCGTTACCTGAAATTGTTCCTCTTCAAATGTGAAACTCAGCTGCACAAGGAGTGAGTGAGGGAATAACTCCAAAGACTGGAAAGCACCTGCACTGATTGACTGGCCCTTGGTTTCTACTCATATTTCCATACATTCAATGTCAAATACACTGAGTGTGCAAAGCAATAGGACCACCTGCTTCCTTCCCCCGAGGTAGAATGACCACAAGAAGGGAGCTGCAGATGAAAAGGATTTTATATCTTGAGATAATTGAGGCATGAATTGTATGAATGTGTGTGTGTGTGTGTGTGTGTGTGTGTGTGTGTGTGTGTGTGTGTGTGTGTGTGTGTGTGTGTGTGTGTGTGTGTGTGTGTGTGTGTGTGTGTGTGTGTGTGTGTGTGCATGCTACAAAGGTTTTCCCGATGTTTTTTACATTCAGTGCACATGCTATAATGACTTGAAGACAAGGAGAAAGGAAGGCTGTATTTTTATATGTTTCAAACCCACTTACTGATGTCGGCCAGGCTATGGATTGCTCTTCAAAAGCCTTTTCTTGATCCCACCTCTTCTCTACCTCCTTTTTTTTGTCAAACCCTTCTAACCCTTAAAGATCTAAAGTCCCTCCCTTTGGAAATTCTCCTCTAAAGCTTTTTTCGAGGCAGGGCTTTTCAAGGCAGGCAGGGGTGAAATCATCAAAACATCTGAGAGCCAACTATCGCAGGGCGCTTCAGGGGAGGATCAAAAACGAAAAGAAAAACAGAAAAGAATTAATTATTTTTTTAAACGAGCAGAGAATGGTTATGTAGATCAATGAGGGAAATAGTATCATCTCGTCTTCACATAACAGGGATGATAAGGAAGATGAAGAACAAAACATGACTGGGTTTAGTGGTATTGCTGAACAGGTACCGATCTTAACACCATTATCTGGCCTGTGTCTCCCCCCTGTGGTCGGTGACAGACACAACACCTTTATGTTGCGTTTTAATCATGTCAGCTGGCAGGAAGTACGCCTCTCTGCTGCTAATGATTTCAGCAGCGTTTGAATGGCCAAGTTCCTGTCACTCTTCCTGTTCCTGCAGTACAAGAGGTAGACAGATAAATACAGAACGCACAGCGAGGCCAGGAAACGTCTGCTAATCTGCTTAAATGGGTTCATCCATTCCCCAGATGCTTTCAGTGGACCAGGAGTTCTACACATTCAAAATATTAGTCTGTCCTGCCGGGGTATCTTTGAGCAAGTAATATATATATATATTATTATACACATACACAGAATAAAGGGTAATTAAAGGGTACCGGGTGACATCATGATTAAAAGCATCCTCTGATGTTGCATTTACTTCAATTGTTCTTAAAACTTAGCAAACTTAACAAAAGGTGTATTCTACTTTTAACCTTCTTTCATTCAGTGCAGCTTCATTTTTATAATAACATTATTTATTTTACTTTCTAAAATCCAGGACCAGCGCCAGTTGGCAGCAAAGAGGTTTTGGGGTTGATGAAGAATCTCTCAAATAAACTTGTATTGCCAAATTCTATTCTGCTGCAAATTGTATGGTTTCTTCTTGGTACATTGGCTAAATTGGTACTGACACGGTAACTCACTTCTGGCTGTCAAAGTAGTTTTTGCAAAAAAAACTATGAAATTGCTCTCTATGTCCATTAGCACAATTTTACAGTCTGTTGACAGCAGAGAGAGAAAACATCATGACAGGCTAAAACATACAAATAGAGATGTGATTTGGTTTGAAAAACTCTTGTTCGCTGACAATCTAAAAATGTGGATGGGATCTATGAACATGGAATACCCTGGCTTGTTTTTCTTGTCTTTTTTTCCCACATAGCCCGACTTCTCTCTGTGTATCTATAGGGAGTTATACTTTTTGATAGTGTATCCTGTACATTGTGTTCAAACTCTCAGCAGACGCCGAGGGGCCAGCGTTAGACAGGGGGCCTCAAAAGGAAAAAAAAAAAAAAAAAAGGAAAAGACAAACCTCTCAGTTTGGCTCGACAGGCGGTGATCAAAGTAAAAGATCAAATGTGACTCCAGGAACATAATGTGCTCATCCAAGTGCACAGAGCTCTCCCTGACAGGACACACTCGTTTCACGGGTTGACATTGATTTACAGTGTGGTATTGAACATTCAGCGAGGAGACACGTTGAGGGGGGGGGGGGGGGGGGGGGGTCTGCAGACACGTTGTAAGTTCTTGTCAAACTGATGAGAACAGACTCTGTTCCGACCATTATTGAGACGCGTTAGAAAATGTAGCCCCCTCTTGGTTTCAAGCCCCGTTGTACCTCTGAGCTTCTGAGAGTGTTTTGGATTTCCTGCACGTACAAGCGTTGCTTCTTTCCCTTGTGCATGTGCTGTGTAGGATCGTGTGGGCAACAGAGGGTGTTTCTTTCATTCTCACGTCCACTCAGATGTGTAGGGGTCATTCTATCGTTCAGTGACAACTATTTTCCAGTGATCGAACAAATGTGTGATCATCCAATTCACACATCTCCAAAGTTACCTGCAAAGTCCCATAGAAAATCAATGATTTTAGAGCTGTTGCCTTGTTTTTTTCTTCCAATGATCAATCAAAAGCACAAACCACAACATACAGTACGCCGTCTGGTGGATGCTTTTATCCAACGCACCTTACGATGCCATGAGTGCATTCATTTTTAGCATGGATGGCCCCGAGTCATACCTTACAGCACTTTAAAAAACACTTTAAAAAACACCCCGAAATGAATTGAAACCGACGCTAACTGTTGCTACCGAGCATCCGTAGGGAATATGTACTGCAAACACCTCTAGCACTACAACAACCCCTGAATACCCACAGTGTTATTCCCACCGGAGATTTGAGGCTGATGGAATGTAAACACACACACACACTGTGCAAACACGCAATAAAATGTCCAATCAGCAGAACGGGGTAAGCAAGCAGGACACGCTGTATATGAGACGAGACTCAGATTACAGGGAATGGAGATAGATAGAGAGAGCAGGACGCTGAGAGAGAGAGAGAGAGAGAGAGAGAGAGAGAGAGAGAGAGAGAGAGAGAGAGAGAGAGAGAGAGAGAGAGAGAGAGAGAGGACAAATTCAACTCAAGGACTCAAGAGCAGAACAAACTGTATGGAGTCAGATACAGTCCAGTATCCTGCTAGTTGTGACGGTCTGTCCCTATCAAGATCAGAGACGTAACCTCAGCTTTGTCTTTAACCGGTTAACTAGCCCCATGTGAGGAGACACTCCTGCCTGGACGTTTGTTGCCTGGTGTTAGTTTGGTAGTGTTTGTTCTCTGTATGGAGAACAGACTCATGCGTATAGTGGTGGCCAAAATTATTAGAACACCTGACAGATCTGAAAATATTGACCTTTTCTTGCCTCCAAAACATGATTTAATTTCATAATGTTCATGAAACATGCAGATGGTTGCTCTGAGCACAACAAATATCAGATGAAGTGAGTCCTACTGTTTTTATCCACTTTTAACTTTAATATTTGGTATTCCACCTTTTGCAGCAATTCAAAAGAATCACACAGCTGTGTCCTAAGACTCTTGATCACCATCAATTTAACCACCATCACACCTGACAATGATTACACAAGTAATTTGGCTTCTTCTGTGAAGGAACATGATTGTGTGACATTGACAGTGAAATAGGCCTAGCTTGTTTTTTGTAAGGAAAATGACGTAAATCTCCTTATGATGGCTCTATTCTATGGTTTATAGAGCATCATGATGACTTTGTATATATTTCATTTGTTTTATGGGTATTTTAATGGCCAATTGAACAAAAACAACTGAAACCTCTTAAATGTATGCCAAGTGTTCTAATAATTTTGGCCACCACTGTATACTCAACACTTTTGAAACAGCTGTTTTCTGGTCCCACGACAGGAACAGGACAGGATGACAGAGTTTAAGAAGTTTGTCTGTCAGCGAACCGAGGAACCGCAGCAACGCTTGTCGGGTCTCTGGCACAGCTGGTGCCTTGTGGTCGCTCCGAAACAGAGAATGGGCGGGAGAGTGAGTTTTGAAAGCCAGAAATCTACCGCTACCTGGCAAAGAGTCATCGGTGTTGATAAATAACACGATCAAACCCCTGCAGATGGATTATAGTCAGTTTGTGCTTTGTGGGGCAGTAAAAAATCTCCTAACCACACTGTATTGGCAAAGTCTCTCCTGCCGTGCCGTCATCAGGTTGTGCATCTTGAAAAGAAATACTTTAAACCAGAATAAATCTCTCCAGTCTTTTTATATGCAAATAATCACAAATCACGACTTTAAATGAATGGTTGTACAAACCTTGGAAATCTTGGAAGTGCTCCAAGATTTTAGATTCCTTCCCTTGCTTACTTGAATCACTTGGACTCAACTCCGTGGGCCAGTTGGGACAAGATGTAATGTGAGTCCATCTACATTCCAAACATAATGATACTCATTGAGATATGATCAAAACGTACCCAATGAAGGAGCGAGAAGGAAGGTAAGGAAATATGTAGTACAGCTTGTAAATACTCAAAGCAATACTACAGCACACCGAGTCATCGTCTCCAATGATGAAGAGACTGCGACACACTCCTGGCTTTGTCTGCGTCACTTTGTTGTTGAAGCGTGGGCATGCGTTTGTCATCGCATGGAGTCGAATTGCCCTGAATACAGAGAAATAAACTTTTAAGGAAAGAGAAATCATCTCCGGGGCAAGGAAACACTTTTGCCTCGGTGTAGCAGCGAAGCCTCCAGGGCGGCACAACTCCCTTTTCTGGGAAAGACTTCAGCTGACTCAAGAGCTTAGGAGCTCAGGAGTACCTAATCAGGTACTCCTGATTAGGTTGATCAGGAGTACCGGCCCTGTGGGCTCTGATGTAATGGGTGATGTAATGTGATACTTTATTGATCCCTGTAGGGAAATTCACTGTTCAATTGCCACAGGGAGGACAGATGTCAGGCTCAGCTACACAACAGCGCCCCTACTGGTAAGGGTTCAGAGTCTGGCTCATGGACATTTCAGAAGATGCTTCCATCACAGGCCCATTTTGTTCATAGACTATTCAATCATACATGACATCACATCAAGTTTGAGTTCAATCTCTGTCAACAATCTAAAATAGTTATAACGTCAGGTTTTGATGTCAGTCCCAATCTAAGAACATGGTCTTCTTTCTAGACCCACCATTTTGAGATAATGCGATGCAATGACATTTTGAGTAAGGGGAGTGACTTGCACTTTTTCTCGACTGCAAAAACTCGCTCTCTTGCTCTTAATACACTATCGCCATTGCTCTTGCTCCCTCCACTTACACATTTATGAATATTGAATGCAACAAGTCAAAAGCCATCCTGAAGTAGAAATAGACGAGGCAAGTTTAGGTAAAGTGGATACAACAAACAAGTAAAACACAACCCACCACAAAACACAGTAACTGCTGGAATGCATTGAACATCCCAGATTGATTAAATATTACAGTGTATTTTCAACAAATCACACCATCAATGGTGGGATATTGATGAAGGTAATTTTCATCAGGTCAGCACAGTCCTGTGTGAGACCTTATTGTCATAGATTGGATGTTGGAAGTCTTTCTCTGTTTATAACATAAATGATCCAAAGAGAGTTTATATATTCACTGATACTGATATATCTACAGTAGATATATAGATATTTTAACTGTGTCATTTCATCAACTTGACTCAAAATGCTCAGTTATCCAACGTGGTTAACGTGGCTTTAATATGTCTCTAAAGAATCAATTCGATTTAATACAACTATTGTGAAGTTACGGCCATTTTTGTAACAGACCATATCCGTTAAAATGATTATTAGTAATGCTTATTACGTGGTTATAACACTAATGGTTATTAGTGGCCGTGTTTTTAATGTGATTGGGCCAGTAAGTATCCCATTTCTACATGAATGCTATTGCCCAAGTTTGCCCCAAAAAAAAAAAAAGGAATCAGCTGTTTAAAGAAATGCTCAGACTTGGTGTTCAGCATGGAGACCAAGCATTGCGACATCCCCTCTGATGTGACAATCTGAGCCCTGGTGTTATTTTGAGGGTTGTGAAAATCTGAGGTTTCATCCTCAAATGAAATGGCTCAGAATTTGATTTACATTTTAGACATTTTCCTGACACCCATATCCACAGTTAACTATATAGTTACTCAACGAGAGGAACAGTAGAATAACCGTAGATTCCAAGATCACCAACATTACAACAGATAGTAAGGAGTACAAGGGTCGGGGTCGGAGTGCCCTGACATGGGGTCATCATGTAAGAGAAACAAGAGAAACAAGAAAGAGGAAGAATGTATTTTCTCTTTTACTTCATCATAATTTCATGTATTTGTCTTGGCAAATCTGATTTGAGTAACTTTAGCTGAGCATGATGAACTTGTCTGTGCTCTTTGCTGTAATTGACCTTGTCTGGTGTTCATGCTAGTTAAGAACACATGAGGAAATCGTTGAATATGAGCATCAATTGAGCATCAACCAAATCCCAGGTGCGATTTATGAAAAATTGAACTTGATTACAAAGTGGGTTACCTTGATTTTCTACAATCAGTATCCAAGGTATGAATGGTTCATTTGTTTTTCATCATATTCTTTGATAGTGCAATGGATTATAGGATCAAGTCAAAGACCACCTGTAGACATGAGGCCCCGGGACCTTGTGACATACCCTAACAAGGGTGAGGTTTGGTGGGAACCTGCCCTATGGCCAATACCAGCCTGAAAGCCTTAATCTGCTTTGACAAGTCAGTCCTTTTAAATTGGGTCCTATGAGAATAAAGAAGAGAGGAGGCACAAGATAAAACAGACAGGATGAAACTTTAATGATCCCCATGGTGAAATTGGGTTCCTGAAGCAGCAATAGCACTATAATAGAAAAGAGAAATAGAAAATATACTGTGTCAAATTAGGGTTATATAAACATACACAACAGGCAATGATATCCATGTGCAAGGATGAATGAGCTCCAGACTTCCTCCCAATACGTCACGTAATACGCACGCAACCCAGATAAAAGACGCAAACTGCCGAGGTCACTTGATTAACCAATACACAACTGCGTTTTCAGTTTTCATTTTCGTGTCAACTTTGAGAGCTCAGAAATAAACGACTTGCAGCAGACCTACAACTAAAGAGAGACGCTGAGTTTGAGACAGCGGCAGTCTAAAAAAACAAGGAAAGCAGCGATCCGTCTCTCAACTAAATCAAATACAGGCTAAACCCAAGATATCCAGTTGTTTTTTTCAGTAATACAAGTAATAATTCTGCCATTTTCAGTATAGCAGCCTCGACCATTTCGTATAGCGGGTCCCGTATGTTTGACCCACTAACACATTTTCTCTCTAATAGGCAAAGTGACGAAAGTGCGGGGCGGAGTCAGGGGCGTTCAAAACACAGGCTAATCCAGTCTTCCCTTCCCACTGACTCAGATTTTGCTTCCTGGCTTGTTTTGCGCTTATTTTTGTGTTCAGTTCAGCCTCCAAGTAATTTGAAATATTTCGCGTTTTTTTTACATGCTTTATTTTATTTGCTCGGTGTAAATAATGCGGTCGCTCCCTATGCACAAATCGCATAAAGCGCTTTTTTGTTTCTGCATCGCTTCACTGACAGCGTCCTTTTAGTGTCTGTTTGTTGCTTTTTGGTGAACATGGGCGAATAAAAAAGCCGTATAAATGCGCCTGCCGTCGAAGAGATACCCTGCTGTTGAAATCGAAGAGGTAAGACTGCTTCAACAAAGAAAAAAGGGGGGAGAGAAATGTTTGTCCGCCAGTCTGCAGCAGCAACTGTTCAAGAGGCTGCAGCAGCTGCACCCATTATCCCGCCTCGCGCCTCTATAGTATTTCATGCACAGCGTTTTGTTTAGAGAAAGAAAAAAATCACCTAGCAATGCTTGCAACTTTGCAGTTTGCACGGCTGCTCCTCAGCCCCGCGCAGCCTTGCAAAGTCTGGAAAATGGCGATGTTGTTTACCAAACTGAACGTATTTCCTGCTGCATACTTGGCCCCCATCAACAGTGCGCTCTTGGTTTGAAATGTTTACCAAATGATATTGAGAGTGGGGTATTTTTTATGCGTGCAAAATTGAAAACAAGAGCACTTTATTTTGAAGTGTTGATGATGCTATGTACTAAATTCAGTGAAACATGAATCTCTTTGAACTTATAAAACAAGTTTAATTTTTACTGTTTTTCCAGTAAGTGTGTTCACTGTGCTCCATATCACCTCACTGCTTAACCCTTTGAAATCCTCTGCCCCCCCCCCACCCTCAGTCCTTCGTCCTCCCCCAGCTGTGTGTGCCCTGGGTGAAGCCTGGCCTGTGCTGTGGTGGCGATGAAGAACCCGGGGGCAGCAGAGAACCAGCAGCTTGTCAGCCTGCTGGAGGACGCCCTGGTCAGGGAGGCTCGCCTCTGGAAGGTCCCGGTCTTCAAGAGTGGATGCATCCAGGTGAGACGAGTGGTGCTGAACGAACCGAGTGTGTTCACATGCGCAACGTATTCTGGATAATGGTTCATATCCAGTACAATTACCGTAAACAAGCATGGACGAGAAGATTGGCAGCCTCTACCGGCCTCTACACTGTATTTTACATTGGATTTGGTGGGAAATTTACTTGATCGTTTTACAGCACAAAACGGGAACTTGGCGCTGTTCTCCCAGCACAAACAGAGCTAAAGCTTTCAGAGTTTCTCACAGATGGCAGATGGTGGGAGTAGTAAAAGACAGGTGGGAAAATCACTCACAACATGTTTGTTCCCTTCAGTGAAGCGAAAGAAAAAACCTTTCACCAAAGAGGTAAAGGTTCTCTTTGCGACAGGAAGCAACACAGTTTGTGGGAAATGCAGTCTCTGTTTTGAGAAACACTGGCGCAAACAATACCGCTGGCTGCCAATCATCTTGACTATGGTCTCATTTGTTGTATACCAAGGTATCGGCATTAATTTCACGATGATATGATGTTTAAAAATGCTACACGTTTCAACGTTAAAGGTCTTGTCGTCATAAGCCGTGGATTTGAATCTTCTCCACTATCTTGGAAAGTGATCAAAAAAGGCCACGAAAATGAAATAAATGTGGTAGTCTGCATGTCTTGTCTTACGATCCTGTCTAGTATAGCTGGTTTATCCCATCTGTCATCATTGAGAATGAAATGCATTTATTTCACACCTGGGTTGAGTCACAAGACCCAACCGGCTTCTCACATACACCTCACAAAACGGTTGGAAGAGGGTCCGTCCTCTGACCTCTCATTCTACCTTCAGTGATTGTAACAAATGTCTTTTGTCCCACCAGGGCACTGACATCTCCCCGTCCCAACACCAAGATGTGATCCTGTGGCTCGGAGAGATGAGCAGGCTCTTCCAGTTCTGCCCGGAGACGTTTGCGCTGGGAGTCTGCGTCCTCAACCGCCTGCTGTCTACAGTCAAGGTAGGCAGCTTTAGCATATGACTTTAACAACTTATTATTTTCAAGGTTTTGGGGCGTAGCTCTAACTTAAGGATGCACCGATACCTGATATGGGGCTTACACCAGGCTGCAATAGGGCATCAGTGTCAGAGAATATTTCCATCACTAAAATCTTGCACAATGAGCCACTTGGAGCCTGTCGGAAATCAAAGCAACTTATTTTCTGCTATTTTTACTCATGGTATGTTTGATCGATAATGAAAAATAATGGATCATATCTTTTATTTTTGTGCACTAATGATCTAAGTCTGTATTGTTGATTTAAAAGTAAAAGATGTGATCAGAATTTGACGTCACCGACTGCTCTTACACCGCCATGTGGATTGTGAATCAGTAGATCTCTTTTGGTTCTTAAACATGGTACTAAGTGAAGTTCCCTTTTTCAGGCTCAACCCAAATACCTGAAATGCATCGCTTTTACCTCACTGGTCCTGGCTGCCAAAATCAATGAAGAGGACGAGGTAGGATTTCAAACGAACAGGGCTTCATTCAGCCGAGGCTCGAGTCACGGTGTCCCGTAACGTCGGATACCACCAATAAGGGTTAAATAAAGAAAGGAAAAACAGCCGTGATGCTATTTCAAAACAGCATGTTTATTTGCTTCCCTTTTGTGTCTGTTTTTAAACAGGTGATAGGCTCTGTTAAGGACCTGGTTGCGCAGAGCGGATGCAACTTTTCAACAGCAGAGATTCTTCGCATGGAGAGGATCATTCTAGACAAGCTGCACTGGGACTTGTACACCGCAACACCAGTCGACTTCATTCACATAGTAAGTTAGGGTTCAGCAGATAGAGAGGCAAACACGTTTTTTTCTTTTTGGAACCGGACCTGAGTGGGCAAAGCGTCTCGTAGTTAAGCGATCAGTACAGACCTGGGTCAAGTCGTATTTGCAAATACTTCGTTTTTTTCCTGCGATTGACATCTTTCCTGCTGTGATCTGAATTGTCGCTTCCCCGTGAACCTGCAAGTAGGTTCGAACAAATGAGAAATATATCGGTGTCTACTGTTTTGACCCCCTGCTCTGTGCCTAGAGTACGAAAACTACGAGATGCTTTGCGGTTTCAGGCCCCGGTCTTGCCTAAAAACACAGCAGTACAAAAAGCACACGTTAAAACATCATGCCTGCCATCTTGTGTGCGTCAAGATGAACTTTTACAAACCCTCACACCCTGCCCCCGCAATGAAGAAGAGTTGGTCCTAGTAGAGATTGTGCATTAATTCATTTGACTCGTTGTGCCCCCTTACGAACCCCCATTCAGTCCTCGTCTTGGAGTGCGTCCTCTAAAATCCACACAGACCCTTGATAGAAACAATTCAATCAAAACCCCTGATGATAAGTCGGGTTAGACTGATATATCGAGCCAGCTGTAAAACCTGCAATGAGATTTTATATCCCTTGCACATTTTATTTGTTCATTTAATTATGTTTTTTTGTTTATTCTAATGTATCCCAGAGTTTCCCCAATAGGTGGGTGTGTCATCCTGCATGAAGGAGCTGCTAACCCACCTAGTTTTTCTGGGTTTCAGTGTAGAGTAAATGCTGTTTCAGAGGCTTTTCCACCCCGACGAGAATAACCTTCTGGGAAAAACCCATTATGAAAATAAAAACTGCTTTAAAGATACTTGACTGTCGGCGACTTCAGTCTAAAAGTATCAGTATCGGCTTTCGAGAACCCATATCAGTTTGACCCTAACGGTAAGCCAAGGACCAGAATCAAGAGTGTGTGTGTGGATAAACATGTAAAGACACATTTCCGCACAAGGTCTGAATGGAGCCGTATGAGATTCCCCTAACCATGTAAGATGACATTTGCAAGCTGTCCCCCCCCCCACCCCAAAAAAAACAACAAGCTCGTTGCATGTCAGGCCAAGGCACTTCTGACTAACTCTTACCCGCAGCCCTGCAGTGGGAAGCTAAACCCTGTTGCCCTCAAGAGGAGGCGTCCAACCATAAAAGCTGTGATTTGGGCTGTGTGTTCAAACGTCAAACATCAACTCGAAAAAAAGCGTTTGACGATTTGGGGTCGCTGGCGTATTAATACCATGCTGTGTTGTCAAGTTGGTTTTTGGCAGCAATTTCTCATGTCACATTTATCATTTTTTAAAATCCCATGCTGTGTCATAGATTCAATTTATGGCACTGGAGTTTCTGACAGTGTGGACGTGTACACAGTAGTGTGATTGGTAAACCCTCGTAAATTATTGCCCAAGTCACTAACCACCAAACACTGACTGCACTAAATCTATATTACATCGCTCAGATCCCTTCATGCTATTTGGCCTTGGACTGTAGTCATAAAGCTTTACCAGGTGAGGAATGATCTAGGGCCGGACAGTATCCCAGCCGTATTGCAATATGACAGAGCACTATCTATATTGCAAAGGCTGCGATTTGTGCAGTTTTAATTCTTTTTTCTTCACACAATATGATGATATTGGACCTTGCTGGGAGGTCCAATGGGAGATTTCCACACAGTCTTTTCCTGAAAATGTTTCAAAACAAAAGACTTAAAATGAGACTTTCAAATATCAATTTCAAAACCATTACAATATAACACAATGACCATATTGTGCAGACCAAGCCTACTAGGGTCACCAGTTCAGTCACATAATCCTATAAATATAAATTGCAAAACAGACCCCAGGCCAGCAGTCCAACTGTTAAATGCTTTATGAATACAGCCCCCAAATTTCTGGACAGACATTATGAAGCCCTGGCTGAAACCCCTCCGGTGTTTTACAACATTTGGCTTATTCTCCGTCCAGGAAACTCACCCAGTGGGTTCGTGAAACCTTATCATGCATTCTGTGAGTCAACAATCTCCAATCAATGTCTACTTTTCATCCGTGACCAAAAGACAACCTACATTCCCTCCGCAAAGAACAACGGACGATTGTGTGAGATATTGAGATTGGTGGATGTCGACATATTTTCTTAAAGCCACAATCCATAAACAGTCAGCAAACATTTGACATTGGTGTCTTGAGTGATTCAGTATCTCCTGCAATACTTAAAAATGGCACTTTCTGCTATAGTATTATGGTTTGTGGATCCAGCTGATAAATATGTCAAAGGTTATTAAGACCTATCCCATGTTGCCCTAGCAGTTCACTCTATATTACAAAATCCAAGACTTTGAAAATAAAGAAACATAATACATTAAAAAACTCTAATAAAATAAATAATACATTTCTCTTAATACTTTTCAAATAAATACTTTTCAACTATACTGTAATTATCTCACAATTACATTCCCCCCTGAAAAATTACTTCCCTAAATAGTCTTCATTGTCTTTTTAAAACAGCGATCAGTAAAATCTAGCAATATTTGTCACAGACTCGCCACCATGACACAATATGAATAAATATGTGGATTTACAGAGATGCCTTGCCATCCTTTTCCACTCGATATGTTTCAACAACCAGATACATTTTTTTTTTTTTTTTTTTTGAAAGGCAGAATCAGCCGTGTGATGCCAAAACCCTGACACTCGCCACCTGAGACCGCATCGCCGATCAGGACCGCCACATCTAAATGCTTTTGTTTGCTACGTTTCGCTGGCTTCCCTGCTTGCCCAGTGACCTTAGTGAAGGGAAATGTATTTGGGGAGTTTTTAGAAATTTCTGACAAGGAGGAAGAAGGTGGTCACCGTCAAGGAGGATGGTTGCAGGGATGACTTTTGGGTTTGACACCACATCGCTGAATCTACCTTCTGGAAAATTCCACTGTCCTTTCTGTTCAGAAGCCATGGCTTATTTATGCTACAGAGGGAGAGACAAACTAAAGCTAAAGGGCTCAACGTAACTTTGAATGAATGAAAGAAGAAGTGGAACAAGAACAAACAATGATTTTTTTTGTTTTTGTTAGCATTCTGCATCAAAACCAAGGGGTACAGCTAGCTTGAGCTAGTTGTTCCCCTTTGTTTCAACAAAGGAAGCTAATGGTGCTAATGAGCCATTTTCAGGGACACTGAAGGACAGATGTAGGATTTTTCCCCTGAATTAAAAATGACCACCTAAAATTCAAAATGTCAAGATATCTTTTTAACATTTAGCCCCCCCCCCCCCCCCCTCTCAGGTTGGGTTTAATAGTTGCTGCCTACAAATGGGGACACAGAAAAGCACTGAACATACAGTACGAAAGATATTACCACGATGCCTCAGGCAAGGTTAGAGTACAGGGGGGGGCTTTACGAGGAAAACCTGATACTGATTCTCTACCTATTGCTCAAAATGTCCACCTGCACCGAGCTCCAGGTTTAGACCAACGTAGCGGTCAGACGAACACTTGAGAAGCGTAGAGAATCAAAGAGGGTAACAACGTTATGTCATGGGGGCAAATGACTGAAGAGGACTGATCGTAGAGGCCCCGGGTAGAGGAGAAGGAAGGTTTTGGCAGATGTGCATGGTTAGATTTTACATTGATATGTCATGGTGATGTGAATGATGGAGGAGGAGAGGTGAGGGGTGAGCGACAGATGGCGATGGACGGACAACGAGACGTCATGACATCGTTATGCTAACATTTTGGTCTCTTCTCTGTGTTTTTGTGTTCATCTCTCCCTCCCCGTCCTAGTTCCACGCCCTGCTCATCTCCGGCCACCCCCACCTCGCTCCGTCCATAGGTCTGGGCTCCGGTGGCTCGGCGACGGATCCCGGCTTCCTCCCCGGCGGCGGCGGCCCGGGCCATCAGAAGAGGCTCCCCGGGGCTCCAGGTGGCTTTGTGGACCAGGCAGGTGCAGCACTGTATGGCCTGCCACCAGCTGTGGCAGTTCAAAGGCTCCACGTTGGCCTTGGCCATCATCACCTTGGAGCTGGAGGTGCTCACGCCCGACTGGTTCTCCGTCTTCACCGATCTGCTGAAGAAAGCGCAGGTGAGAGAAACGCACGGGCCTGCTAGTCACGCTTTTCCTCCACAAAGATCATAGTACGTTTTCCCATTAGTGTTAATGTCGTGCTCGTTGATACACGGGGAAATTGGTGGTACCGTAAGGAGCTTTTACATAGAAGCGTTCAGGCTGAAAAATGATGCTCCCTATTGCCAAATGCAGACAAAATTTTGGTCAAAGCAGTAGTACCTACCACCATACCATCATATTATTTATAAGGTATAATATTTTCTCGGTCCCCCATTTGTCCCAGTTGATACTTCCATAAATGAAGTCTTGGAGAATCAGCTAATGCCTTTGCTCTGGAATTTTCAATCAAAACATTGTAGCAGATCTGGACTAGACGAATACAGGAAATTGAATGTTTGTTATCATTCATACCATGATGCTGAAACCGTAAACCCACACAAACAATCGGCCACATTTGTCAGATGCCGTTTTTTTGACCCCACACATGTTGACCATCCCTCAACGTTTCCGTCTCCCCTACTCTCAGGTCGAGAGCACAGAGTTCATCCACTGTAAGGAGATGGTGGACGAATACCTGAACAGCCTGGAGTTCTCCCTCCCGGCCAACGCCGTCTACATCTTCGACAGCGCCCGGGTCCGGGAGGAGGAGAGAGTCTGGAGCCCCACGCACCACCTCCGGCAGGCCAGGAGGGGGGGGGGAGAGAGGCAGCGAGCCGGGGGGAGACTCGGACGAGTACTACGACGGTTTCGGGTGTCTGTACAACGAGGAAATGCCCCCGGAGGCAGGGGAAGGTGGCGACGGCAAGGGCCTGTTTGATGCCCAAAAGAAAGACGTGTCGCCCTGCCCACCCCTCCACCCGCCTGTGAACTAGTAGTACTCGGTTAGTCCGTGAAGCCGGAAGTGCACACTTTGTCTTGTTAGTGTCCCCGTTTTAGATTGAAGGTGTTATGGAAAGAAAGCGGAGAATTGATTATTTATTAACGATACTTTTTGTTCCCCCCCCGTAGACCTTTTTGTGTCTTTAGGAATCCACGTGTGAACACTTTCAACGGTTAAAAAAAAAAAAGTGGAAAATGGACCTTTTTTTCTCTCTGGCAAGTTTAGTTATTGTACTTTTAGTGTACTTTTGTCCAAGCCCAAATGTGAATCTGAAGGTGTAGGGATCAATGTAAGTATTGGTCTTATTCTGATGCTAGCATTTGTACTTGGGGGCGAAGGCGAGGAAGCCTCAGTCTGACTGAAGCAGGGTTGTTTGATTGTAGACTAGCGTGCCTGTGAGGCAGCGATTGGTTCATTTAAGTTCTCTACCTATTAATAATAACGCCATATTTTCCTCCCCCCCGGTAACCTTTCGTTTTTATATATCCGCCGTGGGCGTTTCTGTTGGCGACATGAAGGTGAGAATGCAGTTGTGATGTGTGTTGTTGTTGTTGTGAGCGTATGGCCGAGACCAAGAATGCCTGTTTTTGTGGAGCGTTGATCCTTGTTCCCGGTGATTTGCGGTGAGGTGTCTTGGTGCTCGGGTTCCTCCCGGAGCCGTTTAGCACTTTGATAGTAAGACGTTTTTTATGCATATAATTTTTAATTCTATTTTTTCAGACTTGTTTTTTATTTTTTATCACTTACTTACTTTTACTAAACAATTTTGTGCTGTTACATGTTCCTTTTTTTTATACATTTATTTACAACAGCTACTTTGACAAAAAAAAATTGCTTTAATGTCGAATGACTAAATGCTGCAAATGTTTTTATTTCATTAACGCTTCCAAGCTTAAGTTGATTACTTTATGCAACGGTTGTAACATATCAGAAGCAAAAAGCAGAAGTGTGCATATTCCTCTCATCATTCTTGTTCCATTGCAACTTTAAAGTTGCTTTCACTTTGTGATCTGTGAAGTCGTTTTGAGGCCGTGAGAGAACCTGGACCTGACGCGATCCAGCATCGATGGTCTTAGAGGTTTTATCAGCACAGGCCTCGACTTATAGCTAGTATATGGACAAAAGCTATTCTTTCAGTAGCGTGCTGAATGTTGTTAATTTCAGCACGCTTTACTGAAAGAAATGTCCAAATTGAAATGGGGGACCCAGACGATCAAATGCTCAAATTCAAACTGTACTTGAACTGACTCGGCCAAGTACATCGACTGGCAAGTGACAGCAGCAAAATCCCTCTGGACACAAAGAGAGACTGTCAGCTTGTAGTCACTGACAGAATCTGGTCTTACATTGACCACAGGCCACTGCAACTGTCTTGCCTCCAGAGGGACATACAGTGTTTAGAGCATTTGACTCTGCAGCCTCTACTTCAGCAACGTTGTCTTTAATGTGAATTAGTTACCGTATGTCTGTTGCTATCCAACCATTCAAACTGGATGTTACACCAACAGCCAATGTAGAGGAGTTTTTATTTCCATTGATTATTTCAGATACTGAGGCAGCTATATCTTATTGTTTTGTTGACCACAAAATAAAGCTATGACTTAAAACGATCAAAGTTTACATGTTCTGGTTTGTCATTTTGAAAGAGGCGGCAGCGGGTCGGAGAGGCCAGGTCGACTCCTGGACCAAATATAGGTGGGCAAAGTAATCAATCATTCTCCCTCCTCTCATCCAGTACTGACAAAGTGCCCTTGAGCAAGTAAGTGTTCCAGTAGAGCTGACGAGACGGGTTGTACTGAGTAGCTCCCTGGTGTGTTTGTAACCAAGCGTGAAGCAGGGCGTTGCTAAAGGAGCATGCATGCTCAGCATTTCCAAGCAGGTAAATAGTAGACTCATGAAAACCCCTACAGTCTGATACAGAATGGGGTTTGTTTCCTCCAGTGGTGCAACATTTATCACTGCTGACATGATTTGGGTTTAGCCATCAGCCAAGCATAACAGTGATGTGTTGCCTTCAGGATATGGTGCAACTGCACACACCATTTAACAACGAGGGCAGCAAATGTTAATCATTACTGCACTTGGGTCAAATAATATTTGTGAAGATATTTGTTATTGTTGGTTCTAGTCTGATGGGTGGAGTTTGGCCCCATAGGGCAGTACAGTGAGAGTTAAAGTTTACACTCAACATAGTTGGGTGTTTGAAAGTTAGTATATTTCTGTGATTCACAACTTACTGGACGCCATCTGAATTGTCCTGATGCAGTAAACTCCACCCACCTGGCACTCTAAGCCACTTAAAACAAACTCATCCATTAGTTGCACCTCAAGTCAAGATATGTACAATACGGCGTTTCTGGGAACTGTCAGGGCTGTTATCACTCGTCTTCGTTAGGTTGTTTTTGCAGGACGGAGGGAAGTCGGTTCTGAACAGATTGTGCTGTTGGACGTGATCCAGGTTCAACTGCAGGTGGTGGCCAGAATAATAACAGTCTTGGCAGAAACTTCACAGGAAAGAGAGAACCACTACTAGGAGAGGATCTCAATACTGCGCCATGACTTCCTCTCTGCTTTCGTTGAACTGAAAACAGGAGAAATGCCAATACAATAAACAGTGACTTTTCACCCAGGATGCCTCGGTGCAGAGTAACTTCACCGTGGCTTGTTATTTCTAACATATTGAACACGGTTTGACTTTCCAAAGCTGAAAACCAAATATATTCCAATATCAGGAAATTAAAACATCATTCATACATGTCCAGTTACATGCAGCAGATGACACCAGTGTTTCCTAACCCAGTCTTGCTTCTGCTCCCTAAATGAGTATTTGTACTCCCAGGATGAGACTACATGTATATCGTTTGGTTCCTTGGCTGAAATTACACATTCAATATATCAAACTATACATTTGACTTGTGTCTATTAGTGTAGGCAAAGTCTAACTGGAGCAGAGCTGAAGTGTTGAGATGCCCCCCCCCGGGTGGTTTCGGTCTGCGGCTGTAGGTTAAACAGAGGAATGACACCCAGTTGGCATCTTTGAGTTTCTAACACACACACACACATACATACACACACACACACACACACACTTTCGCTCCACCTTCCACAAACATGCACATGGTTTACAAACTTCATCTCCCTTTCACGCGCTTCCTTCTACAGACGTGTACAGTAAACAAACTACCCATATTTCTCTTTTCCTGTCCACCTTTTGCAAACATACACACCCTAACCCTGCTGTCTTCCACACACACTCTCACCATCTTTGTGTGTGTGTATGTTGAGTCATTTCATCTGCTTGCTTTCCACTTTCATACCTGCAAATCTACTTCCTGTTTGAATATCAAAACAAATCACGGCATGGAGATGCATCAAAGACGAAAAGGGGGGGGTTGCATTTATTTCCATCGACGGTAAATACAAACGTCTCTCTTCTCAAACCTCCGGGTGTAAACACGTCTACAGTGAGCTGAGGCTTCCTGAATCTTGTATACATGTAGAAACGTGCGCTTGTGTGTGTGTGAACGGTCACAACACTCATCTATACCATCAAAGCGTTCATTCGTTGTTTACAATAAAGTTACCGTTACATCACTCATGGACAACGTACATCATTAGATCTAATACAGTTTGCATATTAGGAAAGCTCTAAAAAAAAATATTCACATACACGTTTTCTGAATTAATATGAAACAGCACCAGAATATTGCATAAGTTTCTTTTTAAGACTCGGGATGAAGTTTTAGCTCACTGTATGTACAGTATACAGGTCCTCTGTTTTACTGCTTGTGTTATCGCTCTACACGCCTTCTTATTGCTCATATTCAACACAGACCCTGGTAGGAGTTAAGCTACGCTACTGTGAAATGCTGATTCATCATAAAACGACATGATCTGACGACTAAAACTACAGTTGACAGACACACCACACCTGGACCAACAGGATCCATTTCAGACAGTTCAAACGTTTGAAAAACTTTAAGGAAAGGCTTCTGAAGTTATTTAAGATGTCAGCCCTGTGGATCGACCACCTTGAATCTTTAAAAAAACACACTGAGCTGTTTGAAATGTCACTGCCGGGGTGTGTTACGCTGCAGGTCATGAATCATCGTGAACGTCCATCACTGGGTTTGAACCTCTACTGTGAATAGGTGATGAACAGAACAAAAAAAAACAACAGGAAAAACAGAAAATCATAAAATCACAACTATAGAAAAACAAAATGCATATATATAAAAAGTGTCCCAAATCATAGAATGAGTGATCCTGAATACATGAGATGGCCACTGTTGGCAAGTGAGCACTTCTTTCCTCCCCCCTGTGGCTTCATCATCCTCCTCATCCTCAGTGTCTTTGGTCCATGTGCACAATGTCATGATGGAATGTCAGAAAAAGAAAATAAACAAACGTCGTCGTTGCTATGGTGATGGAAGACAAATCCATGGTCGTGTGTGTGTAGGGGTGTACAGCGGCCATAAATTAACTGAAAAACAATGAAAAACAATAAAATGAATAGAATGAACAAACAACCAAGTGGAATAAATCAATCAATAAATAAATCATATTAATAAAACAGACAATATACTTTCAAATTAAAGGAATTATGGACATTGAAAAGTCAAAATGATTTGGTAGATTGAAGCGGAAATAAGTAGAAATAAGTAGCAAAGCTTGAGAGGTAGTAGTAGTAGTAGTAGTAGTAGTAGTAGTAGTAGTAGTAGTATGAGCCATTACGAGTACATACACTCCATTAGGACTCATGATGGAGTTGATCTGTCAGAGGGGGGCGCTCTAGATCTTCCTACTCAACAATCACTCCTGAGAACATCCTCCACTAACGCACAATGTTACCTGTAAACCCTGCGTAGGTTTAATACCAATACATCTGCAAAACTGTAACAACACTTCAATCTTGAGTGAGTTTGCTCAACCCAAACAAAATCTGACTCCAGATCTGTGGAATCTGCCTCAGAAAAATCCACAAAATGGATGATCAGTTTGCCACAGCATCCCTGCCATACACACAAGCAACCACAAGATGGAGCCAGTTGGCCTGAAAATGAAGCCTCACCACTTTCACCAAGCCTCCGAGAACTTGACTGGGGAGCAATTTACACGATTTAAGAGTTGGACTCAAGTCAAATCGTGAGTTGAAACTGCAATTCAGATATCGACGAGGCTGCAATCTCAATCTGGACACAAGAACATTTAGCAGTGAGATTTCCAAGAAACCAGGACCAGCATGAGCCAAGATTTTGAACCCATGCCATCAAAAGTACACGGTGTGCACATCAGCATGCACTGTATTCTGCATCACCTACTTATGAGCTTTTTATCAAACTTACAGTTAAGGCTGTAATATTACATAAGCTACGTTTTACTGCTTCTGCTTGTGAGTTCACCGCCTCCTTCCTGAGCTTTCTAAATAAGCAGAGTGAGGCAAAGGAAAGAGTGAAAGAACAGGAAATGCTAACCGATGGAGCGGAGGTTTCTTAAAACACATGCTAAACCTTTCCAATCCATCAAATACATGTTTACTGGAGACATCCCAACAAGAGCGCGTCCTATTTAAAATCACTCATGAACTTGAGATTCGCCTCCAGGAAACGAAGCCGCATCCAGGAAACCTTCAACATTAAAGCCTCGGAGAGAAAAGAGAGAGGGGAAGGAGAGAAACTAGAAAAGCAAATACGAGGAAAAGGAGCAGGGCGGGAAATGAACACGACTTTTGGGGGATTTACCAGCAACTAAGGAAAGGAAATGAGAGTTAGACGACAGAACGGGGGGGGGAGGGGTTATCTTACTTTTTCTTGTCCTTGTCTTTCTTGAGGGGCTGGGATAAGGAGAGAGTCTCGGCCGCCACCTTCCTCCTGTTGAAGGCGTTCATCTCTTCCTCCAGGTCTCTCCTCTTCTCCTCCACCTTCCTCTTCTCCTCCTGGTGCATGCGCTTCAGCTGCTCGAACTTGTCGTGCAGCTGAGAGGGGAGGACAGACAGACAGGCAGACAGACAGACAGATAGTGAGTACAGGAATGATCAAGCTGAAATCAGGTGTCATGGTGGTACAACGCCTCCTCCACCCGCCGGACACCGACCTCCCTCTCCTTCTCCTTCAGCTCCGCTTCCGTCTCCTTCACTTTGCTGACAAACATCTGCCTCATCTCCTCCTCTTTGCGCTGCAGGTCGCCGAGGAACTCTTTCCTCTTGGCCTCGTACGTCTCCTGAAGACTGGGGAGAAAGCGGAGACGGTGGAGAAAGTGAGGATACGTTACCGGGGTGGATTAGGCTGTTTTCTCTAAATAAATGCAGAGTCTCTCCCTTGCCTTTGACACTCGAGTATCTCTGTGGTTTTTGGGGGTTTGTGAGCTGCGTTTGTGTGTCAGTGTGAGAATAAACCACCATCCAATATAAGACAGCTGCATACACTCAACTTCTGTGTGCTGTAACTGTACATACATACAATTATTTGTCTGAACTCTTGTTTATTGGCTCTAGTTTTTTTGATACACTTATTTATCTTAGCTCTTGCTCATTTGATTTTCTTATTTGTCTCATTTGTTTAAGATAAAGTAGTTTGCTAACTTATTGCACTCTTACATTAACACTAGTTCTGCTCTTAGTTGCTTGTTTAGGAAGGAAATGCACTTATGATTTCTGGTGACTAGTAGTTTTCTTGCCTACTATGTTGAATGCACTTATTGTAAGTCTCTTTGGATAAAAGCGTCTGCTAAATGCCTGTAATGTAATGTAATGTAACATCCACACATTTGCCAGCATCCCTTCCCTCCCTCCCTCCCTCCCTCCCTCCCCCTCTCTCTCTCCACCTGAAGGGCTGGCTGTCGGGGTCTGTGTCTTTGAAGCCCATCTCCTCCAGCTTGCAGCGCCGGTAGAGCTCGTAGTGGCGGGCGTGGGTCTGCTCCCTCAGGTCCTCCATGTTCACCCTGATCAGCATCTCCCGGAGCTTCACGAAGTCGCAGTGGCTCTCGTTCTCCACTGCAGGGGAGCACAGACACACAGAAACGCCTCGTTCACACCGGATCCGGTCTCATGGCGGATAACTGCTCCCACCTGAAGTCTCGTTTCGTCTTCGAGTCGCCCTTGAACCCCCCGACACCGTCTGGCTTTCCTGCCCAAACATCTGCTTTGTAACGTCCTAATAAAATCGGTGCATCAGAGTTATGAGTGTGCAGCCGCCATCGTTTTAAAGTCCCGAGACTCTCTGCTTCCCTTTCATGCTGCAGCCTCGCCGTCTCATTCACCACTTCTAGCTCATTTTTTAACACCCCATCTGTCTCGCTGTTATCCTCCCTTTTCTCTCTCCATCTTTCAGGAAGTGATACCGCATCCCCCCGAAGGAATGTGCGCAAAAAAACACTGCAATTGAATTAGATCACATTTATTACGTTTTGGCAACAGGCGGCAAGCGGATTAATCGGATGAATTCGACACTTCTGTCACTCGCAGACGCTCGCTTCGGCTTCGTGTCCGAGCGATTCTCACAGTTGAGATGAGTTCGTCGCGGGAAAGAGGGCAGGAAGTGTTTCCTGCCTCACAGGCCGACAGCAGAGGGGGAGAATGTTGCCCCCCTCGGGTGTCATTCATTACAGCCTTTACTCACATGTCACCTCATTTACTCCTTTTCAGTATCCTCTGATATAAAAAAGTTGTCTTTTTGTGAACTTTGGCCATTAAGGAGAGGACGGAGGTCAGGCTGGAATGAGGCCTCTTGGGGAGCGATGGGGCAGTGGTGGGGGGGGGTGGTGGTGGTTGGGATGGGGGGGGGCTGCGTGTGGACTGAACCCATGACTGTTGTACTGCTTTATCTTTGAGACAATACAACAGGAGTTTGGACAGCATGGGAGTTAATAATCTGGCATCACTCTCATCACGAAAAAAATAATGAAAAAATACTGCTCGTCCTTATTTTGCAGACCTGATAATAAATCGATCTTCTAAGTGGAAATCGCTCCTATAATTCCTTAATATGCTCAGTCATCTAAAATCAGAGAAACGTTGTAGTCCACTGTAGAACTTGGTGAATCTCTGCTCGTCTTGGAAAACCCAGAAAATAAATCCCTCATCAAAACGGACACATGATGTCAGAGGAGAAAAACATTTCCCCTTCAGAGACCCGACGTGATCAAATAAAAGAAGATGCGATTCTCTGTTATCTCTGAGTGTGTGAGTAGCGGCCGAGTGCACGTGCAGAGCGAGCGCACGTGGCCTTCATGGGCTGGGACGTACGCCAAGCACCCCGGGGTAGCAGCGGTGGACCATGGGATATATGTCCCTGTCTAAATACCACCGCCAGCAGTGAGCTTTGAGGGAGTGGAGACGATGATAATGTCAAATAATGTCAAAGTCCAATTATCATTGAGCTTTTACAGACCGGTAACGAGCAGGCACAGCCGGTGGTGCACGGCAACACACATCATCACAAAATACACCATAACACCGCTATAGGGTACCGACGCAACACAAACGCCACCAGGCTGTGATGTAAAAACAACGAGGTGTAAAAAAACAACATTCATACACAGACTAACACCACTAAAGTCTCTAGACCAGGAAAAATAAAAAAAAGTAGTTGTGTGGATTCAGTCCCATGAGTCACTCGTCCTCGCTGGTTAACCACATCGTTGAGTGAGAGAATACGCTCTGTTTATTCGGCATCAAGTTGTGCGTCTGTGTTATTTCACTTTTTAAGTGTGTGAATCTACAGCCGTATCATGAAAACCCACTAACAACCTTTAACTACTGAAAGGTCAGTCTTCTTACTTTGGACAATGTTAGCTTCCTCCCATCATTCAGCAGAGTGGATGCTAAAGAGTTAGCATGGAGCAGCGGAGTGAGCGATCTACCAGGGACACATGCATGATTTTGGTGTTTTCATCACTTCATCAACAGGTCAGAGGACCAACGGGATGATCTCCCAAAAACCAGGAATATTCCTTTAAATCCAAATGAAAATAGACTCCTATACAAACACACACACACACACACACACACACACACACACACACACACCAGTAGCTTGGAGAGGAGAAATACCAGGGGTCTGCTATCTGTCACAGATGTCTGGAGTTCAGAGATAACAGAGTTTCAAGATCCTAAGGGAGATAAAACACACACACACACACAAACACACACACACACAACACACACACACACACACTCTTTGTCTGCAGACAGTCCTCCGTCTGTCTTCCTCCAAGCTCAGTGGAAATTTCCCATGGCTCTTGAAGGGGTCACCATAACCCATCCGTATGACATCTGGCCTCCACAAACTGTTTCCCTTCACACAGACGCTGCTCTCAATAGGCCCGAGTGTAGTACGACACAGACGGGTTTCTCTCCTCCTCCTCTCCTCAGATAGTATGACCGAGTGTCAGACCAACAGTTTGCTAATACGCCAGATTAAAGAGAACACATTTATTCTCCTGTTAAGAGAGCGGTCGTCGGTCCAGACTGGCCGCCGTGAGCCAAAGACAACAACCGAGCGAACGATGAGATTATCACGTCTAGACGACAACAAATCAAATTAAATCCTCCTTGAAAACATTGCATGGAAACCAGAAGGTCAAGAAGGTTTTGAAGAACACCAGTAACCATATCGGACCCTGAGTTGTTTAAATTACGACTCAAATTTGTCTTTTTATTTTTAGAAATAAAACAATATTTATGAAAAGTCACTGGTGTAAACACAGCAGCAGCATCCATCAGGCTCCGGTGTCCCTCTGGTCAAACTCTTCCAAACAAACGTCTCTCCACAAAGTTTAGATTTTCCCATTAATACCCATGTGTGCTGTTAACGTTTGACAGTGCATCAGTGGGTTGAGTTGCTCACAGCATCAAAACAAACAGCGTATATTTCACAATGTGCCAATTACAGTTGAGCAATGGCAAAACTGACACTAAAACTGTTTCTGTTTCTGCAGATAAATTGCACAAAAAAAAAGACGAGCTTGTAGCCAAAACGCCCTTTTTGGAGGCGGTGCTGATCTGCCTGTTACTGTCTGTTGATCCATATTGACTGATGGAGCCCGGTGGGATCCGTCCCCTAGGACACAGCAGGGGTTTATAAATAACTACGCAGCGTCCTCTGGGAGTTGAGGAATGAAGAGTGGTCAGTGGATAATGGAGAGAGAGAGAGGAAGGGAAGGGAGGGAGGAAGGATACAAGGGCAGGACAGCGAGGGGAAAAAAAGGAAGCGAGGGAGGGCGACAGAGAGAGAGAGAGAGAGATGGAAACGGGTGAAAGAGAATGAATCAGGAGAGAGAGAGAGAGAGAGAGGCAGAGAGCGAGCGAGAGACCTTGACTGAAAGTGTGACTCCCAGCTGAGTTGTAATATTGTCACAGCACTCGGTGACATTATTGAGTTACAACACAGGGGAATACGCTATGGGAAACTCATGTTACACGTTTATACAATAGGGTGTCCCTATGGTTGCATGCACACACACACACACACACACACACACACACACACTGCATGCTGAAGTAGAGACACACACACACACACAGTGTAGGCACACACTTTCCCAGACATGGTACCCTCATGCACCCTTCCAAAAACTCCCACAAGGCAATGTGTTACTCCCGCAATGGTCCAGAGACAGTTTACCATCAGTTGAGCCCCAGGTACTCACCACGCGCACACACGCACACGCACACGCACACACACACGCACACGCACACAGAGTACTCACCTTGCACCACGCCCCAGGGGTACTGCCTGGCCCTCACTGTTTTGTTCCCCACTTTCACCTCCTCCACGCTGCCCACCACAGCAAACGGCAGATGGGCCTGTACAGGGTCAGAGGTCAAAGTGTCAAAGAGGTTGCAGGTGGTGTAACCAGATCCGGGACCCCTTCGTCTTCTGGGCTACACTTCCTGCTGCAGGTCTCTTCCTGGTTACCCACACGGCGACATTCTTTCTAGCTCAAGTTTAAGTAGCTGAGGAGAAATAATCCAACAGTGGGGATGAAAGAAAACTGAAGTCTCAAATAAAACCAGTTTCTCTGTGGGGGGGTTTGTCTGATGGTCTGACTTATCTCGCGCTACCAGACCACACCAGACTGAAACTAAACCACGTATGTCATGTTAGCTACACCAGACCCGGTGCGCTGAACGTTCAGATGTGGCTCTCCGTCGGGGCTCGGCGTGATTCAAACACACTTCCTTATTGCTGCACGGTTGTTACGCCTCGCTAGGGCGGAGAGAGTCAACGCTCCGTGAGGGAAACACGCCAGACCACGACAACCGCAAAAAATTAGGCGCCGGGTTGAAACCAGCTGGCTGGTTTGAGGCTCGGGGAACAGGCTGGTGTATAGTAGCCCCCGTCTATTCATAGTGTGTGTGTGTGTGTGTGTGTGTGTGTGTGTTAGAGAGAGAGAGAGAGATTACCTTCATTTCTATTCGTTTCTATCATTGCATGGCCACATGGAGTTTATATTTTCAGTGTCTCTGAACGACTGGTTTGTTTTGACGGAGAGCCCTTTCACAGTTTTGGAAAATATGTACAAATGGAGATATTTATAAGGCAAATTGGAGGAAAATATGCGCCGCCATTAAAGCCCATAAATTCCTCTAGTGTGGAGAGAATGAGCGAGTGGAGAACGAGCGCAATCGAACAGAGCGTCTGTAGAAGACGTGCATGCACGCCACACACACACACACACTGGGTCACGGGATTCAAAAGTGTTTTAACCAGAGTATCAGATGAGAGTCCTTCAACACGTCCAGACGAGGAGGATGTAAACTCAACGCGCGCGGCTCAACTCACGTTCATGGAGGCGTTGATCTCGGTGACGGCTTCGTCGTCCGTCGGGAACTGGTAGATCTGGACGCCGTTGCTCACCAGCTCGCTCATGATCTTGATCTTGAACTTGTGCAGCTCGCTCTTGGAGATGGTGTCCGCTTTGGCGATGATGGGGATTATGTTGACCTGAGGGAGGAGAGAGAGAGAGAGAGAGAAAAGGGGGGAGGTGGGTGAGGTGAGGGGGGGAGGTAGATTGTGCTCACATTGCATCTTGAGACACACAGCTATTGTTCAGTAGGTAGAGTTAACAATGCCCAGGATTGTGGTGTGATTCCCACTGGGCCCACACACACACACACACCGAAAATCCATGCACCAAATGGCATGTGCCGCTATGCTATGGTTGAGTTTGGCCTGACAAGCATCATGATCACCGCTGACTGGACATATGGACCCAACCAACTGCTGTCAGTGACTTAGAGATGAATCGGCTTCTTTTCCGTGTCGTAAACAAAACAGAACGAACGAAAAGTTAAACGAACGACCAAATCAAAACACACCAACAAAACGAAGAAGTAGAAACGATGAGGTTGAGGTGGCAGAAACCCCCGACAGACACACATAAAAACAAACAGCGATGATGAAAACAAAACGAGGCTCCGTCTCCAATCAGCAGCAGATGTGGGGAAACAAACACATTCCTCTACAGGACTGTGTTACGCAAATGCCTGGGAGGACGAGGAGGACGAGGAGGACTCCCACGGACTGTCATCAACTCCACACTGAGCCTCCCGAGGAAGAGCCGAGCGTGTTCGGGGGTCCAATTACAGGCTCATCACACTTTGTTGGATCATTATTCTGCAGCAGCAAATACGACATCTTACCCCCCCTTATTTAACCGGTTGTTATTTACACCTCGGAGCGAGCCGGGACTAACCACGGCCTCGTAAAGCCACCGAAGCATTTGGGAGTTTTAGTGTCTCCCCCCGCGGTCGGTGTTGAGGGAGGTGGAGCACATTTGTCTCTTTTCACTTCCCCACACCCCAGATTTTCCCCCCCAGTCGGCGTGGGAATTTGAACGAGCCGTGGTCCAGTCATAAGCCCTCTTCGCTGACCTTCAGGCTACCGCATCTCAGTGTAGCCAAACGGGGGAGGAGGAGGAGGAGGAGGAGGAGGAGGAGGACTGGCTGATAGATATGATTGTTGACGCCCAGGGACAGGCCTGAGTCAAAAGGACATTTCCAAATAACTCTCACCAACCCACCAGATGGATGATTCAACCACATCAGGACAATTCAGATGCCGTCTGAATAGTAAAGTAGTGAATCGGCAAAAAAACATACTAGAGTGACTTTCAAATAGTTTGGTATTTTACCCTCTAGCCTGGATCCAACCGAGCTCCGGTACCAGATCCAGAGTCAGTCCACCGACTCAACTCTCTCCTGGATCCAAGCTAAGCCTCACCCCACCCCCCCCACCCCCTCCCCCCCCACAGTCACTTTTTCACTCAGTGGATTGTCTCACGCAGCACAGGCCACATCTGGAGCTCTGAACAAGCACAAAAAAAAATGTGAAAATATGATTTGAGCCTGTTCAGGTCGAGCCGGGACAAAATGAAGTCATGCTGCACAACTACAACCACGTCCACATACTCCTACAAATTAACCGACAGCAGTAATTATGACACTTTTTAATAAAACACCAGTCAAACGATAACACTTTCACAGACTGGACTCACTGTAATTCACTTCCGGTAATTTCCTCCTGTCGTTTAAGAGGAATTTACTAATTTATAACAAAAGACACCTCCACCTCCTCCTCCTCCTCCTCCTCCCTTCGGTCTCTTATCTCTCTTCCTGCCTGCAACCACCACAATCTAACTACCGCACTTCTCTTTCACTTCCCTCTCTCTCTCTCTCTCTCTCTCTCTCTCTCTCTCTCTGCTGGGCCTTTCAACCATCTCAAATCTCTCCATCCTTTGTGGGGAGGAGTGGTGGTTCGTATCCCATTTACAAGGAAAACACCATTGTCTGGCCTTGACAGCAAAAAAGAAACAGAGAGAAACGCTGCTGGTCTGCTGGTCTGTTGTTCCTGTGACGGGGTCCGTCTGGCAGACAGGTCAGGGCTCTGATCCTTTATCTTTGCTCTCCAGATAAATAAAAAAAAAGGTGAACGCTGCTCCCCTTGACGTTGAGTTTAAATCAGCACCGACAGGAACATTTTGACTGAAGACCCCAAATTTAAGAGCGTACGCCACCCTTGAGTGTTGAACTTTACTCACGGTAGCAGGAGCATAACTGGGAGTGTGTGGGCTTTTATTTATGCCCCGTTTATATCGCCGTGATTTGCGAGTCGGTCGGGGCACCTGCCTCGGTCCGTGGACGAGGAAGCACCTACTTTGCTGCCAAGATAAAAAAAATGATGGAGATAAAACTGCTAAGTGCCTTACGCCGATCATTACGCTGCAAATACATCATAGCCACACATATATATATATACACATCACCCGCCAGACAGACATCCCATCTAGAGGCTGGGCCCTGAATAAACACGCCTGTAAAACAAAACAGTGTCGCATTCACTCAACGTTGGCCCGCGTTCAGATAAAACACTGGTCATGTTTCACACGGCGGATAGATCGTTTCGGATAGTGCTGCTGAGGTTGAGCGTTGAGAGTTCGATTTCCAGCCGCGGCCACCCACTCAGACTAAAACTGAAGTCCATTATTGCACCCACAAGTGATGTAAAACGTTTCAGAATAAAAGCGCCTGACAACATCGCTGTCATTTAACACCTTTTTCACAGTCTGCAGAGAACAACAACTCTATGATATCTCTATTTCCGACACTGTTGAACTAAAGGAAGCCTGTGAAAATCACTAAAATGTCCTTGACAGAGTCACACTAGGGGTCGAGAGAGAGAGAGAGAGAGAGAGAGAGAGAGAGAGAGAGAGAGAGAGAGAGAGAGAGAGAGAGAGAGAGAGAGAGAGAGAGAGAGAGAGAGAGAGAGAGAGAGAGAGAGAGAGAGAGAGAGAGAGAGAGAGAGAGAGAGAGAGAGAGAGAGAGAGGAGAGAGATTTGGTTCATATGGAGGCATGGAGAGATTTAGCTGAGGTAAGCTACTCTGCTTTGGCTCACACAGGGAGGATAGAGAGAGTTAGCTCAGGTAAACTACTTTGCTTTGCTTCATACTTGAGGGCAAAAAAAGACACTTAGCTCAGGTAAACTGCTTTGCTTTGGTTCAGGCGTGGGGATAAAGACTCTTAGCTCGGGTAAGCTAGCATGCTTTGGGGGATAGAGAGAGTCGGCTGGGTACGCTAGCATGGTTTGGATGGCATCGGGGCAGGTCGGCTGAGGCAGGGTGCCATGTTTTCCTGTACAAACCTCACAATACTAATCTGAGTTTCTTATTCTTACTTAGAAATATTACATTGATGTGTGTGTGTTGAGTTTAAAGACCATTGGGGCCTATGAAGCCTGTAATAAGTGTGATTTCAAAAACACACCGGTGTCCATGAGAAGGTTGATATCTTTTTTTCTGGAAAAGGTACATTTTGGAGATGTGATTTTTTTTGTGTCCCACAACAGTGACAGTTGGCTGAGGCGTGCTGCTGTCACTGTGGACGCCAACAGGAGACCAGCTGGCAGAGAACGGGCAGCCACGCTTTGATACTTGGCAAGACGGCGGGTTTTAGTCACCACCTGACCATCTGCTTTGTTCTCGATGTGTCACCGTTGCATCAGCGGACACAAACAGAGCTGCAGCAGTTCTACGGGTATGGACTGTATGTACTGTATGTACTGTATGTACTGTATACGTGCTGCTCGGTGGCGGAGGAAGTAAACAGGGGAGCAGGGTGCAGTAAGTCAAATTAATAACAGAGAGAAGTGATCCGTATGTTATTGTGACTGGATTTACTGTAGCTAGCATGTTTTACAAGCACACACACACTCATACACACACTCTGTAACAATGAGACTGAAGGAAGTTGATGGTGTTTTGACTGTTAGCTACAGTGCTTATAGAGGTCGAGGCTAGGGGGGGGTGAGATATGGAGGTTTGACGCATTTCACGCCCTCACCACATTTCACAGTCAATACACTACTGAGCTCAAAGCGTCATTTTCTCTCCCCGACACATACATGCACATACATGACCACGGAAAACTTTCACTTCTGCACTTTTAACTGCCTCTTTCTCGCTGACTCCCTCATCTTCAGATGTTTGCACACACAGGCTTTAAAATGTGTTGAGCACCATTTCGAGTTCATGCAACTTCTCAGGGTTGCAGTAATGATCCAGGACCCGATTCAAAAAACTAAACATCGAAGGGTTTTGGCTCTGAGCGTGTACGATGAGGCGTACACACTCTTGTCTAGAATCAAGCCAGCAGGGTTTCACACCATCGACTCAGCGAGCACAAAGGAAAGCATCATGTGTACAGCGATCGTCTGCATGCCTCCTTAACAGTATTGCTACTGCTGCAGTATCAGTGGCAACAATGTGAAGATTACAGTGATGAATGATGGTGTTTGCACCTTGCGGATCACTAAAATCACTACATAGCACTACATCACATTACCACACCATGTCTATTACTGATCGATATAACAATGGTGATTCAACATCTACCCGGTTCGTTAAAGCTTTTACATCTGCTTTACGTTTCCAGCAGCAGCAGCGGTTTGTTTTGAATGAATAGAAGAAGAACCGGGTAGTTTGCATGAGCAGTGAAATTCAAACTTCATCAATCCAAAAGACAAAAGACATCACAGTACATGCAAACCCACCACAGCAATGATCGCTTAACACCAAAGATGTCACCAAAATAAAATCCAATTCTCTCACTTCTCCCTCTCTGACTCGTTTTCCTCCCCCCTCACCACCGACTCTCCCTCTTCCCCTCCTCCTGTTTCAGAGCTGTCGTGATGAGATTCTTTCCACCGTTTGTCGAGCGGAGACCAACGATTATGTCTCCAATAGGCTGCACGGCTAAATATGGATCCGCCGACCAAAAGGCAGCGGTAGTACGACTCTCACAACAACAACAACAACAACGACGAGTGAACCAGAAATCAATCCTGCTTGTGAATGGGAATATCACGTTGAGTGTACGTGACCTGGATTGTAAATGTACAGATGTGTAGATTAGAAACATCTGCACATCTGGATTCTCACTACGTTACTGACAATTCTTTCTAGACAAAATCCTAATCCTAATCTTTGATGTTGCAATCCCCCAATTTCCCCCCACGGGAATCAATTAAGTTCATTTTATCTCGACCCAGAAAACGCCATGGGCCTGTTTCTACTGGGTCCCCACAAGACCTGAATAGTAGTACGTTCTTGTGGAGTCCCTCCTTTTTTTTCAAGACTACATCAAAGCTCAAAGCTGGATCCTGACTTATAAAAGTGGAAGAATCCTCAACGTCGATAATCAGGTTTCAACAAGCCGACACACGTGGGTCTACGTAACCATCCATACAGGCCCGGTCTTCCCAGAGCCTCAACCCTTTTTCCAGGAAAACAGCCAATAAAACTCACGGTAAAGAACGCCATGTGGTCTTTTCTTCAAATCCTATACAATGAAATGGGACCTGGTAAGCTCCGACGGGGTTTTTTTTTTGTAGCCTTATTCTTTTGGGACACTGAGACCGAGTCCACACCCTGGCAGGAGGATCAGGGATCTCCACATCTCAGTGAAATGCACACCGGTCGCAGAGAAAGAGAGGTCGAGTTTCAGCAACATTAAAAGTCATTCACAGACAATGGGGAAAGGACGGGGAGTGTGTGGTTGTTGCCCAAGGGGGAGATCATATACTGTGAGAGTGTGTGTGTTTTTGTGTGTGTGTGTGTGTGTGTGTGTACCTTGCTGTCCAGTTTCTTCATGGTGACCAGGTCCAGGGATTTGAGCGAGTGTCCCGTCGGGGCTATGAAGTAGAGGCAGATGTGGATCCGGGTGTCGTGGTAGTTGAACAGCGAGCGCTTGATCTTCAGCTCCTCCTGAAGGTAGTTTTCAAACTGGGTGTCGATGTAGTCGACGATGGGCTTGTAGCTGGGGGACCGAAGAGAAACAGAGCTGTCGTGAGGACTTCTGCCCGTGGGAAGAGGCGTAAATATTTCTCTTCTTATTCATACAAAAGGAAATATGGACTTGTCACCGGGGACATTCACTGAGACGGAGTTGTGTTTTAAGTAACTGTTCGATTTGACTCCACGCCAAGATCTGAGCTGAGACTACTATTGAACTCAACTATTGAAGGTCTGGTGGAAACAGGCTGCCAGACACCCTGGGCTCTGGCGCAGTGCTGTGATGGTCTTTGTAGCCTACAGTGTCACCGTCACACTGTAAATCAGGAATGTACAAAACCAGCAAGGTTTGTACGAAAATCAAGAGTACTCCTATATTTCAGTTTGTTTGGGCAGGTGAGAACAATGACATTGGAACAACCCCAAGGTGGATGCTGACACCTGAGCGCCAGCCATTTCTACTTGTGTTCTCGACGGCTGTGAACACCTGAGAAGGTCAATTATGGCAAAGAGTGCAGACGAGTCCAACTGGCTTCAGTAAAGTTACAGGGAGTTGAGTTACATTTGTGTGACTCCCACCGTCGTAAAACGATCTCAACCTGCCGGGTGACGGGAAACAAAACTCACTTGCAACTGGACAGCATGAACCGAAACAAACCAAGTACAAAGACGCAACAAGGTTTTCCACTGTGGCTCGGAGCAAAGAAACTATACATAGTGAGAGTTACAGTTTTTCTCAATTGCTAAAACACTAAACCCCATTCTCTGTTTGATTTTGAGCACAGATTCAATGGTTTTGAGGCGATTGTTTGATTTTGCCAGAAGAGTCAGAGGTTTTGTGAATGTAGTTTGAAGATTTGGTTTTGTGTTTGAGGTTTTGAGAAAATGGGTGAAGGTTTCAAGAAATGTGTCTTAACAATTGAGAAAAACTGTAAATGACGTTTTTGCCCCGGATTTGGGTGAAGTATATGTAATTCAACACCGAATGATATTTAGTAAAGTCCTTAAACTTGTTAAACTCCTCTTAACTAACATCATATATCACATATATCTCTGCAGATTATCTCTATTAACAGCCCTGATGAGAATTGATGCTCTTGTCAAATTCTCAATGCAAATAGCAAGTAGCTTTCTACAGACTCATCCTTGCAGCTCAAGAGTGGGACAGAAGTGAAACGTTATATTGTACAGCCTCTCAGCTCAACACCATGTTTACAGCAATCTGTCCTTTCCCTCAACATCCATCCGCAGTCTCCTCTGTGGAATGCATCTCCTCTGACCTTTCCGAGCCTGTTCAGGGTGCATCTACAGTCGGGGAGCGGGGTTCATCCTTCAGCACGACGGGTTACGTGGCCTGGCTGGCCCTGCTGCTTCCACCACAGAAGAGCAGCCGCTATCCGAGGGCATGTGAGAGCCGCTCGCTAGCCAGGTCACGCCGACAACGCTCCGTCTCCGAGCCAACTATTCAAGTATTTCCTCTTTATCATTGTCATCCCATTTCCCCATTTCCCATTCCCATTAAGAGAGAGGAGGGGGGGGAAAAAAGTGTAAAAGTCTGGACGGGTATTAGTTTGTGTCTGTTTGTCTCGTCTGTATCCCTTGGCAACGTGGACCTACTTTAAGCAAAAATGTTGTCTTGTAAATAGAAAGCAGGGTTTGAATAAGGATTGGCATCTGCTGTTATACCAGACCTGAGTCAAATGGTATTTGCACATCATTATTAGCTTTGACCCACTTGGAGAACCAGAATCAAATACTTACAAATACTTCAAATGGGTTAAAAGACAAAAAATTGTTGGTAAATATTATTCAACCAAGATCTATTATACACAGAACTTAGTCCATGTCCTGCTAACATCTCAACATCTCATGCATTATCTCTTATCACCACCCTCACCTGTCTTCTTTGTTGATCTGGTCGCCGAAGCCCACCGTGTCTACGATGGTCAGCTTGAGATGGACGTTGCTCTCCTGCAGGTCGTAGGTCCGCGGCCGCAGGTAGACGCCGTTCTGGTAGTGGCTGGCCTCTTCGTTCTCAAACATGGTGTTGAAGAGCGTGTTCATTAACGTCGACTTGCCGATACCCGTCTCCCCTGTGGGTTTGAGCGCGAGAGAGAGAGAGAGAGGGAGTTAACTAGCTCAAACTCACAGGGGGGTAATTCATCCACGCTCAGACAAGGGTTTTAAGTGCAGCATGACAACGGGGATGCGTGTGCATTTCTTTCATGTCGGGGAAAACAACACAGCGCTGCTTGTTTTGTTGCAGTTAAGCATGTTTGGAGGAAAGGAAATCGTCAAGAGACTAAGAGAAACACACCATACATGATATATACACGAGTTGCTAAAAGCTACACGGTTACTGGAGAAAAGGCTGACGCTCGCACACAGATCGGTACTTACCAACGCAGAGGATGTTGAAGCAGAAACCCTGTGTGACTGATTTACTGACCAGCTGATCAGGCAGGCTGTCAAACCCAACATGGCCGCCCAAAGTCAGGTTACGCTTCTCTTCGTTCTGAGGGAAAACAAAGCAAACACACATTTAGCGGATCCATTGCAAAATTCTCATTATGTGACGTAACTGCATAGTACATGTGCAGAAAATACACTGGGAGGACAACAGACAGAATGAGAAAGAAGCCTTCAAATTCCTGTGTAAACGGACATCAAAGTCCGTCCGTACAGTCTGCAGATGTAAAACCCATCAGCTGAACACGATGCGTTCAGTAATCAGGGCCTGCAGTGAGGATGAGCTGTAAGAATAATCCTAAACATGAGCACTGAAGACGTCTTCACACAGAGGAAAGACAGACGTAGACCACTTCCCTTCCCCTGGTCGCTCATGTCAGAGAACAAAAACAGAACGTGGAAAATGAGAATATTTTTAGAGTAAAAGTAATGCGGAAAACATTCCTGGATGTAAAACAGCACCAACAAACACCCGTGTCTCCAATATGTATTCAACATTAACGGGTCACCAGAGCAACAACATTGCAAGCAATGCAAGAGAAAATGTTTTAATGAAAATGTCGGTAATTTCCTCAAAAATACAAAAATGAGTACAGAGAAACTAGTGTACTATAGGGAAAAGGCTTAGAGTCAGCACTTTTATCATGAAGTATTCCAATACAAACAAGTGTAGTACTACAACCTACACAACCCAAACCTACAAGCCAAAACCAAAAGGACCACAGAACAACTACATGAGAATATCCCATTTCAAATAATGGTGTTTTTAAAAGAATAGTCCATGTTTAGTGGAGAGCCTCCTGAAACTGAAACGCACAAACATCAGCCTCTCTTTCACACACAGCACCCACAAGACTGAAGGTTGAAGGTGGACCGACAAATGACTGGGTCGTAAACGTTTTCACCTTTGATCTCTCTGAACCCATCCCATCCCGACTGAGAGAGAGACAGCTAATGAGAATGGGGGAGAGAGAGAGAGAGAGCGAGAAAGAGAGAGAGCTATAGAGAGAGGAAGACAGCAGCTTGAGATGAATGGGGCCACCCTAGCACGTCTGGCTGAGCCATGAAGCTGCATACTTGGAGGCTGATGTCACTGGACACAGGCGGCCTGGGAGCCCAACCAGCTACACTGAACTGGGAGGTGGAAGACAGGCACAGCAGGCACACTGGACCTGGTCGAAACTGAAGCTGCACAATGATAGAGGAGACCGGTGACGATAGATCAATGTGTGTGTGTGTGTGTGTGTGTGTGTGTGTGTGTGTGTGTGAGACAGGGAGATTATTACATAAAGCTGTGTTGAGAAAAAAGAAGAAAAAAAAAACAATACAAAACTGTAAATATGCTTTAAATGTTTCAAAATGTAATGGCATTAGTATTTTATTGTATTTCCAATATATTCTATTCTATTTTTACTGGTTCAGGTCAAGTGGCGTTCACTGACTCAACCGAGAACATAAACACAGTAAAATGCAGGATAATGCTCCAGTTCAAAAGGTGATGCAGTAATTTAATGAAAGAAGCTTGAGGAGAAATTCAGTGTGATATGCTGCTGGAGGGGGGGAGGGGAGGGGAGGGGGAGGAGGGGGGAGGAGGGGTAACCAGTGATTCCTCAGTGCTGTTTAAAAAGGAGAAGTCAACCATTTTATTAGCCTGTATTTATCTAAGGGAGGTTTTGCTCTTCATGCATGATCTTTTCCATCAACGCCCTGTTTCGTATCCAAACAGATTCACACCTGGCAGCTGCCCAACAAAGCCACAGGTTTCTACTGTTGGCCACTGCAACTCCACTACAACAGTCGGGGGTTGAAAGTCTTGCTCAAGGGCACCGGGACAGCAATGTGCTTCTCTAACCTGCAGGCCACCACTGTGCCTGGGGCTTTATGAGGATTGTGGCCAACGTCCAAGGACAGACGTGTCATCATTTTTTAAGTCACAAGAGCAGTTTCACATCTCTGTGTCCGCTCCAGACAACAATACCCACAACGGCGGCAATCTCCGATTCACAAAAGGCGGAGATCATTTTGGGTTGACCTCCCTTTAACTGAACTGAAGAGGATGGATGAACTCCAGCGTGCTGAACAGAGCTGAGAATTAAAGCTGGCTTGAGACGACGTGGCCTTTTCATATCCTGAGAACAGAACGGTGAAATGTAAGTGAAGTGCACCAAGATCAGCTGCACAGGACTGAGCTGTCAGAGGCACAAAGCCTGTGTACGTACGTGTGTGTGTGTGTGTTAGAACAGGCAGACAGCACTATGAGTGAGGGCCACAAAAGGGCATGCAGACCAAACCTGCCTGTGTTGTCTTTAAGGATCAGACAGAACTGCAGACGTGGACACAAACTCCCCAAGCCCAGATCCAACTGGCTGACTCTGTGTGTGTGTGTGTGTGTGTGTGTGTGTGTGTGTGTGTGTGTGTGTGTGACACTGCGAAGCCAGGGGGCACTTTTGCATCATTGCATTTCATGTATGTATATAGTGTGAACAAGCTACACAGTATGCAACTGTGTAGTGACAACGAATACAGAGTGGATAATGAGGCAGAGTAGAGCTGCTAGGAACACTGTGATCCGTCCATCCATCCATGATAGTTCAGGGAAGAGCAGAGCAGCAGTGTGTAGTATGTCAGGAATGAAAGGCTTCTGCCTAATCGTCCCGTGGTGAAGGAACAACACGGTTCCCAGCGTTTCACCGGACCAACAGGAAATGGCTGCACGGAGGACAAGATGAACTGAGGAACGACCGTCCCGTCATCATGTCATACCTTTGAAGCTGGTTCACGTAAATTAATAATACGCTTTGCAGAAGCTTGCTAGGAGCTGCTGGCGGCCATGTTGGCAGACCAACACGTAATTCCAGCACAATTCCTCGTCCAACTTGCAGCTGTCAACACTGCAAACACCGTGGTCAACTTCTGTTGTGTGGTTGGCTGTTACAATGAGGCAGGAAAAACAGTGGAGAAGAAATCACTTCAAAGAAAAATCAAAGAAACAATTATCAGAAAAATGAAGACGACTACAGCTAGCCTCGATCAACCGCAAAGACGTCAAGGCAGACAGCAAACAGTACAGGGTGTTCTCAGATCAGTTCATATCCGGTGAGTCATTTTAACTAGGTACAGCTTTCCAAATATTGTTTTTGACTTACCTAGCGTTACCTAGCCTAGCTAGCAAGAGGAGTAGGTTAACTAAGTCTAAGTATTAGCATGACTATAATGGTACTTCCCTAAACTTTGACTACAACTGCTATTTTTTCTTCAAGTTAACCAGATAACACTTCATTTTAAAAAGTGTGAAAATCAAACTGAAATGGGTGTCATGAAGTCACTTTCTTTTCTTAGACTCCAATATTTCCTGCGTTCATGGAGGTTCACCAGCGGGCCTCGAGAAGTTGTAGAGGTAAAGTTATTGTACAACCACGAGGTGCTAGGAGGTGTCTTCCACTCACTTGTCTGGTGTGGTTTCGGTAGTATTGCAAAGTATTAAGACGACAAAGTATGGTCACAGTATGTCCACCTACTGAGCAGTACTCCTGCCCCCCCTTACCTCCATTACAGTACTAGTTACTACCATGAACAGCCCAGTCCTAAAACCACTATCCAGCTCAACACCACAGACAGAAGAACCCCAAACATCGATAAACTAAGGAAACACCCCGGCAGCAGACGGTTAGGCTCACCAGGCACTTGGCCATCAACTGTGCCTGCTAAAAAAAGTGTGAATACATTTCAGAAACGTGCAACGTGAACCCAAACTGACATAAGCTGAAGGCAAAACCAAAGTCTGTTTTAACCACCCGTCACTCCACCGCCCACCACCCCTCCACAGACAGACGGACTTCTTTGGGTTACTGCTGGTTTCGTGGTCCAGATAGGACTTGAAATTCATCCATCATCCTCCTCTCTCTCTTTCTATCCCGTCCTCTCTCTCTCTCTCTCTCTACTCCATCCCCAGCCGAACAGCTTGTGTCTGCCTCGGTGAGCTGACGGAGGCTCCACCAGACCGACAGCAGCAACCTGACAGGCTGAGACTCACTGCTGCAGCTGATGCTCATGTGGGGAAAAACACCGAAGCTCTTTGAAAAGGCTTAAAATATTTACAACAACTTGAGCTGCACTTTGTTTGGAACTGGTCTGCCTTAAATGTTGTGTTCAATTTTAAAAAGGCCAGACCAAATGAGAGGTATAGCACATTTTAAAAAGGTATTCCACACAAAGCGATGCCCTTTTAAAAAACTGAGGTCATTTTATAGGGCCTTTTCAATGCCATAAAATATAAAAAATGTACATTAATTAAGAATTTACAATGGAAATCGGAAGGAAATAAACTATTTTGCATGAAAGCTAAACCATAACAATTTTATTACAAAAGAATAAATCAAAAATGTTACACTATTGTGTCATTTGTACCTGTAAAATCCAGAATTACAGTCTAGTGTAAAATATAGTGATTGCTCTGGCTGAAAAGAAAAGGGCACTCACTCACACACTCACCCCTGTAACTTTTAGACGAGGTGCCTAGTGGACGGTGAGGCCTGTGGCAACCATCGGTGGGTTACTTCATCATTCTTGTGACATCTGTATTGAGCTTCTGTACAGATGCTGTTGCCACAAGGGACTTTTGCATCACATCCTGTATATTTGTAAACCTTACATCATCAAATAAAAATACCATACTGCCAGTTCTAACCAGTTCTAGCCAGATTTTGCCCGTGTCTGCCCCTGCAGTCGGCCTGCTGCTGCTACGTGTGTTGGTGTTGGTGGTGCAGACGCCTGAGATCTGGTCATGCATGTGGCACCAGTCACCCGTGGGAAGAGAGATAAACTAGTCTCTGTTTATTATCTTACCAGTGTACTCATTCTACTCTCTCACACAAACACATGTAAAAGCGCACACACACACACACACACACACACACGAATGTCATATGGCCACATTACTGCTCGGCCTTATCACTCACCTCCGCCCAACAGGAAGGCCAAAAAAAGGCAGACAGGAACCATTTTATGACACAGATGTGCAGCAGACTCATCTTTTCACGCCTTACTGGGGGAAAGAAATTGTCACACCCTGCAAAATAATTGTTTTACAGTGTATCGTGACAAATATGTTTTAGTGCATGACTTGAAAAGGTGATATAGCCCTAACTGTGAGTGAGTCATGTTATCAGCCGAAGGCCCAAACCTTTGTGTGCTTGCATTCTTTATGGATGGAGTTACATTATGACTGGAAGTGAAACTAGCCTGGATCTGGATCATGGATTGGAGAGATAACAACGAGTCTGTGTCTGTCTGTTTATCTTCAATGTACTCACATATGCACACACACACACAAAAAAAAACATGCAACAGATAAGTCAGTCTAAACAAGTCAACTCATGTTTTTGGCTAGAAAAAATGCACACTTAATGCACCACTGTGTGTTTTGTACCCATTGAGAGCAATACTTCATAGTGGAGAGGCCTGGATCAAGCTGTCATATGAATTAGCTTATGTTATGGGTGTAGACGGCATCACATGTGACACAAGAGGCACTTGAGCTGCCATTCCAAGCTAGGCATACCAAAACCGAATCAGATCATCTACTCTATAAGGGCTACCTGTGGTGTAAGTATGGAGTTTCTATCATGTATGGTTCTTGAGTTAAGTGGAATTATCATAAGCTACCTCGTGACAAAGTTTCCCAGGGCCACCACTCTGATTTGAAGAGGGAAAATGATAGAAACGTTGAGGCCTTTTTAAATGCAGTAGACACTGCTTACATGGTGATTTACTACTGCACTGAATGAGTCAGAGAAAATAACTGGGAGAGACTTCTTGCATTGTGCACACAGATACTGTTTTGAGAGGATAATAACAGAACGCACACAAGCGAATACCTGTGAGAAACAAGAGGGCTCTCCTAAGTTTCTCTGGCGTTCTCACAGACGCTGCCAGACGTCTCAACCTATCGAATTTGCGGTTAGGAGAGAGAGGCCAAATGGTTTCAGGAACAGACTGGCACTGGCATGTTGCTTTTCAGGCATTTAGGTGAACAATCCACCCAGAGCATTCAGCTAAACGCCTAGATGCAGAGCGCCTTACAATGGGCTCAGTGTCTTGCTCAAGGACACAACGACAGGCCTTCACGCTCACGTCCAAATTGCTGCTCAGATTTTTTTGGATGACTGTTCATATCTACTCTAGGATGTAGCCCATATCCGATACTGATATGAACTGACAGCCAATTGTACCTACAAACACATTTCAGTTACGTACGTGCCTTCAGAGTTTTGACTGAATTGAACAATTTCCCCAAATACCAATTAAGTATTTTGCTCTCTTTCCATTGTCGTGCCCCGTTGTCCTCTATGCCAACGCTGGTTACACCAAGGGGTTGAGAGCCCCAAATAATGGCAACGCAAATTTGAGTATTCAAAAACAAGTTGCATGTAGGTTGCATGCCATGGGATCCAAATTTGTCCCCGATCGGAAATGAAAATCCATGCAGGGTTTTGATGTTCACACGGATTAGAAACTGTGAGAAACAAAAATCTGAAGAAGAATTGTAACGCTTTCAGCTGCAGTGTGAACTGATGGGCTGTTGCGGGTTTCACTTTATGTATCCTCTACTACGCCCCAACAAGAAACACAGCCCAAAATACAGCACTGAGATACAACTGCTGTTTTATATTTATGTTGAACTTTTCTTTCTACTTCCAAGAGAAAGAACAGTGAAATATTGGCACATCAACACAAAGATAATAGACTCAAGATCTAAATTCAGCCTTCATCACATTGCTCCAACTTCAGCAATGCAACACAGCTGATACATTTTTAAACCAATTTTTTCAGCATTATCTGGGGACCCATTTTAAATCATGCTGCGGCTCACTTTTCAGTCCCAAACCAGTCTTTGAAAACCCCTGGCCTACGCTATAGATGGATATCGACTCATCACCCTCAACATTCTTTTGCAGCATTGGATTTGACAAGCTCGACCTCCAGGCGGTTCTGGCCTGTATGTTCTGTATACAGCTGACCAGGCTGATGACACAACAGTCAGAGTACTAGACCTACGATCTGACCTCACCGACGTACGACCGAACAACACAGGAAGGCACTGGCTGACGATCTTCTACCAAAGCAGACTTAAAAACTCAGCTTGAAATACAAGAAATGAACAATGAACTAACTCTGCAGCTAGAACACACAGTCCATTCACAACAAAGTTTTTCTCACGTTCCGCACGAACAAAAAAAAGGACATGCATTCACATGCAAACCGATTTTCCCACAATCCCTCACTCTCGCTGTGAGACGGTTTACGCAGCTAATTTCATTTCATGCGTGCAGGCCTCTCAGTACAGGCAACGCTCTTCAGGGTCAGTGAGCATCCTCCATGCTAAATATGACACAGGCCATTTCATTATATAACCATTGAGAGACACAGAGCTCCGGGCTATACTCTTCAATGCAATCAATGAGTGAAAACAATAAAAGCTGTTGGCCAGTTGCCTGTATTGATCGCCTCATGTGGCTCTGCACTCTCTCTGGCCCAAAAACTCGCCCCCAAGCTAGGCTAACTACAATCACAACTGGATCGATGTGGGGTAGCAACCGGACCGACCACACATCCCCATCGATACTCGGACATAAATAACAGAGTGCCCTTAAAGCGAACTGCAGGGCAAGCAAAAGAGTTTGTTCAATACGGTCTCACCTAGTTCTGAAAGTTAGACAGGAAGTCAGACAGTCAGTCGCCTGTTTCGCTGCATTCTCGGCATTCTTCCCGCCAATCAATTCCCTAATTTTGTATTCCAAAAGAGACATTTGAGAAATGGCCAGTTTGCAAATATCTCCTGCACCCTCTCTTGAACCCCTTCCCAATTTAACAAATGGCCAGTGTGCAATATCTTCTGCCCCCTGTTTTGGCTCCTTCCACTTCCCTACGGACGTGCATTGTACCATTAAGTGGTAGGAGTGGCCAGGAGTGTGCTCTTAATCTCTTTATCCCTGCAACTCAGTGCCGCTTACTGTCCAATTCAACAACTCAAGGATCTGGCTAAAAGTTAATCGCCCACCCCCCTCTTTAAATCCCCTCTCATGCATTAGCATCCGCACCATAATGCTGCTCTTTCATACAGACACACACACACACACACACACACACACACACATAGTACATTACATTTTGACAGTGTTATTATCTTTGTCCCATTCCCCCAGGGGTTCCTCTGATTTAATAGCAAGGCTTTTCCACTATGGAAATACTGAAAATAATACTGAAAATACTGAAAATAATACTGAAAATACTGAAAATAATACTGCATGCACTCTCAGGTCTGAAGGAAGGGCCTGTTATTGTGATCTGCAAAGCTAAGGGGAGAAATTGCAAGCTATAAACAATATAGCCTAGTCTTGCTTAGCAAACGGCTGGTCAAGTTCATTGACTCTAAAGAGCAGACATGGTTTTAGGTGGAAGCACCGCGTTGTGAGTGAAGAAGTACAAGCTTCATGCTGCACCTCTGAACAGGAAGTCAAAACTAAACCACATGTCATTACAATTTCTCGACTGAAGCTGAATGTAAATGACTGCTGCCGATGGCGTTGCTGCCTAATTTGCCAATTCATCAGCAATTATTGCAGTTTAACGCAACATAAATTCACCCTAACGAAAACTACAACTATAATATCCCTATAAAGACTTACAAATGTTGCCCAATAGTGCGCGTATTGAGATCTTATCGTACTTGACGGTAATTGTAGCTCCTATGGTTTTCCAATAATGTTCCCGTAGCGGTGATATAACTATAGTACCCGTTCAAATGTACGGTAGGGTTAACTTAACTATATCGTTAGCTCTTTTCGTGGCGGTAGCGTCAATTGTAAACAGTTTTTACGGTGGCATACGCTGCACCCATACGTTCAACAACGCATGGGTGCACGGGCAAGAAGAGCGTTCGTGCAAAATAAGCTGCAAGGCACGCCATTAAAAAAACAACCAATCAACGATATTAGTGTCCGCTGTGTGTAAATAACCGATAAATCGTTGTCCTAAAAGAAACCCACTCGTCATTTCATCACAGAAATCACTTCCACCATCTCGGCTCTGCCCACATTTCTGTTCTCCCGAAGCGGTAGGAGGCTTGTTCCCTGCACAGCCTTCCTACATTTTCCACCAACCGCCAACCACCAAGTCTTCTACGGTTGCGGTTGCAAAAGTGGAATTCGTTGTTTACTTACTGAAAATATGTCAACGTCCGTGGCAGCCATGGTGCGGGGTGTATGGTGTTTGCGTGCCGAGCAAGGGGCGAAACGGAGCAGCCCTCGTCTCACTCTCTCCGTAGCCTACTACCGAACTGAGCTGACAGAGATAGGAAGAGACGGAGGCAGGCAGGAACTGGACAGGCAGGCCTGAAAGTCCCCAAGGCGAAACGCGAGAGGGTTCACTCCTGCCTACTTCCGTCGTCGCTTAAACCCGTTAGACCGTTCCTTCTTTCATTTGACTGGGAGTCTATGAGAGCGCGAGAGGCTTTTTGAATTATTTTTAACCGTTTACGCTTCCGGGTACTGTTAAGGCGACGGCTGATATCAGAAGTGTTTATACGTATATTAGTTGCTGTAATATTGTCATTTTGTACACATACGTCGCCCGTATACTATTTCCGGTCAAGCGACCAAGGTTTTCCATACACTGGAATAGTATGTGAGATATCTTAATGGTTAAGGTAACGATCTTTGGTCAGGCTCAATACTATCCAATATGGCAACTTCCTGGAAACTCCCATTCACTTTAGGAATGTCATGCTACACACAATGCAAGCCAGGACAGGAGCGAGCAGCACAGCAGAGCCAGAGGGAGGAGGAATATGGCAACGATGGCGATGTTGCCTGACCTGAAGACATCTCAACAACACCTGCACCGATGATTAATCCACGCCACTGCAAAGCACTGCGTTGAGTGGTTTATGTTTTATGGCACACCTTATTCAAAGAACAAATGTAAACGTACATGATCAATAAATATTTTATTTTAATTGATACTAATTGAATAATAATAATTAAATGTCATTCTTCCGCCATGCAATATAGTTCTACTAATATTAAAATGAACAGGTGTGCGGTTTTACTTAGAAGATGGCTCAGCCAATCAGAACTGAGGACTGAAACGACCCGTTTATACAATATCGTTGCCGTGTTGTAGCCTAGGCTCCATTGATAAAACACTGCATCTCCAAGAGCTCTCGGGATTTGTAGTTTAATAAATGTTTAAATGTAAAAATGTTTAATAAACATTTATGGAACTGCAGAATTAATGAGTTGGTGTTTGTGATAAAATGGATGATGGTGACAAATAGCCCAATGGGCAGTTCAACTGTTCAAGCCAACATGGTGAGGCTAAAGGTGGAGGACTACTCAGAGGTCTAGTGCTGCATGGGATTGGATGAAGTCAAGGGTTTTGGTAGTCAATAACCTTTGTGGTGATATGGAATCTGAAACCCCGGGTATCCATGTTTGCAATAGCATTATTGTGATTGGCTCTACACCCAGAAGTGTTAAGCATGTCACGGGACATACTATGAGATGTGATAATGATAATAATAGTAAGTTAGGGCCTTTAAACGTCCCCCAATATCACTCTCTAGAAGCAGACTGTGGCAGCTGGGAGGAGGGTGGGGTGAGGCTGAACATGGATCCAGGGGAGAATGGAATCTACCCTGGATCCGGGACCGGCTGCGGCCAACCACGCCGCCAGCCTCTCACACTGGCGCGTTCCTCTCGCGCACACATTCACACCCACGTTAAAAGGGCCCGGCTGCAATTAGGCTTAATTTGCCGCAGCCGGTCCCGGATCCAGGGTAGATTCCATTCTCCCCTGGATCCATGTTCAGCCTCACCCCACCCTCCTCCCAGCTGCCACACAGACCTAATTGCCTTTGTTACCTTGGTGGCCACTTAATCAAACTAAAATGGAAATCTTCAGCGCCCCCTTCTTATAACCTTTGGATTGTACATGTTTTTAACCATGTCAAACTTGAGAAAATTACACATACAGTCAGAGGTTCAACAAAGAAATTCAACAAGACGTGGGGCCTATTCTTTAGACTTGCTGAGGGGCTCCATCTCCCAGCTGTTCCCAAATGAATGAAAGAATAGCTCCCTCCTACTTTGGTTCATTAAACTGTATTTCATACAGCAGTAAGCATAATGTGTAATATAGTCTTAAGATTTGACCAACCAACTTGTTTTTGCGTTTGTTTCTCGTTTTTCCTTTGTTTTGTTTTGTCTGTTGTCATCTGTATGTTTGCGTACGACAATACTAAGTACTTTGTAAAATCAGTGGAGTTATTATCTATGCATTATTGGCAATTAGCATTATTGGCAATAAATAGGAATAAAATCTCCCTCTAACCATTTACTCCATACTCCATCAGTTATGTCTCTTAAAGCATTGTTTTATTGCTTTTATTATAAATTAAGCCATCAGCAATATTGATGTTGAAAAGCTTACCCACTTTATTGTCCTACATTAAAACAGCCCTTAAAATTTTAATTGTATTCTTTTTTTAAATGTCTTTATAAATGTTCTTAAAATGTCTTTTAATGCCTCATGTAAAGCACTTTGAACTGCCTTGTGTATGAAAGGTGCTATACAAATAAACTTGCTTTGCCTTAAACAAGTTATTTATAAGTTTAATTACACTTTATCCTGACGGGTGTTTTTATACAACTAGTCAGGATTATACTGGGTTAACCCACATCTGAGTCTTCGTCCAGTAGAAAAACGTCTGCATGTATTATTCAGATCATTTCCACGTCCACGTTTTCCCCGGAAACAGCAGGTAGAGGAGTGTCCAGGTAGGCTACTGTACTGGAGCCGCAACAAAGAAACACAAGGACACCAGCAGCGGCTGTCTGGGGGGGGAAACTTTATTCTCATCCGTGTGTACAGTTAATCATGGAGGTGTCGCAGGAATCCATCCTGTCCCTGTTGATAGCAGAAGGGGGGAAAGTGAAGAACTCCGACTTGATGGCGAAGTTCAAAGGTTCATTAAACTGCGACGATCCGGCAGAGAAGAAGCGCAACAGGGATCTTTTCAAGAGCTTCGTCAACAACGTCGCCACGGTGAAAGAGATCGACGGCGCCAGGTACGTCGTCATCAAGAAAAGGTATCAGCACTTACTGAACGATACCCGAAACGAGGAGCGTCGCGAGGGGAAGAACGAAAACGAAGGACTCGCGCGGCCGGGGGGGCGCTCACCTGCACAGAGCGAGGAGGAGGCGGCGGCGGCGGGCAAAGGTGAGGATGCGGGAGGGGAGAGCCCCGTGTCTGATCGTGCTCCAGGACAGACAGCAGGTATCAGTGGAGGTAACACCGGTGAAAATGTGCAGGACACTCCACCACAATCACCTTCCCCCATCCAACTGGCCCTGCAGAGGAGCAAATTTGAAGTCAAACTTAGAAGATCTCTGAATTTTCAAACGGTCCGGAGCTCGGACACCAATAGAGACCGTTCCTCGGGAGACGCCGCGTGGTGCATGCCTAAAACCAACTCCCCCAGCGTCCACAGCAAACCCTACGCCCTGCCGCTGAGGATGCCACCGAGCGCCACCCGGGTGGAGTTCCACAAACTGAAAGGTGACCCGGACGACGTCCCCGCCGCTGAGAGCCCGAACCCGGACGCCTTCAGGAGCAAGAGACTGCCGTGGTCGGGGGAGAGCAGCGGGGGAAGCCTCAGCTCGGTGAAGACGACCAAGCCCTCCGAGGAGCCCGCCAAAGAGCCCCGGGGAACCTCCACGGTCCCCCTGGAGCAGTCTGAGCACGAGTGGCTGGTCAAATTGGCCGCCGGGCACTGGAGCCAGGTTTACGGCCTGCTGCTGAGGGACAGCCAACTGGCCGAGAAGAGGGACTTCATGTCAGGGTTCACCGCTCTCCACTGGGCGGCCAAGAGCGGAAACAGTGAAATGCTGGAGAAGATTATTGAAATTTCCAAGCACGGAGGGGCTGACATCGACGTTAACGCGAAAACGCACGGGGGCTACACCCCGTTGCACATCGCCGCGTTGCACGACCAGGAGTTCATCCTGTCGTTGCTGGTGGATGTGTACGGGGCCGATGCGAGCATCCGGGACAACTGTGGGAAGAGGGCCTACCACTACCTCCACAAAGGGATTTCAGAGAGGGTGAGAGGGATGCTCGGCGAGCCCAGAGTCCAGCAGGACAGCGGCCAGCATGAGAAGGAGGAGCTGGATCTGTTCCCGGATCTCTCCAAGAGCCTGCACACAATAAGTCGCCTCTTCCAGCCCCACGTGACCGGCCACAAGAAGAAACACAAGCAGAGGCCCGGCTTGTATTCGCAGGGCGACGACTCCAGAGACGACGGAGGGGACAGTGGGTCCAAACACAGAGCGCTGTCAGATGTTTTCATGTAATCTCAGAAGTCCATCGTCTTGTTTCCATGACAGAAGTATCCCGTTGGATAACAACACCGGCCTCAGAAACTGTTTTTTCCACTCATACAAATGTTTTTTTCTCTACAGTCATAAAAAGTTGGATCAGATGTGTTTTTTGATTTTCCTCTGAATTGAACGGGGTTAGAAAACTAGAATGAAATCAAATTCCAGCGTGTGTTATGGGGACACGCGTGGTGCTGATGATTAAAACACCAGTGGCGTTAGCAGCGGGGTAAAGTTTCATGACTTGTTTTGAATCTGTTTTCATTAATCAGTTCTTTTTTTAGAGCAATTGCAACATTTCAGTTCACTTCATTTTGTTGCTGACTACACAATGAACTTGCACCAAGCACTTAAACTAGTAAGGTAGCTGCAAAACTTCAATTATTTATTTGCATCACCACTCTATCTTGTTTTCATTGCTTGTTGTGATCATGAATGGTGCTGCACTCCACAACCTGTTGGAGGAACTGTAGAAACAAACTACACTATTACACTATTTCTTTCCAGTGTGTTTACATCCATTCATGTTTACACGGTTTAAATGTGTTTTCTGTTTAATTGTCCTTTTCTTATAGTATTTACAGTATGAATGAATCAATAGTGACTACGTACTGAGATTATATTTCCATCTCAGCAAATCTGTGTCAACTAAAAATCTGCGCACCGTTGATTTAGCAGAGGATTAAGACTTGGATTTATTTTCCTCTCTGGATTAAACCACTGAGATTAAGAGATGAGCAGATGATGGTGTGAGGAAACTGGTCGTCCTCCAGGTTTCCAGAGGCGTACAAAAAGAAACGATATATATACAGAAGCTGTCTGTAAACTGTGAGGATATCTTGTCTGATGGGTGAATCAAACCACTGGTAGCAAAACAAACAAACAAAACTGAAATGTTTTTTTTTCTTTTGAGGAGGAATTAGAGGACTGCCAGACGTTATTACCGATGAATTATTAAACACTGTAAAGCATTAAGGAGAGGATTACTCAAGGAAGGATACCCTGATGACATGTACTGTATGTTAGTGTCGTGGGGAAAAAGGAGAAAACGCAGGATTTGACTGAATACCAATAAATTTCCTTTCAAAATAAAGCCAGAGTTTTATTGACAAGCCTTCAACCAGACATCTGCAGGTGCTCTGTAAATCATTACTGTCCCGCTGCATGCCAAGACATCTCTGAAATGTGGCTTGGATCCATCTTCTGGCTTAGCGGCTTGTTGAGACAGCTGAACGACGGTGATTCAGCTTGATAACTGGCTGACGGGCTGACTGGGAATGTGTGTGTGTGTGTGTGTGTGTGTGTGTACGTGGCTGTCTGAAAAAAATACGTGCTAATGTCATCATTGGGCCCCGGCAGGCTGAGTACTTGCAGAAGGAGAGGAGAGCGAGAGCAGGGGGTTTCATTCGTCTCCATTGAGTCCTCCCATCTCTCCATCCCTGTGTGTCCCAGATCTGACGGTTTGTTTTCCACTAGGTGCCAACAAGTAAAGAAAAACAGGAAGTTTGAGTATATAAAGCTGACATGTTCAGTTAGTAGCAGCTGTGGGAGATGAAGGCAACGAGGACACATGGGGGAAAAGAAGAAGCAGAAGCTTTTAGGAATGGAATGCGTCCTATGGTTGGTTTCTCTCTCCCCCGCTGCTCTTCTGTCCCTGCCTTGGGTCTTCTCTCTCTCTCATTTCTCATGTCATTTCCCCAGCAGCATACATTGTCTTTACAAGATGGTGTCTCATCTCCGAGCCCCGGGGGCCTCATGACGCAAATGTTCCTCTCCCTGCTGTTGCTGCCGTAAGGAGGCAGGCGTTGAGGGAGGTAGGAGGAGGTCAGGGACAGGAAGCAGGGATGGAGGGTGAACCAACCTAAACTCAGTTATCTGGCATTTCTACTTGTGAACTAAGAGTTTTCCCCGCTGATATAAATATATACTGCGATATAAACTCATATAGTATGATAGTATGTAGGTTGAAGTGTCCTTGAGCAAGTTACTGTATCCCTACCGCCTCCAGGGGGCGCTGTTCTGTAGCTGACCCTGACCTCTGACCTCGCTTTGGATTGGGCCATGCCAAAAGAGAATTTGCCTCCAGGGATCAATCAAGTATGACTTTGTTTAAAGGGGCATTAAGTAATCTATTACCTTTATTGCCCTCTAATGGTGACCAGTAGGAATTGCAACAAGCCTCTCTGGCCCGGCGCCCCTTGAATTATGGTGGCCTGTCATTTACACACAACAACAACAAAACACACAAGCAAAACTCTTCAGCTACAGAACAAGTAAACTAGCTAAATAGAGCAGAGTCTGTCTAAGGAAGAGGTAATATGTCACCATGCAGTATACTGTAATAATAATACTTCTCTGTCATTGTTTTTTTGGCTCAAGAACGTGGCTTCTGAGTCACTCGTATGTGGCACTATCTTCCATCGAAAACTGGGAGTGTCTTGAGATTCCAGTGGGTGTTGGGCTTTTGTTCCAGGGCTCGGGCCAGAAAGTCTTATATTACATGACATTACATTCATTTAGCAGATGCTTTTATCCAAAGCGACTTACAATAAGTAGAATTAAGTGCAACCAATAACCCCACCAATCTCATTCTCCTGCAGATACTTTTGTCATCGTCTAGGTCAGTAGAAATTGTACTTTTTGGTGAAAAGTGCAGTGCGTGGTTCAGCCACCATTCTGCTGCACTGCATCACTGCTGAGCAGGAAGGACAGTCGGTCCAACGCATGGTTCTCATTATCCCACAGTGTGACAGAAGTACCGCTGCTGTGATCCGGGCCAACGCTAAAACCTCATCGCCAACGCAATTAGTCTGTTGTCGTCGTGTTTGACAAAGACTGTACTCGTTCAGAATTCCCCGAGTGGAAATGCCATTGTGTTTCATGTCTTCCCTTCAGTGGGAATCAGATTAAAAGTGCTTTACTTTGTAAAGTACTCTAAGTGCTCTCTAGTGTCTCTCGCTTTCCTCCTGGGGTTCCCTCTGCCACTTGCCAACATGAAATCCACTCTTCTTTTTTTCAGTGTCCCATTCTGGTCCTCATAATAGGCATTTGTTGTTGCTCACAAACAAACTGGGCTGCATTCCACCGTCGGACTGAGCAAACAACGCCAGGGAGGCATGAAAGAGAAAGGAGAGGATGGGGACAGTCTGAGGAACACCCTGTCAGTAGTCACGCCGCAGGAAATATCCATCTCAACAAGACATTTAATCTGATCTGAAATCAGTAAAACATTCTGCCGGTTAGATGAGATATGTTTACTTGTTTCCAAAGTAAAACAACCTGTTTTCAAGAAGAATGTAGCATTGCTGTGTGTATATTTCTGACCCAGCAGAGTTTGTCATATTTCCAGAAGACCTATAATACATTTATGAAAGAACCAAACATTCATGAATGTTTTGAGTTATTATTATAATGAGTTGTAGAAATCATTGGAAACTCAAGACTGCCATGATTTACATGTTCTTTACAAGTGTATGTAAACTTTTGACCACAATTAGATACTTAGGAACTTATCTCATAGTGGAATTATCTCATGTCTGGCCGAATTTGTCATTGGTTTTAAGAAAAATAAGAGTTTAGAACTGGATATGAGACTAAAAGAAAGATGGACATGTTTTTCAGTGCAGAACGTAATTACTGTATATCACCAGTTTTTCACAATAAAACAACAAAGCTATGGGAGCAACAATAGAGCCACAATTGCTGATATTTCATAGCCAGATTAAAGTTGTCATCCAGCGCCCAATACGTTTCACAAAAAAATTCTCAAACACCATTCTTCCATTTACAGACATTTACTGTACATATTTTCTTCCATTCTCTGCCTCCCCTGTCAGAGTGACAATCAGTCTGACCCATTACAGATGTCCGGGCCTCTCTCCATACGCCACATTCTTTAATTCTCTCGGGACAATCCCTTTCTCACATTGGTACAGCTCAGATTTAGTCTCTCCGGCTATCATTTTCTTGCATTCACACCATATAAGGAGTCCACGGGCTATAGGAAGCCTCTATTCGGTGCTGCGGAGTCTCAGAGAAGAAAACGTAAACGTGGGAGAGTAAAGCAGCTGAACGCACCAGTATCCATGTTGCTTCACAACAAGAGGTCAAAAGAATTGTACTCAATACTTGAGCTCTGCAGCACATACCACCCATAACTGATCCTTCCCCTGCTGCCACTCACACATTCCTACATGAACTCACGCTGAAGGATACTTCAAATACAGTTCAGTGACAGCGTGGTGATGTACTCCAGGATGTACTCCAGTCTTTAAACCAGCGGTGACGAGCCTGCAGAGGGCAGAGGAGAGTTCTGGGAGAGACGGCCAAACTAAGGAAGCCTATCGACTGCAATGGCTGCATTAGCTCCTCAGAGTAAACTTCCTTCAGACGTTTAGTACAAGACAGTCTAACTACAGCAGTATTCAGCTAATAGTAGTGAGCTAATATGAGAGAATGACGCCCAGGTACCAAGAAGTGACCCAAGTGTTCCCTGAGCTGTGGCAGGTTGAATATTGCAGCAGTAACACAAACGTTTTCCCCTTGAGTGTTTGATGTCCTGTGTATTAGAGTTGTTTGTGTAGTCTGTTATGAACTGCACTGTTCCCTTGCAGTATATATGAGGTCCTGTTGTCCCTGCACACAGTGTGTCAATAGTTGGTGTGTTATTACGTAGGTTGTCAGTATGTCCCTGGCCAGATCTCTCAGGTCGACTGACCAAGGCCTCCTGGTTGGCTGAAAACGAAGGGGGGCCGAGTTTATTCAGTTGGAGCTCCCTCTCTCTGGAACCGTCTTCCCTTAGTCAGTGGAAAGTTTTAAGAAGCTGTTAAAAACGTACCTGATTCTTAAGCACTTTGTTTTATAATGTGTGTGTTTGCCTTCTGTGCAGTTTTAATGTCCTGATAGTTATTTTCTGTTTTTCTGTTTCCAACCTTCTATTTTATTTCCATTTTCTTTAATGTTTTCATCTTGTTTCGAAAGGCACTTTATAAATAAAGTTTACTTACTTACTTAAAAGACAATATGTTAATATATATTAATCGTCACAAAGTGATTCTGGTTTTGGCAAACACACTTCAAAAGGTCATGGAGAAAAAAAAACATGTGCCACACTGGGAAGAGGACAGAACTTAATTTATTCACAATATTACAAACATGGTGGAATTCACAACTCCAAACAAGCACAAAAAACAAGTTCAACTCTCAAGAGAACGGACAATACATGGATCAGAAAGTGTAGCAGAGAAACAGAAGATTTAGAAATGTTGATTCTGTCTGAAATCCAACGTGTGTCTGTCCTTCTGGTGTTGCTCTCTTCCACTGTTTGAAACCAAACCTCCGACTAAATAAACACAATCCTTCTTCAAAACAGGTCCTGTTCCTGTGACCTCAACGAAAACACTGTTTTGACCAAAGAGAGAAACAAGAGTGACTCACGTTGCTGAATGTTTGACTGTGTGCAAACAGAGCGAGAACTGAAATGAGCGTTTGTGTAAAGTAAGAATGCCTTGCTTCCTTTTCATGGAACAGTTTTTCTCACTTTCCTCTCTTTTCTTCCCATCTTTCTTTCTCCCTCTCCAAAGTGTTTTTTGCACGCCTTAGGAATTTCGTCAGGCTATAGGGAACAACACGACAGTCCCATTCTTTCTGACCCTGCAGCCCTGCCTCTCTACAAAAGGCCAAAACAAACATACATTTGTTTAGCAAACTGAAACGGGCAGAGTCGTAAATCTCCAGAGAAATGTTTAGGGGTGGTGGAGGTGGAGGTGGTGGAGGTGAAACTGTTTACCAGAAAACATTAAAGTGTTTTTCAGGGTGGGAGGGTTTTCAGGGGAATCCCGGTTTTAGAGCCGGTCCAGAGATTCATTTAAGTATTTTGTTAATGAGTGAATTATTTTTTTTCTCCAATTTCTGTTGTCACACTACTACATAAATATCATATTATAACAGACAATCCATAAATTGGATGAAAGTTTTCCAGTCCAGGGCGAGCCTACGTGTCATTTCCTGAGGGAAAAATGGCGTTTTGATCTCTTTTTTTTTTTAACTTAATAGGATTTTTATTGAAAACTAACACAGCAAACACCAAGAGGAGTTCTGTCTTTGTTGCACAACTAATCTTCACACACACAATTAACACACACTCAGTCATCATCTCAAACACACACACACACACACACACACACTGCACATACTCTGATGGAGAGCAATGCTCACATCACAACTCTCCTTTGTGCCTGATTCAATATTCAATTAAAAAAAAAAGGGAAAAAAAGGAAAAGCGATCTGAAATTAATACAACTAGAAAAAAACAAATCAATAATATTAATAACGTAGAAACACAGATGTACATCACATGTGAGCTCCTTTAAAACATTGGGGGGAAAGTCCTTTCATTCAAGTGTGTGGTTTCTTTAAGTGTTATTAATACGGGGTTACCAAGGAGACGGTTAAAGAAACAAGGGTCTAAAGGGCCTACGGTGCAGAGGTAGAGAATAGAAAAACAGTTTAAGACACCTGAAGTGAAGATTGTGGACTTTGTTAGTTGTCAAGAAAACAGTATTTCAAGTATCACATGCATCACTTTTGCGACAAAAGGACATTGGAACAAAAATACTTGGTGATATTATTGTTGCTTACTTCTAATCTGGTTTTAAGAGGTTTTCCTTCAGCATGAAATCATCAAGACATAATAAGTTGAAGTATGAAATTAGCCGGAAAAAGTACATAATCCTTAATGTTGCTGAATGTGCTCATGTACCATTTAAAAAGCATCGTTTCAGCTTTCCTGTTCAGAAATCAAAACAAAACAAACAAAAACAAACAAGCGTTGGGTAGCTGGATGGAGTCGTAAGGCCTGAGACGTACAAATTGAACAATTGTTTCGCAATTTGATTCGAGGAAATGTGCATTTTACATTACAAAGTGCTTTTTTTTTTCATTCACCTTTTTTGGTTTTTAGTGCCTTAATTTGAAACATATTTAAAAATAAGAACATTAAAAAAAAAAAAGATTAAATTTTCTATCTCTATAGTACATCTTACTGAGATTATACAGTACAACACCCTCTTTCAGGCTAGCCTCCTTCACGTCTGCTCACTGGTCAAAATACAATCTTAAAGCTTATGACAGGTTTCCATAGTTGCAGAGGAGCACTACGATCTTAACGAAGAGTGAAAGGACAGTCGCTGGATCGCCAACGGGGGACACAAAACTTCCACACAGCAGCTCCAACTCAAAACGCTCCACAGCAACACCAACATCAAGGCACGCAGAAATACAGTCTAGTCCTCTCTTCAAAGTAAAAAGGACACATGTATACTGTACAAGGACGAGTACACCTCTTCAAATACACTTCAACGGAGAGATTGCGCTGGCTGAGGACAGCCTCGGGCGGAGGGAGATTGAGTGTTCAGGGGCTCTGGGGCCCAACGGAGGCCCAGGACTGCCAAGAATTGCTGGGCGGATGACAGAGAGTGGCCTGAGGAGTGGGGGGGGGGGGGGTGAAGGCTGAGGCGTGGAGTTTCATAAAGTGAAATGTGGTAATAATTCATTGGAAGAAGAGCAGTTTTCATTGTTCACATCATGTACCACCTATTGGCATGATGATAGGAGAGCAGAAAGGCATGATGGGAAAGGGGCCCCAGCACTCGTATAAAGAAACTCATGAGAGAGGGGGGGGGGGGGGTCTGGAGTGGGCCCTTTTCCTCATGGAGGCAGACTCCTGAGAGCGAGCAGTATACAGGTTCTTCACTATTGTGTGCAAAGGGTCTCAGATATATTGGTATGGATGTAGCTGGACCAGATACAATCCACTCCACTGTGTCTGATGTCTGCGGAGGCCAGAAAGTACAGCCAGAACCGGCACAACAGTATGGAAAAAGACAGAAACGAGAGACGTGGGAGTTCTTGAACAAGCCATCCTCCAAGAAAGAGGGAGAGATCCATTGCTTGTCCCCCCCTCCTCCCCTCTCCGTCATGGCTACAGGCTGCTGCGAAGGGCCTCCAGCTGCTCCTCTCCCAACCGCTGCCTCTCCTCCAGGTCCTTCTGCCGGATGAGCAGCGAGGCCTTGGTCTGGACGAAGCGCCGGTAGTCCTGCAGCTGCTCGGCGGAGAGCTGACGTGACAGGAAGGTGGAGACCAGGCTCTCTCGGCGGTCCAGGTTATCCTTCAGATCTTTGGCATCCTCCCGCTGTTTGCACAGCAAACGGTGGCGGCTGTCCAGAGATTGCTGAGAGGAGAGAGAGAGAGGAAAAAAGAGATATATTATACCTCATATAGATAGTGGATCTTGTTTCCTCCTCTATTATACACAATCATGCCAGGGACAAAGGAATATTTGTTATGTCTGATATTAGGAATTTAAGCTCATTCTGCTGTTTTAATCCTTCATTGCAATTTGCTCTCTTAACCAAATGCCTAAAATGTAAAATGTACATGTGAATATATTGCTGTATGTGCACATGCCGCCTTATTGGAGCTCTAAAAGTTAATTATTAATAATATATGGCAGCTTTTATTAACCAATAGAGGTCAAAATGTAATCCTACCCATTGATATCGAGAGATTGTTTGGTTATATTTTTGTTTTAAATGAAAAGGTATTTTGTTGTGAGCCGTTTGTAATAGAGAGCAAAAAAAAGTTTTTTAAAAAAAGTTACATGATCATGTTACAGTTTTATGTCCACAGGAAAGAAGTGGCAGTATTTCATTTTGTCAATAGAGGGCAGGGTAGATACAAATGTCATCGAAACCAAGCCGGAGTTTCGGTGAGTCAGTGTAAATACCAGTGTTGCTGATAACAGCAAGAAAACAAATGAGCCTCTAACAAGCCCTCAGTATGCAACGCGTTCAGCCGGCCACTCGCAGATGGACAAACCAACAATGAGCCCTTTCAACGTCACATCTAGAATCCAAATGCATCCATGCAAACATAAACCGATGCTGAATACAGCGGGACGCACGGAGAAGCAGGATGTTCAGAAGGAAAATAAAGCAGATGAATGAAATCCTACGGCACAAACTTTGGTGATCTTTGACACCCAAATAATGAATTCAGAAAGATGCATTATTTTTAATCCATAATTTGGAAACGGTGACAATTGCTCTTGCAAAATGATTGACGGTACACAATTAAAAGACATTATGGGATCTTTTAATGGATAGTAAGACTCTTGGGCCCTTGGCTGACAAATGATACCACCCATACAAGCAGCTTCTTAGAGATAGTGAATGATGAACTTCACGTAATGTTTTTGCCCCAAAATGGATATCCAACAGTGTGGAAACAAAGTCGACACATCACACCGCTGTACATTAAAAAATAATCTTGAAGTGGCTGTTGAATCATCAGACTCACGTAAAGATTAGCAACAGATTGGCGATTAAACACTGATAAACCCCACCGACATTTTTTGAATTCCAGGGAGTGAGAAACCTTGACTCTATTAAAGTTGCCCTTCAACTTTTCCCAAAAGGCATGTTTGCTGTTCTAGAGTAAACAGAATGAGAGTATAGCTGAGGGCATGGGAGCAGCTGAGCTCTTCTAATAGTGATGGTCCTCTTAGCACCGGGAGATCCAAATGTACTGCGGTGAATCGTGAGATGTGTAACTTTTACATAACGCAAGACTGCCCTAGGAACACATGCTTAGTAGTATACATCCACAGACATACTGCAGTGCATGTGTGCAAACAACTCCTGGGTAAACGATAGGAGCGTGGGAAAAAAATACATGGACCGCATGGCAGTGCGTTGGGAGTACATTAGTATATCCTTATCACATCTTATTGTGCAAGACTGCAAGAGCCAGGTCAGGACTTAGTCTCTCTCTGTTTCTCAGCATCAGGGTTCACTTTGAGGAAAAGATGGAAATATGGGCCACAGGATCAAGAATACAGTCTTAAGTGTCACATGACAATGAGGTTTTAACTCCATACTCTAACTACTTTATTTGCCTTTACTCTAATTACCTTGAAAGTATTTTCAGTCATATTGAATAAATGGTTACTGAAGTAAAGCCCTTTTCATACACTATTATAATACTACATCAGGGTGCCATGAGAATTTATTTGGACATTGATTCAATGAGGTGGACATTTTTAGTTTGTTGTCAAAGATTCTTCATATAAAACGACTTCCAAAAGTCTGCATCCATAACCATCATGCTCCTGCTGCAGAGCTTCAAGATAGGCACAAACAACTAAAGCAGATTTTCGTATAGAACTGCACAAATACTGATCAAGTCGTTTGTTCGATGTGTTCCCTCACCTTCTCCTCAGCGTCTGTGTGTTGGTCCACGGTGCTCAGGGCATTCTGCACCCTGGCCAGCCTAGCAGAGAGACACAGCAGCAGGCTGACCACCCTCTCCAGGTCCCCTATGAAGAGGTTGTACCTCTCCAGCTCCACGGGCAGACAGCGTTCCCCGACCAGCACCTCCAACGCCTCCCCCCGGACCATGTTCTGCTGGATCTCTGTCTGCAGGGCGCCGCGGGTCTCTTCCAGTGCACGCAGACGCTCCTCGATAGACGATACTAATAAATGCTGTTAATGCGAGAAGAGAAAGAGGGACAGGGAAACGCATGAGTTTAAATAGTAATACTTGGTATAGTATAGATAGACATGGAGAGACAGAAAAACCCACAATTGCTTGTCTAAACGACCACGATTGCAGGTGAACCAAAAATAAATATTTTACATTTGTGTTTGCTTGTCAGGATGTTAGCCCAGTCAACTCTACATTTTCCCCATTGTCAACAGACTGAAAAAGGGGTAACGATTAATACCTTTGTAAGGCTGATCCGCATACAAGCATACTGGTACAGGCAGCGATATCCCAAAAGTGTATTTGTACTTCCAAAGTACAGTGTACATGCATGTGTGTTTGGCTGAGTCAGTAAGTAAGTGAATGTTGGACTTATGAATTTATGAGGTGATTCAAAATGTGAGATTATGAGAGGATTCTATACTAGCAGACAAGCAGGAGACACAGATAAGCGGCAGGCAGTCCATCATGTGATAAGGGAGACATAAATATCTTTGTCTGACATGAAGGCCAACTAAGGCCAAATAGCATCCAGATGGTATAAAAATTAAATCACCAGAAACCATTATGAAAACCCCCCAAAAAGAGACCATGGTTGAAAGTGTGCAGCTAAAAAGCCTGCTGTTTTCACACACTTGCTTTTTTTGTTAATAAATGTATTCATTTTTGGCTGGACTTTGTTCTTATCTTCCTTTTTGGCAGCATGCAGGGAAATGTCTCATTTCTACTTCCATTATGAAAACGTATCGCCTCTTTGTCTCCTGTTTTTAGATGAGTATGATAAGGCTGAGGGCCCCAATGTAGCTCAAGAAAAGGAAACGTTCATCAATTTGAATGCCACTTGCTATATACACTGCTACATTGCTAGATACACTGCTAGAGATAGGGATTTGATTCACACTGGGGTTGCCTATGCTTAAAATGAATGCATTCACGGCACTGCGAGGCACTTTGGATGAAAAAGTTCCCACCAAACTGGAAAAGTTCAAATCACCTTCTTTTCAGTGACGTCGGCCTTGTTCGGTGGCTCTGGACACTGAGGTTTCTGGCTGTCAGGAGTAGAGGGTTCAGCATCCTCCAGCATCTCAGCACTAGAAACACAAAGACATATTTAGGTCAAACTGCCTTTCTTGCAGTCCGTTCATTTAGACCATTGCTCCATTAGACCATGCTCAAGTTTCATTCCTCTATCAAGCTGTGACATACATCTTCAAATGCAAAAGTCATCTGAGGAAAATGTGCCAGTGTTGTTTACAGAAACACTCGAGATGCGACTGCACATTCTTGAGATACAATACATCCAAACGGCTAAAGTGCACACAGAAATGTAAGGTGTGCCTATGTGTGTGATACACGGTAACACTGCACTGGTGGAGCTCACCTCTTTGGCTATTGGACACCAGTATAAAGTATCACAGAGAAACACTAGACCATGAATCCTGATTAACTTCATGCCTGCCGTCTATACACTAGGGGAGCTCTGGACGGCTTCTTTGGAAGGTGTGAGCACGACGGCTATATGCCTTTTACCTTCTCACTAGCAGGTGTTGTTCATGACTACCAGAGTTTAGTTTGAACAAGGAGTGCGACATGAACTTTTACCTTTCTGCAGCTCCTCTCTGCTCCTGTTTCTTCTTGTAGTGCTCTTCCATCAGCAGCGTGTCCTCTGACAGCAGCTGCTCCATCAGCATCAATGCCGTCTTACGATTGGTCAGGGGATATAGTACTCTGGCCAATGATTGGTCAGCCGTGACCACTGCTTCTACAAGCTCGTCCCACTGAGGCTTCTCGACAGGGCTTTTCTGGATGCTCCGTCTCGCCCTCTGGGGTCCCCCTCTCCTCTATCCCCTGGTCTTCTCCTGACTTCCGATCTTCCATTACTGGATCCTTTTCCTCTTCCATACTCTGACTGGTGTCTGCATCAGAGACTGAGGTAGAGGGAGATACAGAGGTTTCGCTTTTCTGTGCAGGAGGGGCTGGGCTTGTGGACTCCTCGACAAAGACATCGTCAGTTAGCGGTGGGTTCTGGACTTCCTCTTTGATTCCTTGTTCAGGAGGAAGTATCCACAATGAGGGATCCGTGGTAACGCCACAGCTCAGAGACACTTCCTGGTTTGAATCGGGGGATGGGTTGTCACTGCTGGGTTCATCCACTGACTGCTCACGCTCTGATGCAGTCACAGGCGAGGACATCCTGACTCTATTGGGAGTGAAAGAGATTATGAACAGGAATCAGACCTGGGCCAAATCGTATTTGCAAATACTTTTGATAGTATCACAGAAAAGTATTTAAAGTCAAATATGTGTAAGTCAGGTCTGAAATGTTAGAAATGACTGGCAAAGACCCTAATAACTTATCAAGTAGGAAAATGTGTCACAGATTAGATTTAGTGTAGCCAATTAATTTAAAGGACAAAACAACCGTATTCTCATGATATCTCATCGTACCTGGAGTTAGTCCTGCTTTCATAAGGAAGCTTTGTCTGGTTGGGCAGGGAGGAGGTGGATTTGATTTCCCTCACACTGATCTCTTGACCTCTGGGGGACGGTGGGTTGGAAGCCTCACTGGAGGGTCTACTGAGCCTGACCTCATCTGCAACAGACCCATGAGATCCAGCAGATGCAGAGTGAACCCTGGCCCGAGAAGCAGAGCTGGAGGCTGGGGAGGTGGATCTACTGGAGTCCCCGGTTCCTGCAGCTGTGAGATGCCCGGCATCCTCCTCACTGCCCAGCAGTGGTGCCGAATCCTGCTTGAACAGGGACTTTTGGGTCCATCCCTGAATGTTGTCCGGGCCAACACTTTGTTGTCCCTGTGCCACTTGCTCCAATCCCCAGTGGTTCCTCCTCTCCCTCTCCTGCCCCTGGGCTTTCTCTCCTTGCCTCTTGCCAAAGGATGACACACTCCTCTTCTCTCTATCCGGTCCCAGCATCATTCCCGGTCCGGATGGACAACTCCACATTTGATCCAGCTGCTCAGAACTCTTACTTAGGGCCGAGAGTCTAGTGAACTTTGACACTCCAAGCTCTTCCATGGACTTCCCCCTCTGAGCAACCACACGACGGACAAGCTGCTGGCCCTCAGAATCCGGCCTTGCCAAGGACTCCTCATTGCCATTCTTCTGGAGACTGCAATTATTGTACAATATTTAGTTTAGTTCACTGGATTGAATGTTTTGGTCTTCTAATCTAATCTAATCTATCTCTAGAAAAACACAGTCAGACCTATGACCTCCTGTTTTCACATGCTGATATGAAATTTCTTTGAGGGCTACTACTCGTGCATTGTAGAAGGGCTCTAGAAAATATATTTTATTTAAAGATTGGCAATGGCTGAACTACAACATAGTTTTGAGAAAATTGGTTTAAGTCAATGATTCTTCTTGTAAGGTACATGCATAAATCTCATGAAAGGAATGTGGATGTTGACTTTCAGTGCCACAGCACACATCACTGACCTAATACCTCCCCGACCTAAAACCAATGAAAATGTCCCAATTTGTCTGCAGTACTAGTACATACCTGCAGGTTTCCATAGTATTAACTGGTGATGGATCCTTCTCATAGCCAAGCGCCTGCAGACCGGTGAGAAGAATCAAAAGTGCAATGGGATAAATTACTTGTACTTCATCGGTACAATTTTCTAAATCTTTCTATTGAATCTAATAGCACAGCATATAGATGACAACAATGAGTGTAAAAACAATACATTACCAGCCAGACCTGGGCAAAAAACAATTCTTTCCATTTGTTTACATGAATTACAGGAAAGTATTTGAAAGTCAATTTGGTATAGTCATATATTCTGCGAATCACAACTTATCTGACACTATCTGAGTTGACCTAGAAACATCAAAAGGACTCACTCTTAAACAGCCTTACCTGAAAGGCATGTGGTGTGGATGTGGATCTGTTCCTGTAGAAACTAGGAAGTTCTGGCTGGTCCAATAGACTCTCCACTGAGGCAGACTTCCCCTGAGATGGACGCTGATTGGGTTGATGGGGTTGGCCACCAGATGGGTCTGAACCAGACTGCGCCGAGAAGAACTGGGCATACCTGTTTTGTAAAAAGTGCAATGGTAGACTCAACTCCACAAGCCTGATTTCACCCATTCAACTAAAGTCAAAATCAAATGATATTTTCTCTCCCACCCTTCGCATTCTCTTTCCTACCTGATGGAGCTGGTAGAGGAGTCAAGGATGCGGCCTGCAGAGTGGGGCCTGTTGAGTTTCTTCTTGGGGCCTTTACTTTCTGCACCTCCGGACAGAGGCCTGGGACCCCAGTCAAATGGCTTCTCCCCAATGGAGTGCCTCTGTCTGGGGGGAAGTGGTACCTGAGGCCCTGGCTGCTGGGGCTCAGCCATTTTATGGCCGCCTGTCTTGCGCTCCATGTACTCCACCAGGGCCTTGTGTTGGAGGTGCTTTAGGTTGGTCTTAGAAAGGCTGGAAGCTGACAGGGTCCGCCCTCTAGTCTCAAACATCTTCCTCCTCGCTGCAACCAATCCCTGCTCTCCTTGCTGCACAGGTTCCTCCCGCTCACACTCGATCAGAAAGAGGTTTTCAGTTTCGTTGCCAAGGGAGCGGCAGGTGGAGTGGTTGGGGGCGCTGCCTATCTGGTTGAGCTTCTCCTGGCTCAGAGTAGCACATCTTCTTCTGCTCTGCGGTCAAGCGCTTCCTGCCTCCTATGCGTGCCACCTGGGGTTGGGCTACATTCACCGGTCTTCCGTTTTCCTTTTCGCTCTCTTTCTCCCCAACTTCTTCCTTCACGCTACCTTTCTCAGGTCTCATCGGAGGTCACGGAGGGTGTAAGTGTGTCTGTCGAAGTCTCAGAGTCCTGCGACGAGGAGAAAGAGTGAATCACCGTCGGTCTCAGCTCAGGTCTTTGTCTGATCCGGTGCGGCCACGATAGCTGCAAATCTCTCCGTTTGAACGACGTCTCCCTCAACACTTTAGACTGGGCGTCCTTCAGCTTCTCCTTGTAGTACTTTTTAAATGAGTCATCCATGGTGTTACAGGCGTGTGCGATAACTTCCCCTCCGTCTTCCTTGACTGTTTCACCCTGTGGAGACCTGTCATTGCAGTTAACAGTGACGTCTATTTGTCCAGTTTTGTTTAGGATTGCTTCTTTGCCTTTTGTACCGACATCAACGTCTGTTTTAGGCTTCAGCGCCGCCCTGCTGGCTCCGGTAAGGTGGTACAGAAGTGGAGTCGTTTCCTTGTTTATCCTCTCGCTGGCTACATCCCCCAACGGCTGTCTTCTCCCTCTCTTCGACTGTTCTTCTCTCTTGTGCTGCTTGGGCTGTTCATTGCTTATCAGTGAGGTGACCTCCTTAGTGTGCGCGGTTGACGGCGGGGGGCAGTTTTCCTCAGGGCCACAGTAGAAAATAGGGTGGTTGGCAGTGTGGCGGCCTATCTCTCGACTCTGGGTCATGTGGATTTGTTCTAAGGCATCAAAACTGTGGGAGGCCTGCGGCAAGATGAGCGAGGGTCTGTGGTTCTCCTCGTCCAAGATCCTGCGAGATTGAGTCCTGGTCCTTCGGCACAGAAGTGAAAACCTCTCTCTCGTCCGGCATCGTATTAGAGCTGCGAGGCCTAAACAGATTATCCATCGTGCTGTAAGATCTCTCTTTCTCCCTCTCTTTCTCCCTCCTAGTTTCCGGCACGCAAGGAGATGGAGATTGTGTCCTCACGCCAGATTCGGACAGTTTACCCGTGACGAAATAGAACTGACCTTTGTGCTGGATGCTGCTGTTGATCAAGGTTCTGAGCAGCGTTCCAGGGGCTAGGCTCTGGACCGAGGCAGTCGTGGGCCGAGTGTGCCCTTTTGCGCTGCCCCTCAAAAAGGCTGCTGCCATTGCTGCCGTTACAATGATCTCCGTTATGTCCACCGCTGCTTGCAGGCCGTCTGGATTTCGCGTGCTCAGGCTGGCTCACGCTTCGAGGAGGCGATTGGCTTAAAACGTTTGCGGACTTCTGCTGCTCACAGGCAGCTTTGTTGTCCGTGGTGAAAAGGTGTTTTGGGTTCAGCGGCTCTCTGGTCTGATCATGGGGATGGAGGTGGGGGCGGTAGCTAGGTGGCTGCTGGAGCTGCGGCTGTTGTTGTTGCTGTTGTTGTTGGGAGCCCCACCAACCTCCATGGACCGGGTCAGTTCTCAGACCGGAGCTGCCCGAGTCTGGATTAGCCGTCTGGGATCTTGACGTGTTCAGAGGCTGAGTCTGTGGATGGAGCTGAGCGTGGGGCCTTAGCGGTTGTTGTGGCTGGGGCTGCTGGGGTTGGGGTTGGGGCTCAGTACCCTGGTGGTGGGCCCAGCTGTTCTCCAGGTTCCTTGTGGCTATGAAACTATCTAGGCGTGCTGGGGGTGGAGGAGGATTAAGAGGCGGGGAACGACGTTGGGGTAGAGCCACAGGCGGTACTTCTTGGTTACAGTGCGGTTTGTTGTTGGTATGGTAACCATCATTTGCATTGTGGCTGTGGTGATTGACGTTGTTATTGTGGCGATACTGCTGCGAGATGGCCTCCACAGAGCGATACAGCTGATCCATGGTCTTTGAGTTAGACTGCAGAACTTGGGTAGGGTGATAAATGGCCTTCACATACTTGACATCAGTATAGTTGTTGAGGGAGCTTGTCTGCAGGTCATCCGGGAGGAAGGGAGAGGGGTAGTCTGGGGCAGTGGACCCGCCGGAGAAGGAGCTGTAGGCGGAGTCTCCTTTGCCGTGTTGATGGTGGGTGAGCTGATCGACGATGCTGCTGTTGGACTTGGCTGGGGAGAGCCGGCTGACGGGCAGGCTCAGAGGATGCAGGTCTACATTGCTCATTCTCTCAAAGTGGAAGTTGTAGGAATCCATGGAGGACCGGAGTGGACGGCAGAAAGGGAGGGGCGGGGTTTGTGAGTAGGTCTGCGTATGTGCGTGTGTTTGAGCGTGCATGTGTGGCTTGTAGGTGAAATTGGGAAATATCACCACCACATTCGCACCAGATTGTCCGTCGCTCTTGGTGCTCTTCAGGTCATTTTCTTGACCTCTTTTTTCGTTGATTCAAAGTCTCTTCAAATGGTCTGCTCAGTAGTTCCTAGGGGAGAAAACACAAACACAGCACAGACTGGTTATCATGGCAGAAATCATGAGGCAGGAGTTATGCTCCAGTTGAAGGAAAGGTTTTATCAACAACTGCGGGTTCAAATAGCACTTGAAAACTCCAAAACGGCCATTAAATGTGTTTGCTTTTGATAGTCAACATGGCATGTTCACTACATCAAAGCAAAAAACCTTCTCATCTACAGTGTTTGCACAAAAAAAGGAAATCATGGCAACACATTTGTAAAAAGGTCTGTGGAAAGAAGTTTCTATTTTCGCAGGGTGCTTTCTGTTTGAACAGTATGAATATGTCAGAAAATAGTAAGTCACCAACAAAAAAAATATTTCCCTGACATTTCTAGGTCAGATTCCTCCGGTATGTTTTGCAAGACGTACGTCAATTCTAAGAAACAGACCAAACCCTTTCATTGAAAAAAATGCTGACGTCTCTCTGGGCAGCTGTCCCTCTTTCTCTCAGTCCACCAGATAACTTAGCAGGTTGAAATAAATGTGTTTCTGCCTACCTAGCGGAGCAGAGGTCTTGGTACATGGCAGCACCAGGGGAAATATTTGCAAGACTCCAATCTCATTTTACCCCTCATTCTTCATTCAACATGGGATTTCTCCTTGGCGATCAACCCCACGCTCTCCTGGTTCAATGGGTCATTCCATAGATACTTATTTTACCAGATTAGAAACTTACACATTGCCACACATTCCATATTAAAGAGATTTTCACAGTTTTAGGTCAGTTTGAAATCGCAAGCTACAGCAATATAAGTTGCATCAGTATGTAATTCCTATTAAACTCCCATACAAAAAGTCAACAGCAGCAACTACTTTTTGTTTTAAAAGGGTTTAAATTTCATACAAACAACAATAAAATGCTGGTAAATTATCCATTTCTGTGCCAACAATACTTTAAAGGGACAAGAGATGAAATTTTAAGTCATCTTTCTTTCACTGCTCACACGGTTCCTGCAGTGTGGCTTGGTGGGTCGGTCTTGTTAACCACCTGTTGAAGGAGTCCGTCTGCCAGGCTGCACTACCAAGGCCTCTAATTAGGGGCACTGAGGTTGCCAGTGCACGTTGCAGCACACACACACGTGAAAAAATGTCAGGAATTCCATATCGACCTGGCGGAAATATTGGAGGATTAGTCATGTGACAGGTGTTTCATGTATTATACAGCAATGAGGCTGTGTGAGCTGAGACTTTTCTACCTTTTCTTCTTATTTCTTTACCTTGCATTTCTACTGACACTGTAATATCGGTTGCATCCCACTGTCTGTGTCAACTAAACGCCTGAAAATGTAATATGTAAGATCGGAGGCGAATTCAAGCTTCCAGTTCATTAGACAAGCACTATGTCTGACTGAGGTCACGCTCAATTTATCAGGCAGCCTGGGCAGTATGTTAGCCTTTGACAGAGGCTGCACTGTTGACCATTTTACCTCAATTTCCCCCAAATAAAGGCCCAATGTTTAGAAAAGTTGGATTTTATCATAATATAATGTTCAAATAAGACAAGTTTTAATGCTGGAACTTGTACTGGGACCAAAACAGGAACAGAAGTGGAACCCGCAACCACCACAGAGGTGGGTTGGTTGGCAACAACGCTGAGATGATGACTAGGAGACATATCTGCGACACGACAATCAACCATAACATCGTCCAAACAAGCATTTCTCCACATATTCTGGGGGGTTGAGGATCAAATCCGATGTGCTCCACTGGAAGTAACTGCAGCTGAGACCATTAGATGATCAGGTATGAGGTGTGGTATGGCAGATATAATATTGTGACAAGAGAATTCAGGTGCCAACAAGTGAAAAGAGAAACCGAATCCTTTCAGCCTTGAGGCAAATAATTACCTGTTTTAATTTGATATCACTTCCTATAACTCATATTTTGGTCTTTCGTTTTTTACCTACCCAAATAAATCTGTTACAGCACTCATGTGTGAAATAAAAGGTTTTTGACCATCAGTACAGCAGGCAGCCCCAACCTGGTTGAGCTCTCACCAAACTGCTTTGAATTACAGCACCATCTCCATTACAAGTCTCGTTCACAACGATACGGTATTTCATCGTTCAAAACACAGAAACTTTTTGTCTCATCAGATATCCGTCGACTGCGCGGGCACAACTCAACTTTCAAAACAGAAACCAACAGCTTCCAGTTAATGACAGGTTAGGGTGGATTCCAATAACCTGGCGACTCGCTGTCTCCCTGGCCGCCGTTATGGCCGTGGCGTCGCCATCAGGTGGAAGTTACATACCTGTCATGCATACAGAAAGGTCAGTGTTGCCCACAACACAAAGACAAGTCAACCTGCCCCCCCCACCGCCCCCCCCCCGTCTCACTCTGCTGTATTGAAGTTGGGTTTCCGTGTTGATGAGGACTGTGTTGCTGCTGCTGCACATTAGGATAGATTTTGTGTATTTATTGTCTATTGTCTATTTTTTTCTGACCCAAACGTACCCTAAATAACAATATCAAGTGATTACATCATCAAAAGTGTTGAGGTAAATCACTACTTAGCACGATGATTTTCAGTGATGACTCTGAATAACCTTTAGAAACTTCTCATAATCAAAGGAAAACCCTCATAAGAAATATTTCTTCCTGTACTGCCGGGTTTGTTTGAAACACAGATGAAAAAACTGAATCAAAGTTGAATCTCAACACTGCATGTTATGTACACACACACACACACACACACACACACACACACACACACACACACACACCACACACACACACACACACACACACACACACCCTACATCCCAAACTACAGCCTTTAAAACTACAGTGTTTATGAAGGGACTTCTGATCTGCTGCTGTGTGTGTGTGTGTGTGTGTGTGTGTGTGTGCGGTTTCCAACCCTCCTCTTCCCCCTGAACAGAGAGGGGGCTCCCAAACAGGGGAGCGCTCAAGTGGAAGTGATGGAGGGGACAGGCAGTGACAAAATGTACAGAGAGGACAGAGGGAGGGAGAGAGGGAGGGAGAGAGGGAGAGGAGAGAGGGAGACTAGTCCAGACAAATACCCTCACATGCAAACCACAACAACAAGAGAGGAGAGAATTGAACAATGACAGCAGGAAAACTGAAGTTGGACGAATGAACCATCAGTCCCACAGCGAGAGAGAGAGAGAGAGGACGACTCGGGGTTTGAATGAAACTCTCTAAACACCAAAAAATGGAAAAACTCACCAAATCCTCGGGAGTGAGTTGCTGACCTTCCTAATTCCCATCCGATAAAGAAACAAGCTTCCCAAGTTCCACTTTAAAACACCCAGAACATCTTTCTGTCTTTCTGAAGAAGAAGAAGAAGAAGAAGGGACCGAACCAAGTAGCCAGGAGAAGCCAGAGATTAGAGGGAAGACTTCCACCGAGTCCCTGCTCCCCCCACCGAGAGCCCCGGCTGCCCAGCCAGAGCCACTGATTGGCCAGCCGGTGACGTCCGGCTCTCCAGCGCACAATGAACGCAGCGGAGGGAATATTTCACCGCCGCAGATAGCTGCTAGCGCTGCCGGCTGCCTGAACAACAGAGAGAGAGAGAGAGAGAGAGAGAAAAAAAAAAAAAAAAAAGAGGGCCTCGCATTCCTGGCTGGCTTCAAAGACAGAGCAGAGCCCGGGCGCCATTCATTCCCAAGGCCCTGGGCTCGGCACATGGAGACCGGCCAAGGCAGGAGAGAGGGGAGGGGAGGGAGGGGGTGGTAGGGTGGTAGGTTGGGTGGGTGACCTCCCACCCTCCACCCAAAAACACTGACAAAGACAAACCCCCCCCTCCCTCACCCCCACCTCCCCCATTATTCTCCCTCTCCCTCTCCTATTCCTTCTAACACCTTTAGTCTCCCCCAGCAGCTCATGTTCTTCAAACACCCCGTCAGTGATGGACAGTTATATAGCTAGTCACTACCTGGACCAATACTTACTAGTCACTTATTAGTTTTTACTAGTATTAGTATTTCACAATCCTTGTTCCATACTGGTGACAAACCTGGGTCCAAAAATTGAAAACAACTGTTTTAACTTGCTTGGAGTAACAAACAGGTTATGGTTGAGTTTTACCACATGAAGAAAAATCAGGTGTCAAGTTATCAGTCACAGAAAAATGTATTTCAAATACTTCCGCAAGTTTCTGGTAGAATTGCAAACAAACCATAACAAGTATGTTCAAATATCCAATATGAGCCCCGATGACAGCTGCATGGGTCAGACTCACTTATTCTATCAAACCATCTTGTGTCAAACAAAATAAAAGCCCTATGTCAAACAAAATAAAAGCCCTTGTTTCCATCTCTATTGTTTCCCACTGTGACTGGCAGTGCTGGCGCTCAGTTACATGGAGGCTCGTCACTATCAGCACCGTGTCAGACAAAGTGCCAGTGTTGAGCTGCGTGTCGGTGTTGAGCTGCGTGTCGGTGGCATCGCGGCTGTGGCTGTCACCTTTGTGACGGGCTGCCACTTCCACCTGACAGACCACGTCGCCTCGCTTTCCTGATGCACGAATCTTCACAGGGATGGGTGTTGGGAGACAGAAGGAGGGAGGGAGGGGGAGGGAGAGAGAGAGAGAGCGAGACGAGTGGGAGAAAGTGCTCTTAACACAGACATGAGTTAGTCTAATGGGCCCCAGCCTGTAGATGCTGCTAACGTCATCACTGTGCCACTTGACACAGCGCTGATGGGTGGATGACGTGGAGGCTTTATGGAGAGTCTGAATGAGCAGAAATAGCCCAGCGCTCACGCAGCATGTTGTTTTGAAAGAGGAGCTTCTGCACTATTCATCAATACAGCTGTCGCTTTGCCATTTGTGTTGTTATGTGCACAACAGTAATGAAAAGCTGAGCTGATACGAACTACAGCCAGAGACTTGTAGACTAGAACGGACTTGGAATATGTCTGTTCCTGTCTTTATGATCTTTATTCTGTAGCCACAAGACTGGATCCTCATTGAACTTCACTACCTATGTGGATTGGCATTCATCGTGTTATTTTTTGAGCCAATATACCAGAAAACAACAAATATCAAACTTTATTTCTCTTCCTTTTAATGAAGTATATGAGGATGCATGTGCACACTGGCCTGTTGAGAATTCAATCGCAACAGTTTTTTAACTAGACACGATGCAACACGAATGCAATGCGGCCAGTGGAGCAGCTTGTATTGATTTCAAAAGGGTGCGTTCCCTCAATAGCTGATGATTGCCTCACATCTGATACGGGTAGTGGAGCTCCAGGATTAAACAGACTGATAGATTATAGCTGTAAAGCACAAGTGAGATGATGTTATAAATGACTTTTCACAAGGCAATCATGAGTTAGCTCCATAGCAGACGTCAATGCCCTTTGCAACGATGCAACGCTTGTGCACTTGACAAATGCACATGACCGTTTTCTGCCTGGCAACCTCAAATACCGATCATGGCTGAGGGCTGAGGGAGGACAAGGGGAAACCTAAGAGGATAAGAATGCCAAGACCTAGTTAGAAAAAAAAAAAAATCATGCACAGTCGGGGTGGGGGGGGTTAAAGGATTCAACATTTCTTTAAGAAGACTAGATTTATAAAAACCAACAAATGAGAGAACAAAGGGAGAGCGATAAGGAGAGACAGGGAGGAATTCAGCAACACAGGGTGAGGCTGAGGGAGAGAGAGGGAGGAAACAGGGTTCGATGGAGGGGGAGAGAAGGAGGGAGGGATGAATTCCTTCTGATTTTTTTTTTTTTTTTAAGTCTTTCATAGGTGCTTATGTGTTCCAGCGTGACCTTCATTCTGCAGCCACGAGACTGGACCACAAGCAGGGAGGGGGGGGGAGAGAGAGAGAGAGAGAGAGAGAGAGAGAGGCTGATGTCATCACGGCCACCCAACCAACTAGCCAGCCCGTTAAGCTTGTTAGCCCTGCTGACTCACACCTCAGAGTGCAGAGGTCTTGGGAGGAGCTTAATGGATTGATGGATTGATGTTGTCCTCAAAGAACTAGAGCAGGAGGCCAGAGGGCCAACAGGACTGCTGCTCTCAGGAAGACTACCTGGCAACCTGGCTCTACCTCTCTTTACATTACATTACATTACATTACATTACATTACATTACAGTCACTTAGCAGACGCTTTTATCCAAAGCGACTTACAATAAGTGTATTCAACATAGGTAGGTAGAGAACTACTAGTCACCAGACAGTCGTAAGTGCATTTCATTCATAAACAAGCAACTAAGAGCAGAACTAGTGCTTAGGTAAAAGTGCAATAAGTTAACTACCTACTTTTTCTTAAACAAATGAGACAAATAAGAAAATCAAATAAGCAAGAGGCTAAGACAAATAAGTGTATGAAATAAACAACAATAAACAATAAACAATAATTGACGACAAATAGGCAAGGCTGAGAGGAAGGGTCAGGGTAGTGTTTCCTGTTCAGCCATGGTGACTATCGCTGCTCAAGCTAACAACCCAGTTCTATTTATTTCAAATAAACCGCTGTTGCTGCCGCCAGGAGCATCAACCGCATCACTTCCTGTGTGCCAGAGGATGTTTCCCCAGGAATGAGCCATCTGACACCGGGGGGTGAGTGAAGAGTAAACTAAAACTGTCAAGCCCCAGAGCAAGACAGGAACACACATCAATCAATGAGTCACAAACATGTACGCACATATCTTGGATCCCCACCTTGTGTCCTCGCGTTGCACGTCTTGGGTTAAGCGTGGGGGAAAGAGGCACGAAGTGGAAAGTACAATTCCTCGACTATATGACGTCATTTCTGGACTCAAGTCTCCCACAGGAGCAGAAAACATCATCCCTATTGTCCCTGATTAAACAGAAATGGAGAGGAAGTGCTTTTTGAAAAGGTGGAAGGGGTCGAGTGTTTGCAGAGACAGAGCGAAGCATCCAGCAGCGGGATGCAGAGAGAGAAAGACTAGTGTGTGTGTGTGTGTGTGTGTTGCTGGGCAGTGCTCAAACCAGTGTCTAAAATGTCTAGGTGACCAAGACAAGCTGTCACACTCTAATAAGATCTGCATTCCTGACGGGCCCAAACACTTATTGGACAATATCTAAGACTTAGTTTTGTATGAGGTGTGACATTTTCACTGTGGGGTAAATACACCTAAACACACTGGAATATTTACAATCTGTGCGTGTGTGTGTGTGTGTGTGCGTGTGTGTGTGTGATTATAGGCCTGAAGCATCCGTGTGTGACTTTCAGTTGATACTTAACCTGTATATTATAATAACACTCTCTCACTCTCACTCTCACTCTCCGCTATGAAAACCAACCAGTTAACCACCCTGTATCCTCCCAGGTCAACCATTAACCAGGAAGTGACTCCTGTACATGATGAACTCCTTATTAAACTCCAAGGGGTTTCTGGGAAGAAAATGACTTTTGTACCCAGAACCCCCCGGGGGGCTTTCACTATTTGTGTGTGTGTGTGTGTGTGTGTGTGTGTGTGTGTGTGTGTGTGTGTGTGTGTGTGTGTGTGTGTGTGAGTGTTTGCATGTGCATAAACTTTGCAAATCATCTTCAGTCATGTGAATTTAACTCTGAGAACATACCTGACCTGAGTCAAAGTCATATTTGACGCAATTATAATGGGTTGTTATGTAATCAGTTGGATTGAACTAAACTGAACTGCCTCTAAATAAAATCGCACACACTCTTTCCTTCGCCGCCACACACACACACACACACACACACACACACACACACCTTGTACTCCAGGCAAGGTGAAAGCCGAAAAAGCAACCGTTGATGATCTCTGAGAACCGACCCAGCTCCGAGACACACTCAACCCCCGGGGCCTTACATCACACCCTGGGCAGGATCAAAATAACATGACAGCATCTTTTACAACGACACTACAAAGCGGGAGAGAGAGAGAGAGAGAGAGAGAGAGAGAGAGAGAGAGAGAGAGAGAGAGAGAGAGAGAGAGAGAGAGAGAGACTACCTCATTCAGGAAAAATGCCGCGACACAAACGACAACAAGGGAGCCAGGGTGACAAAAGGGAGGGCCAGGCCAAGCGGACGTATGAAAAGGAGAAAGCGGAGGTAGACGTGGAATGTGAGAAAGAGGAGACGACCCGGCAGGATGTTGAGGACACGAACACAACAGGGGGGAAGAAGAAAAACGAAACAACACACAACAACAATTGACCCAGTTCCCCTTCAAAGGCGGACCGGTTGATGTAGGTCTGCTCTCAGGTCTCCGTGACTCCATCACCGGGGGAGAAACGTTCCTTATAAAAAAACACTATTTAAAAAACAACAACACTATTGTTCTCGGGTCCCCGGAGTATCCTATAGCCTGGCAGCCCTCATCACTCAACTGTCCCCTACGAGACACACTGTCAGCGTTGTTAAAAAACGCTGGTCGGTGTGGAGATAGGTTAGGGGTGTTTGTTTCCTCGTGTTTTTCTTCGGGTAACGTCGGTCACTCAATATCCTCCTGGTACCTTAGGGGTCTAGATGCAGATCACCTGGGTACATGTGGGATACAGCTACGTGGCTAGCAGAGACTCAAGCAAAATATGAAAAAACAAAATACAAAAAGGTCAATTATGACAGCCTAAAAAAAAAAAAAAAGGTGTTCAAATTTGGTTTACCTTCAAAACAGGTGAAGATATTACACTGTTCTCCTGTGTTGTCACGGTACAAATACTACGTTTAATATCTACAAATGTTTCCATTAATCCAATTCAAACTGTAAATTGCACTAAATTATTATTCCTTGCACTACTATTATATTTTTTGTATATTTTGTTTTGTTTGTATATTTTTAGAATATGTTTTATACAGCCTGTTGACCAAATTTGTTTATTGTTTAGTGATGTGTGCCTCTCTCTTGTCTTGTACTGCTGCAAACTGAAATTTCCCTTCCCAATAAAGAGCCATCCATCCATCCATCCATCCATCCATCCATCTATCTATCTATCTATCTATCTATCTATCTATCTATCTATCTATCTATCTATCTATCTATCTATCTATCTATCTATCTATCTATCTATCTATCTATCTATCTATCTATCTATCTATCTATCTATCTATCTATCTATCTATCTATCTATCTATCTATCTATCTATCTATCCATCCATCCATCCATCCATCCATCCATCCATCTAAAATATCTAAAATTGTTTCCATTAATCCGATCCTCCTCCTTCCTTATTCTCTTATTCTTCCACGCTGGTGAAAGTACTCAACGTTTATAAAAATGCAACATTGAATTCAATCTTCCTCAACAGGACTGAAGCAGTATTGAAACTGTGAACAGTATACTATCTAAATACAGCGATCACTAGTTTGTACCAGACAGCACCGGGCCGCTTCACCAGCCGAGCGACTCCACCGGTTAGCTCACCCGGCAGCCGGTGTCACCCAGGCTGCAGGAACCGCCTCTGTCCCGTTACATAACCCCACCATCTGATCACCGCGGTTCACCCACCGTGGCCCCAGAGCCGGGGTGGCGTTGGCCAGGGACACAGCCTGACTTCACCGAGAGGACTCTGGGTGGTGGTTTCGTACGGAGAGAACAGATAGAGGCCGGGGTTACAGTACGTCGCATTGTTCCTGTAATGCGTCCGATCACTAGTTAATCTCACGGTAACCTTTATCTCATGACGAAGGCTCTTTTATTAAACCGACCAACCGATGACATAATGCGTTATCGTTTGAGCCGGTGGCCGCGATAAACCCTGGCGACAGTACAGACAAGAGGCTGCCAACTGATGAAGCACAGGAGGAAGAATGACTTGATTTAATGTATTAATCTCAAATAGCAAGCATCAATTTGGGTTTCGCAACATGTCAATCAAGATAAGAAAAAACTCCAAACTGATAAAGTACAGCGAGTCTCTATACATCTGCCCATCACAAGTATTGACTGAATTGAACTATGAATTGAATATATTGAGACTTGTAAAGCTTGAGCTTGTAAAATCTTCGGCAAAAAGTTGTCGAAGGATTTATGAACCCGTTGTACAGACGGCGTGGCGTAGCAGCAAGGCTGACGTGACCCGGTTGTTTTGAGTCTTACATAGGCAAAAGGAAAGTGATCTATAACAATGTACTCTGGAGACCGGGGAGGAGAACAATGGGCCGTGAAGTAGTTCACACTATCTTTACGCAATTGCTGGTCGTCCGGAGAGAGAGAGTTTGCCAATTTCCTCCTTGTTATAATATGAAAGCCATAAAACAAACACAATGCTCCATCTATCTGCAGCAGGTTATATGGTGAGCATATCTCTCACTCTGACCCTCAGCACCTTATCGCCAACAGTTTGGCTGGTTTGGCTGCTTGGCATGGAGGGGAAAGTGCTTGATAAGCAGGTAGGGCAGGTAAAGCAAACAGGCCCTTGTACACGTAGTACTCAGGTTGCAAGCTTGAAAGAAAATATAATTTAAAAAAATGAAAATAGGCCTATATTCTGATATTTAAATATTAACATTTACTTAACCCCCATTCAAACTGCAGCCTGAGTTCACTGAGTGGATTCGACTCAACACATTCACACTGTATGTTAAAATACCATTTAGATAGATAGATACTTTATTGATCCCCGATGACATCACCATCTACTTCCCTGTTGCACTAACAGGGTGACAAAGTTTAGACACAATACTAAGGCTGCCCACATTCAAATTCTACACCTCAACATATCGTCATATGTTACAAATATCATATAAACACAAATATCATTCAAATTTCATTTAAAACAAACAATGCATTCAGATTTCATCTCTTTATCTGACTGCAACCATCTCACCAGTTCACTGTGGCAGAACTGTACATACTGTATTATGTCACTGGAACAGGAGGATCAGAGGAATACAAACAATGTGGGTTGCGTTCAACAGGACAAACCGTCACAACGTGCTGGAAAGTTGCAGAGAGATATCAGGTAAAATAATATGTAAAAAGTAGATTTTCTAAAAGCTCATTTTGAGAGAAACAAGCCCACCCTGATCATACACAGATCACGTTGCTTGACCTATAATAGTAAAACTACAACAATGAACAGGCTATACAATTACTATACTATGTACTACATTCCCAGTACAACACATGCATCGGCAATGAGTGTCGCAATAAATCACCACAGTTCTTTGTGAGACTTTTCTATCTGATCGGTGGGACAAAAGGCACATTTCTGAACGCCGCTCCGGTTTGGTGGCTTTTCGGGCGTTCACTTCTCACTAATAGACAGAAGAATTACACTTTGGACGCCACGTTCAAAACAGCATCCTGCTTATTTCATACCAGGAAGCTTTGCTAGATCATGAGGACAAAGTCTCGATACCTGTTACACAACAACATTAGACTTTTGGTCCCGCGGGGAGCAGATATGCGAGGGAAGAAGTGCCAGGTCAGTGAGCTGCCAATATGTGATTTTGCAGAGATGCCAAAGTACCAAACCAGAACACTATTATTTCCTCGGGTTACCCACCAACTGAAGAGAACGACTGTAGCCTAGGGTTATTCAGCTACCACACAATAACCCTTACGTGGAAAAGCCACAAAAACCCTCATCCCCTCTGCTGCCACACATCAACACGCTCTGCCCTTCACGTTGAGACACTGAAACCAAACCGAGTATGACTGGGTGTTTCCCCGACGCTTGTTTACTCACTCTGCCGAAACAGTCAAGGGATGGACGGACACGTTTTTAGTCAAACAGGAGCCAGACTCTCACATGATGGGCTCCATGGTAACTGCAAAATACAGGAGTGTAAGTGTAAAGATATTGAAAAGTAATCGTCGTCTGGCCTTATTGTTCACCAAGAAGTAGAAAAGGGCAATTACAGCCAATTAACGCCCATTTGAAACCAAACCAAGTTATACTGGGAGTGAGTCGAGGAGCAAACACTCAACGAGGAAGTAGCCGAGGGAAGAACTGCTACTGTGATTCAGACATCAAGTGAAAAAGTACACCTGGTCAAGGAAGAGATTTACGGGAAAATATAAATCAGTTACACTCAGCAAAAACATATTTAATGGTTAGCGCACCGTGTGATCACTGAATTGAAACCTTTATTACAATGCCACCCTGATTACAATGTAACACATACAAAACAGAACTATGTTACAACAAAACAACACAAGATAAAAATCACACAACAAAGTCACAAGATCCAAGAATAAAAGACAAGACTATGAGAAACATGTACAGTCGACTTGGAGCACACCTTCGACCAGAACCTTGAACCTCTCCAGAGAGACAGGTTGGTCCAGCTTTAGTGAGTCCTGCAGCCTGATCCACTTCTCAGGTGCATAAAAGCTAAATATCATCTTTCTTTCAATCCCACAGATGCAGAAACTATGTGTGACCAATTACAGGACCTGGATTCAATCAAACCTGTGACTAACCTCTAGACTAACAGATCTCTTGTTTGCCCTACTTGATGTGAACGTCTGTCCACCTATCACACACACACACACACACACACACACACACACACACACACACACATTCTACAGACTCACTGACCTCAGAGGAAATGGATGAATGACAGAGGGAGTCATTCACCCATGCCGCTCCTGCTGTTACATGGGCATACCCATGACATCACGTCTGGTCAGAGACAGAGAAACGGTAGAAATGTGAGAGTGAAAAGGGGGGAAAAAAGTGAGAGAAACTGGGTCACCAACCAACGCACTACCTAATACGAGATGATGAAAGAGGCCAGAGGATGTCGACATACCTGATAGGATGCTTTAGAAAAAAAAGGACAGTCCAGATAAATGATACTCTGCCCCGTGGACGGCAGCGGCAGGGCAACGGGGAAACATTTGCTTAGCGTTGCGCCAGAGGGATTTGAATTGCAAAAGAACCCAGCGGGGCAGACAGAGGCACTGTGTGTGAGGGCAAGCGGTCCATAGTCACTTCCCCCTTGGCCCCAACATGGCCGCCGCTGAAGACGGCAGCAGACCCAAATGTGGTTTTGGATATTTAATCTACTTGTGAGGAGCTGGCTTGACCTCCGTGACCTTTTCCGGCACTTGAACCAGCTCCAAACGTTGGGTAACGTGTGAATCAAGGTGGTTGGCATCCTCCTCGCGAGTTATCGAGTAAAGAAACTACGATTCTTTATTGAGCTCATCCATTAAATCGACTTCAATCATGAATGTTACAGAGCATTTAAAAAAAGGACCTTTAAAAGGAGTAGTTCACCCCAAAAATGAATCGTCAGCACCACCAAACACAGAGCAGGTTAGCCCCGTCCATGTCAGGGAACAGGAACTCTTAACAGCTCCAAAATAAAAGCATAAAAAGTCCATTAAGCTTCTCCAAACAGCTCATGCAGCATAATCCAAGCGCTTTGTTGCCAAATGATTGCACTACGGCTCCAAAAGTCCAATATTTACCTCATTATTCCCTTTATTTCCGCCACTGTCAGCCCCGTGGCAGGAGACAGGGCTTGCTACTGTACGGTGCGTGGGAGCACCGGGGGTAGGGGGTGAGCAGATAACGAGTGAAATTTCAAACTATTCCTTTAAGCCTTGAAGCAATTAAGGCACCGATTGCGCAGCTCAACAAAGAAGGCCGCCCCAAACTTTTGTAGACTCTTGTGTATTTAAGGATCGCTCATCTCCAGGTGAAACAATGTGAAGAGAAGGACGTCTGGCGGATGACAGATGGCTCTGGCGTGCTCGTATCTCCCTAAGTCCAGTCATTCATTGCCCTCGACAGCCCGGGATCAAATCTCACTCCATCTCTTCCTCCTCTATTTACACTTCTCTGTCTCCCACTCATTCCTACTCGACACAGACTAAAGGTTAAAAATAGGTGAAGGGAGGAGGACTGTCTGCTTTCCTTTTGAGTAAAAGCAGCGGTGTGTTTTTGTTTCCACGGTTGGATTGGAAATTTAATTTAGTCTAATTTACTTTCCTGCTTTACAGCCTGAATGAAATACATGAGGTATAAACTTCTACTTCGTTCCCATTTACTCACCCAGCTTAGTTTCTTGAGGAATATCGGCGTTAAACACAACTAGGGCAGTCAACCAACTGCTTTCATCAGCAGACTGGAGAGGTCTCAAGTTCTTCCATGTCTGACTTCTGGTTCCTATTCATCTAAACCAGGGAAATAAATATCACCAGACAAGCGTTGATAAAGTTTGTAAATTCGTCCAGCCACGTGGCAGCTTGTTCTTGACGTTCATGAAAGATATTCTGTATTCAAACTCCCATTTAAAAAAGGAAATCGAAGTGACGGGTGAAATGTTTGGAGTCACCCGTCACTGTACAGAGGAAACCGTTTCATTTGCAGCCCTGTAAAGCTGCACATTGAAAACAACAAGATCTCCAAGGCTCTCCAAACTACCGAGGCCTGATCATCCAAGTCCAGCCGACACAACCAGCAGATGGGACTCCTCTGCACTGGTAACTGAAGACATAAAAAGCAGGGTGCACCCGACACCAGTGTTCAGTTGAGAATCACTAAACCCTGAAGAGAGCTTAACATTTTCTGCATGAACCTGACAGAAGTTAACCGGGTTGGATGGGCTCCCGTTAAAAACTCAAAAATCAACGTATGAGCAATTTAAAGGTTGAATGGGTTCAGAAAAAGCTGGTTCAGGTTTGGGCAGATTCTTTTCCAGACCAGTCAAACTCTGAACTACCAAAACAGTGTCTTACACTTGCACTCACGAGTACAAAATCTCCTTCCTGTTGAGTTGCACCCTGATGTTGTTTCTGAGGGAGTCTGTATTGCCCCAGAACCACAAACAGGGTCTTAATTCCAGCCCCGTAACAATAAGGGGGGAACAGATTGAGTGAGTAAGCTGTTTTCAAGCCAAAGCGGCTGAGCGCTCGTTATCTCGTATCTACTGTGTCTCAACGTCCATGTGGAAAGTGGATGTAAAATGCAGTGTGATTCAGTGTGAGGCAGCTTAACACAGAATTGAAATACCTCCGATTTCAAAATGTCCCTACATTACTTTTGACCCACTTCCTGTACAAACCGGTGTTGTTAGATTCTCAAAACCACAGCAGGAAATAACTGTCTTTACCCTCTTCAACTGATGGCCCTCTCTTAGACCCCCTGGTTTTAAGGTAGGCTTCTGACTACAACCTAGTCTGTTTTCAGAGTTGGCATCCATCAAGTGTCTCTGAAGGTCATTTTCGTCACTCAGGCCATCATAAAAAGGAGATGCTCAATCTAACACCTAGCCAGTATTTTTCCCCTCAACAAGAACCTGATTGATAAAACTCTCAAATCGAATAATCCTGGATAAGCGCTTTTTCTGTGAGAAGTTTTCTTCAGGGTCCAAAAGCGACATAATGAAATTTGTACACTAAGGGGGGTGAAAGTTAGCACCTGTGTTCTGGGATGGTTTTGCTTGTTAGCAGGCAGCTAGCTAACTGGATGGTGAGCCTCCTTCACTTCAATGACCCCTTTTCACAGCTCAGTTGGAAGAAGTAACATAATCACACCTCCACCTCGACCTACAGACTAACTATCATCCCTATTGTATCGCCCGCCTCTCGTCATTGTCTCGTACTAATAACTTTTAATCGTCACGGTTTTTTAAAATTCATCCCGTAACAGTAATAATCAGCGCGCTCAGGAGTCAAGTGATTTGTAATCTCCATTGTGTCGAGGCTGCTACCGTGGCTAATTTTGGGGGAGCTGATCACAATGGGCACCTTTTATACTGCTGGCAGGTTTTCGTTACGTCGCAGGAAGGGGGGGAGGAAGGAGAAGGAGAAGGAGAAGGAGGAGGAGGAGGAGGAGGAGGTGAGTAGGCCTGTAAAACAAATCACACGAGGAGATTAAAAACTCAGCAGAATGCGGCGAAACTCTTTCTGGACTTTGTAACCCGGGGCAAGAGAAAGAAAAAATGCGAGTGCCGTAGTCGGATGGGGGTGCCGGCTGAGGAAGAGGGTGGTGGTCCCGACCTGTACATGAGCTAACCAGCATAGCAAAACCTTACAGAATGGGATTAATACTTAAATAAATATACTTTCCCCTCATATATACGTCCCGTATGATGCAATACATGACCCAAAGCATCAATATTTTTTATTTGCTTTTCAAAATAAAAGTGGCCTCGTGGCTTGTTAACTCATAAACAGAAATGATGCCATAAATACAAGAAGGAAACACAGAACAGTAAATTGTAAAGTCAATTTCACTTTTACCGAGTGTACTTTAAGAAGCACAATATAACTGAGTTGTGACCGAGGTGTTGAAGCAATTCCTGCTCCTACTGAGCACACACACACACACACACACACACACACACACACACACAAAGAGACATCAAGCCTCTCCTCCCGTGTCAGACAGCTGTAAATGCCTCTTTTATTAGTCGATATGACAGCCATATTACTGCGTCCCTGGCCAGCTCAGGTCTCGGTGACAACCCCTCACCCCACACCTTTTCATCAGGGGCTATGAAACCCTAGACCGCCCTCTGGCAGACCTATTGGCACGGTGTGTTATGGAGTTACAGTAAACACACTCACACACACCCCCCTGTAGTCTCACACAGGCTGAAAGGTGCTCTTTGTAGTGCAAGCTGTGGTGAAAAAGCAACAACGTCCGGTCCTTTATTTCTCTCGGTCTCCGCCTCTCTGCGTCGGAGGAATAGACCCTGTTGTTCAGACTTTGATGCAGACGAATGCCTCGGTTCGCCTTGTATAACGCGTGAGTCGGTTAGTTCAACAACATTTAAAAAACCTAAGTTAGGTGATTTGCGAGATGCTCAGCATTTGTTGCTGTGGTGTTTCAGCGCTGAACGTTCCAGAGGTCAATCAAACACACGTCCAACACTGTGACGTCTTTTCAACTGGATTTTCTGTTGATAAAGTTCATGTTTCTGCAGGTGGCGCTATTTTCTTTGTCTGTTCAGCCACGGTGGCTAGCGCTGCTCATGCTAACAACCCAGCTCTTCGTCTATTTATTCCAAACAAACCGCTGTTGCTGCTGCCAGAAATGTAAAACGCATCACTTCCTGTGCAGCGGAAGATTTTTTTCCCAGGAAAAGACCTCGCGTGACACGGTGTTCAGAACAACAAACATAAAAAGCTTTCATGAACTGGGTATAGGTTGACTCACGTCTCGTTTCACATCATTTGGCGATAGAGGACAGCAAAGCAGACATTCGTTTATGTGAAAACGTCGCGGATACTTTAATGTCTGGAAACGCAATTAGACCTGTTCAAATGCCGCCGACCCCCATCCCCGCCACCACACACAAACACAAGCCCATGACATATGATACCGGCATATCACACTGACAGGCGCTCCTATAGGGCCATACAATAGTCTAGGTGTGGTCCTGACAGATAACTAGAATAGACAGACAGACACCCCCCCCCCCCCGCCACCCCACCCGCCACCCCACCCAGGTCTCATATTAGCGAGTGATAACCTCTGGCAGCCATTTGTCTTCTCCGTGTCCATCCCAGCTCTATAGGACCTGAAGAAGCCTTTCTGTTGCTCTGACAAAGGAGAAGGATCTGACAATAACTCACAAGCGTTGACCATTGGCCAAACACAGATACACCCACCCCCGTCTCCCCCGTCTCCCTCCCCCGACCCCCATCCCCACCCCCCTCCGGATGAGGGCCCTGCTGGACCCCGTCAGGTACCGTTGCAGGGAGGAAACTAGATTAAAGGTGGGGAAAGGGAGCTGGAACGGCTGTGTGTGTGTGTGTGTGTGTGTGTGTGTTAGTGTCAGTGTGTGTGTGTGTGTGTGTGTGTGTGTGTGGCACTGCGACGTGTACGCTCCTCAAACACAGAGCCTTTTGACGGCTACCCCGTGTGCTTCCTGAGATAGCTGTAGGTGGCTTCGCTATCTCGCCCAAGGAGGAACCCGCAATGTCTGGAATGTCAGACGCGCACGAGGAGGAGGAAGAGCGTGCACATCCATCCTGCTTCAGCCCAGGTGCTCGGTAAAAGTGGAGGAATATATACATCCTAACACTGGACTCACATTCCTTTATAGTAGGTTTTGTTGTATATCTGTTATAATAAAGTTGAATCCGATGTGCAGATTTTTTTTCCCCTTTTCATCCCAAAATGAGAAATCAAACTGACACCAATTCTTAGATAATAGCTGACAGCAAAAAAGAGTAAAGCACCTTATTGTACTTCTTACAGGATAGCAGGTTACTGTAGTTCTACTGTCCTTGTCAGTCTCATCTTAAGAGATATTGAATGATGAACTTTACTGTGCAAAGGTCTTCGGCACATGTAAAAACATCCCGTAAAGCGAAGATGCTTTCAAACATAATGAAATGAAGAGTTTCCAAATATCAAAAAATACTATAAAGAGCAGTAATGTAACACATAAATGCAGAAAACAAACAAATAAACATCTAAGACCAAATTTATATTTAAAACAAATCTAAAGACTTTGCACAGTCCTGTAGATATGATGGTTATGATGGTGATGTTGGTGGTACTCAGTCCGAGCCACATCACCATCATACCCATACTCACAGTAAAGAATGTCCTCTTGTGTATTATTACTGCAGTTCTCTGCCAGCATTACTGATGTGTAATACTGACATCACCAGGGCAGAGAACCACGCCTGAAGGAAGCTATTTACTTTACATCACAGGTCATCAACACCAACAGACTCCATTCATCCATGGTATCGATGTTTTCCCTCAACATACCTGCCAGTCACAGTTATGGGAAATTCACACAACTAATACCAGGAAGTCCCAGAATTCCCTGCAACTCATTTCCTTTGCCCTAAATATGGCGTGTTCTCGCACAGCGTGTTCTCGCTCAGTCTTGTGTGTCAACCAGATATAATCCTGATTCCTAGACCTATACTTACACAATTTACAGCCTATTCCAGTCAACAACCAACCTGATCACCAGTATTTTCTACAGCCGTTCCTGGTGGTTATTGCGATGACGTTGAGTACCTGAACACCTTTACATTACACTCACATGCTCCTTTGTCATCTTATCAACCGTTCCCAGAGAAACATATACACATTTCCTACCGCATGACGTAATGTTCCTGTGATAATGTCACACCTGATGGACTTCGGTCAACCAAGTATACGTTTTTACCTTTACCTTACACACACAATCACTTTTATTTCAGCCCTGTTTCCTCTAGTTATCCCCGTCATCTAAACCCTGTATACTCCTATACACCTCCCACCTGTTGGTACCTGATCACAGCATTGTGTTTCTTTTTAAATCACACAGGCTTTCTGTTTTCCAAGTAATATCACTACCAATTCTTCCTTACCGCTCGTACACAAAAGCCAATCTGAGTCAATGTCGTCATTTCGCGAATCCAAATAAAGCACCCTTGAATCTCACACCTGCTAGGAATGAGTCATTCCTTACGTTGGTCATTTCCTTGGACCAAGTTGAAGGTATGGGGAATTTCTTTTCCTCTTGAAAGCAACAATGCCAGAAAGTAAAGGCTCAGAGCGTACGGGTACAGAGGAGCAGGTGTAATGACGACAACATCACTACTTCCATTACGGGAAGATGTCAACGATGCGGTTAAGAACAACAGAAACAATCTGACGCCTGGCTACCACTTCCTTGACCATTATTTCACTCTCTCATCTCAACGACAGTTCAGAGAGAGATCACTTTCATTACAGTGTTACTCAGTAAACTGCCTTAGATTTCTCCATCTTTTAAAATGTCTTATTTCTGAAATGTCTCCAAATCAATTTGCCTCATTGACATCCTTAACCCGACCATTTAAACTGCTAGACCAAAAATCATTGAGTCTGTGTCTGTATTATTTTCAGATAATGATGGACATTAACAAAGAATCCCTCTGAATCTAATCTAATGTAATCCTGTAGACAAACCAGTAAATCCTTCAGACAGAGGAAGGTCACTGAACTAATATCAACATCCGAGCCGCGACCACATCCACACACACCAGGAGTACTTTTCCACTGTTTAAAACAGGACCTGCCCCACCAAGTCAAACGACAACACACCACGTCTAGTCCGGAGCCTCTGCCTTGTGGTGTGTGTGTGCTCAAGTGTGAGTGTGTGTGTGTGTGTGCAGGGAGTGAGCATTGGGTGTTATAACAGCAGCATGACAAATTTCCATTTGTAAATGGATCGAAAAATACAGAGCTACTCTAACTACTCTAACTTACTTATTCTACTGCTACTACCGCAGCATACTACAATTATTATGAGCACATACACACATTCTTGTTTCCTTTGAGGGAGGGAGGGGGGAAAAGAGAGAGAGACAGAAACAAAAAGAGAGAGAGATCATGTTTCAGCACCCAGGGTAGGTTTACCTGTAGGGCCCGTGGCTTTGTGACCCTACTCTAATTTTACAGCCCTGCTTTTCTATTTGCCTCCTTTGTCTCTGTGGGAGAAAATTAAAGAAGGAAGACAGACACACACACACACACACACATATTTGTAGGCAACCCTTTGCGTGTGTATATTGACACATACGTCCACGATTTTATCTCAGAAACCAAGTCACGTCATCCTGTGTGTTGCTGAGTCATTTATCTGACAAGTCCAACCGTCCCATGCTGACGCTGTGTGACTACCCGAGCAGTGGGACCACATCAGATCGAGGCAGGGGGATTAACAAGGACGTGTATGTACGTACGTATGCCTCGTTCACGTGCCTCCGCCTCGTCTCTCCCATCTCCGCGCAGCACGTGTGGGTACACCCAACTGTGTGTTCCTGCACTCACTCACTATGTATGGGGTCCCTGTGTAGCCTACACATACGCTGCAGGTCAGACTCTTGTGGGAGTCAGCAGAGTGGAGTCAGCGGACCCGCGGGAACCACAGAGAGGCCAGTGTGCTGCTCCCGCTCCCACCATCGGACCAGCACACCGCATGAGCGCTTCAGTTTCAGCCACAGCACAAAACACCAGTGTCCGGTTTCCCCCCTCAAAAAAAACGTCCCGGCCGCAACGGTGCCGCCTTTTGTTCCCACTTTAAATAAAACATAGTTGAGTCATTAGGCAGAGAGGCCCATTGCGCTGCATAATTCAGTGGCAGGTATCCGTTGGAGGATATGAGATAAAGTCAAAGGAAGGATAATACCATGTCGTTCTCACCTGCACTGACAAACAAATTAAACTGCACAAGTGACAGACGAGACAACTGTAAAGCAACGGTGTTTTTTCCACAACTTCTTCCAGCTTCCACCTTGAGAGCCATTCAATGCCCACCTGCAGCGATTGCAATACAGATAGTTCAACACGGTAGTGACATGTTTGTGTTAGTCTGAGCTGCAGTTGAATTATGTGTCTCGGGTAAGAAATTCCCAAGCACTAAAAAAGATAAACTCAAGCTAAATAGATGAGATAAGAACCAATCCTAAAAAGGTTTAGACTGAATGTTTCAGAAACTATGAGAATATTCCAAGCTGAAATCCTGCAGCATCCCTTATGAAAATAAATAAAATACTACACGTTTTAAAATTCTATAAAAGATTTCACAGCAAAACTGAAATTTCATACAGCTATTATTGATCAGATTATTACACCACAGGTAATTCTATAGTACTTCATCATAGGAGATAAAAACAAAATACCACAGAATTCACTACTGCAGTACCACAGACACACAATAAGACCCTGTGGGAATATTATTGTCATCTTTCTGTTAGGGATATGGCCTGTGGTAACACACAGAACTACACTAAACACTTAGACTCAATGCTAAAAAAAAAAAAAAACAAATCGGCCTAGAGCAACCCTGCAAATCAATAATCTACAACTATTTGGATAGGTTAATAATACACGCGTCCATGTTTCCATAAATGTGCCCTGTGGTCATGCTAACCAGAAATACCAGCCACAAACGGACTGTTGAAGACCGAAACTGAACAGTCACAGCGATACTAAAACACCTGCTGCTGCTGCCCGAACTTCCCCAGGACGTACCTGTTTATTCCCCGTCCGTTTGTAGTGTTCAACAGGAAGTCCTGGCGTCTCTCAGGTGCGTTTCATCTTCTCGAACTGAATATCATGAAAAATAGTGACGCCGTTCATGCTATAGTTAGCTGAGCCGGGTATCTTGGGAGTAGAAAGTGCTCGGGTAATGAGCTTTTCCCTCTTCCCTCGCAGCTACCTTGGCTTCCCGAGAAGCGGATGAAAGGTAATAGAACGCAAGCTCGACCAATGAGCTGCGGCGCGGGGCGGGGCTTTGTTAACGCTTGGCACATGATTGGCCGGTCGTTCTTAATTGCGGAAGCTGGAACAGAATTCACAGAAGTAGTTCCTGAGGGGAATTTCTTACTGTTGATGTTCTCTGGAAATTGAGCTCCATACTAACTGGACGTTTTAGTGTCATGCTCAACTAACCAAGCTACAGAAACCACAAAGTACAATTCAATACTTTAACCATCTATATTGCCAATAAAGAATGCTGATATTTCTTTAAACACTGCATGTTCAAAACCTTACTGGCAACAAGGCCATTCAACTTGATAGGAGAACTAAAGAGTGAAAAGAGAGAGACATTCATAACTGACAGCACAACCGATGTGAAAAAGACGACTTGGTGAAATAACACCATTACAGTCTTCTGTGGTAAAGAAGAGTTAATGTTCTTAGGGCAGTGCAATGTGGATTGAAACGAGCTAATCATTTCTAAGAGGCTCTGCATTGCCGAGCTATATAAACTACTCTGAATGCTTTGCACAGAAAGATTAACGATGAGCACCATCTTTTTTTCCCTCTGAAAATGTGAACATTCAGTGTAATCTTGAAAGTTGACCAGCTGTTGAACCAGGGAAGCCATCAAAATATCAGTAGTAGCAATGTTAAATACTTTTCTTTGAAAGTAATTTTAAAAAATTCACTCTACCCGTTTGTTATTGTTGCATTACTAATGATACTATACCGTTGCTACTATTACTAATAACCCAATAGGACTTGAATAAGGGACAGATTAATGGTTGACAGTCAGTGACATTGCAACCCATGACCACATGGTGGCAATTCAGGCCTTGGGAACAGCTGAAGCACAGGGCTGGCCTGTAGTACTGCTGGACCATGATCAGCAGCAAGGTCACCACTTCACATTCATTTAGACCTAATGGGAAATCTGAGTGTTCATCAGCAGGTCCATTCACAAAAACTATACATTAAACTATATATTAATTTGGGAGTAAAAATCATTACCTGAAGTTAATCTTTCAGTAATTCTTCAACATACTGTAAGACAATCCAGTCTGTTACCATTTTGTCCTACTTTTGCCTTTTACTCCGTTTAATGATTTTTTAAAACTTGATATCTCATCTGAGAGAAACAAAAAAATGTAACTTACATGAATGAAACATTGACAGGCTTTACGAACAGTTTGAGGCATACCAGTCAATAAAGTCCTCAGCATATTTATAGAGAAAAGAATGACAATAATTATAACACTGCTGCTGTTTGTTGCCCCATGCCCTCTCAAAATGCACTGGATATATTCAGATATATTAAAAAGACAGCATAGCTCGATTAAACATAACCATATATATTTTATTCTCAATACAGCAAAATACAAAGAATATTCAGGACAGACTCCCATTAGTAACAATTAATACTCACTTCACAAGAATGTTTTTAAATTACATAACCTAAGTTTGAAGACCAAACTCAATGAGTACCTTTACTTAATCATATTGCATCCATCATATATAGTATCTCTATCATCAGTTCTCTTAAAACTAACCCAATTTAGACTATTGTACTTAGTGTATGCTGCTGGTCTCACTTTAGAGACAACTTTTAGAAAAAGACGTAGTACAACATACTGTATAAACTCCTACAACTGTTTTGATGTTTAGAGAAATACCTCTGTTTCAAAAGACATCTCGGACCAATTGTTCAAAAGGGACACATAGTAAATACGTCTTTCTTGTCAGGAAGAAAGAGATGAGTTTTTACATAATTGACTGTACATACCTTATTCCAAGCATCCATCCATCCATCCATCCGATGAGATCAACAATATACATTTCATGAATTTACACGTCTCCATATTAAATACAGAGAAGACAAAATATTAGCACTTGGATCTAGAGACATTGATGATTATGTGGCGACCGTAATATTGACAGACAGTGAAACAGAAGACAAAGCGTATGAGCACGGTAACAAAATGATTGATAAAACAATTTGATATACAGTGTTAAGAGACTAGGGTGTCGTCCATAACAACTTGGGAGTAGAAGAGAACACAAAAGCTCACACAGACAGAGAGAGAGAGAGAGAGAGAGAGAGATGTGCATAAAGTATCTCACAAATGTATTTACAACATTTTTAAATTTCAATAAAAATGTCAAACTGTAGTAGAAATTCACCCTTAAAGAAATGTTCTATTTACAATTTATACATTTGTTTTTAAATAGAAACATGCAAGAGTTAACATCTTTCTACTGAATGTCAAAAAAAACAAAAAACTTGTATCTTACCCTGGATTCTTTCAAGTTAGAATTAATATTAATTACTACTTACAATGAAATCTCATCGTGAACAACCCCAATACATTAACATCTTCCTATTTCATAAAATGGTATTCCATAAAAAGGCAAAATAGAAGGAAAAAAAAAAAACATTAAGCAAAGGGGCAGAAAAATAAATAAATGTGAGTAGCAAACGGTTAAAAATGACCCTAATGCTAAATTTGTACATTTGATGATTCGATAGTGTAGGGAACACAAGCTGCAGACCTGTACTTACAAAGTGTACCAGTGTATGAAGACATTGAGTGATTGGGCTGACAAAACCCAGAGGAATTCCTATGAGAAAAGTGGCCTCCAGCTTTAAGTACAAAATGGCTCAAGCCATCCGTGTTTGGTTATAAAAACAGACCTATATATACATATATACTAAACCAGTACACAAAATTGCAAAAGCTAAAGGCATTGGACACTTGGGTCGAACAGGTTTCTTTGAGACAGAAAAAAAGTGGGGGGAAAAAATCCCAAGCGTAAAAATTAAAATTGATTTTTCAGAAACAGATCCTTTTTTTTTGTAAAAATCCTGCATAGATTAAAATAATACCTCCTCTGACTTTCACTCTTTCAAGTGCAAGAGGAAATAACAGTATCCCCTCCGACAAAAAAGGCCAGGGAGCCAATGAGAAAAAATAAAAATAAAGATATTAATCAGACCTGGGTCAAACAGTATCTCCAAAAAAAAAGTGTTAGTTTTGTCTTGCGATGACAAAAAGCGTCAGGTAAGTTGTCAACCCAGGAAAGTATACTAAACAAACTTCAAATACTTTCCTGCGATTGTCTAAACTTTCTGGCACTTTTCTATTGTCCTATTTGGCAAACCACACCCATCTGCGGCCAGAGTAAAATAAAACGGAACCATAAAAAGTCTCTGCCAATACTATTTGGCCCAGGTCTGGTTCAATGTTTCCAGCATGTATAATTTGTAGGAAGTGGGCTAAAAAAAAAAAAAAAAGAAGAAAAAAAAAAAAGGACAGTCCTTCATGTCATTGACCGTTAGCCAAACTTCAACCAAACTCTTAACGTCTCTGCACTGCCTTCCACATTTATTAAAATGTTGATATCAGGGCAGCTGGCGTGTGCAGGTACTCTCTGTTGTCTCCATCATGCCCGCTGTACCATATAAATATAGACAACTAGCCGCATTTCTGTATGACGGATTTCTCATATACTTTTTTTGTAATACATGTATGACTACGCTAGGTAGAGAATCACTGAGCTACTTTTTACATTTAAATAGGAACAATTACATTTACACGTACAAATACTTTGCATCTCATAACCCCTGTTCAACCCTGTTTTAAAACCTATGCATTTGAAAAGTTATAACTTTGCCAGGAAAAAAAAAAAAAAAAAGAGAGAAAACTGCTTGGTACATAAATAAAATCTATATTGGCCGTTTTACTTCTTATTTGGAATATATAATCATAGATTTAAAATTCTTTGTTCTATAAATGCAACACTGCTGAGTTTGCTACTCTACAGAGCGTATTTACCTACTTCTTCCCAGTCAGCTGAATTTGCTTTTGTAAGGGCCCAGTCTTTTCCTATTTTGTTTCACATAGGCCCTGTTTTTATAAACTGCACTGTAAATAACTGCATTGTTTACAAGGAAACGATTTTTCAATACTTAGACACACCCTGCTGTTCCTTAGAAAAATACACTATGAGCAACCCTTGTGCATACACCAAGGAAAGATCAATAGAACAATAACACCATGTTTGGAAGAAACCTTTCCTCAAGGAAATTTCTCAATGAACAACAACGTAGCTACAGTGTAATAACATTTCATAGGAAGGGACTCGAAATACTCTGGAGCTTCAGAGAAATGGCAAATCTCTTGGAGAGAATGTAGGTAACAATCGAATATTGCAATATCTCTCAAAACTTACATTTTGATTAGTATACCTCCCAAGACCAACATTTATAAATGCATGTGTGGAGTATCCATCAGGTGCACTAGCCCTTCCTACAATCTTTAGACTTGAAGGGCCAATCAACCTCCAGCTCTTAGAGACATAATTGAAGGAAAGATAATAAGATAGTGTATGCTACCTTGCTTAGTGGAGGCCAAGACTGAGCTAACACCATCTGTGTTGTAACTGTAGACAAGTGTCTCTTGTGTGTGGAATAAGGGTTGATTTTGAACTGAAAGACTGCCGTATAACCATAATTGCTGCCAGCTTCCATTATATTCCAAAATGGTTTAAAATGCATAAAATGACTACTGTAGCCATAACCAAAAAAAAAAAAGTTGGAAACAAGAGAAGAAAAAAAAAAAAAAGGTAAATTCATTCAGACATGATGGTACTCATTCGTTTTCCTGTAGCTCACATACAAGGCACAAAAAAGATAAAGAGACAAATCTTCATTTTAAAGCACCTTTGGTGTTTAAGGGAGGTACTTTGGTAAAACAAATGGAAACAAAAGTTAAAAGCCAAAGTAGCCTATAAACCAAACCTCATTTTTAGTGTATTTATAAATAATTCGCCAAACACTTCAATGCCAGATAGATAAATAAATCGCCTTCTGTTACTAGCCAAAGATATGTGTAAGAACGCAGATATATGTCGCATGGAAATAAGCTTTTTTTCCTGTGCTGCAGTTAGGATGCTTCTCCCTGTGGTGCTGTCAAAGGTGTACGATGCTCCAAATTGCTCAGTGTTTTTGGCAAGCTGGTGTAGAAAAATGGACACAGTGTTGGAGATATGTCTGAGAAGTTCATCACAAGTGTGTACATGGAGGACCAGAGGTGGACTGTGTGTGATTACAGTACATATGTGTGTGTCTATGTGTTTCAGCACACATGTCCGTGTGCGTGTGAGTGCATGCACCATGGCATGCACGTGCGTCTCTGAGCACATGTGGCTGTATGCAAGTGGCTGAGGTGTGGGTGTGTGTGTGGAAGCAGCCTGTAGGGAACGAGTCCTCGCTAGGGAATAAGCTTTGCGTCCAGGCGCAGCCAGTGGAGGCCCTGCCGCGTGAAGCGCACCAGTTCTGTCATGCTGCTGGTGTTGAAGATCAGAGGACCCATCACCTTGTCCAACTCCAGAAAGAACTCTGGGAAAACAAAGACAGAGAGAGAGGCGGGGCAGTGTTAAAAAAAAACATTCACTATGTGGCTTGGTTCAACTTAAAGGTAATGCAGGCCAATTTTTGATATGAACATAAAGAAGAAGAGACCCTCTCTGTAGGGGAGGGAAGTCCAAACACATTGCCTCCCTACTCACTACTCATCTTTCTGAGTATTGATTTGTGTCAAAATATGGTTTTGCCGGTTTTAACATTACTAGTTAATATATAACGGAAATTCCAGTTATCAAGCCTGTGTAGGAATGCTACGGTTGTTGCAGGGTAGTTAAAACATTTTTAAAAAGCTATCATGCCAGATGTTGATGGTCCAAGTAGCATATTTGTAGAGTTTAGTTGTATTAGCACTTTATAGCACCACTATTTGAGTTAAGTTTCATATCTCTAGTAGGTAGTACCTTTTGGGAAATTGAAAAAGAATAAAATAACTTATTTTTAGCTAAAAACTGATTGCACTACCCTCCACCTTGACTCCACGATGTCTTTACAGGGTCCCGCAGGAAAGGTCAGAGACAGAAACAAATTCAAGAACAGAACATTGCTTTAAGTTTACCTTTCTGCTCCTTGGCTAGCTGCTCAGCCTGGTCCCAGACCTCGGTGGCATACAGGAAGTTGGAGGTGACCTGGACGTAGCTGGCAGCCATCTGGTGGATACGCTGAGGTATGGTCACCGACGAGCTGCCGCTGCTGCTGCTGCTGCCCGATGAGTAGCCGCCGGCCGTGCCAGGCGACAGTTTGGGGGACACCGGAGACGGCATGCCGGCTGCCTTACTGAGTTGGGGAGCAGAGAGAGAGTGTCGACAGGTTATAAACTGCACGGTGAGAAGAAATATATGCAGGCTATTGGTTATAAAACGGATAGTTAGCAGAGTCAAGTTCAAAGTTGTTGTAAAACCAGAGATAAATACACACCCGTGACCACATAACAGTTCATTTATATATAATGTACCAAGTGAAAATCATCATGTCTGTGCATCGTTCATAGCAACGGCTCTTACCGGTTTTAAAATTACTGTCAAGCACACTCTTCTGATTCCTTGTTTATGTTTATATATTTGGTTGTACAGATTTCCTACACATTTACTATTTGAAAATTTGATACTTGACTCGTTTTCAATTTTGGTCAGAGTTTAATGTGGTGTGCAGCCAGACTACTCCATAGTTTACCAGACGTTTGTGCAATTCCAAAAATCATCTAATTCATTTCCATATTTTTTCCAGACCTGTATAGGAAACCCCATTGTATACATTTTACAATAATAAACCTTTAATCTCCAAACAGGAAAGGAAAAAAAGTTACTTACTTTCCCATTCCAGGAGAGGGAGCCTGGGTGTTACTCAGTGAATTCTGTGAAACGAAACGGGAGTGAGAACATCGTGACCACAGGGAGGCAAAAAGTCACCGATGTTCATTCATACAAATCTACACTTGTGAAATTCACCGAGAGCGCTTCATATGTTTGACAAACAAAAGCGGATTTGAACCTCTAGGAAACAACGATACAAAAAAAAAGTACCTTTAAATGTTCAGTGAGTGTTTTGGAGTATTTTAGTGCACTCTCTTTCCTCAGCTTGAACAGCCGTAGGTAGAGGAGGGACTGGCATCGTAGGCTAGAGAGAGAAATGGGTCAAAGAAAAAGGGGGAAACGCTTAACTACAACTTGTAATGGAAAGAAGACGGAAGATGTGAACTGATTCAACACAGAACTCTTTCAACCAACAGCCGAGCACCAGACAAACAGCCACACATTTTTGGTTTTCTTCTTCTATGTCTGATCTTCCAATTTCAAGACTAAAAGGTTAGGATGACGCCGCTAGCTCACGAAATGGAAATCCATCACCAGATGCATCAGTCAGCACACTTACCACAGTACAGCTAGCCTCTTGTCTGCTGAAGTAGCATCTGGGGCCATGTAACTTTTTAACTTCATAGTGTATCTGAAAGATGAAATACAGGTTTAGCTACTTGCAGAGACACTTAAATCCTTATAGAGCGGCTTATGTGTGATTTATATCATGCTTTAATCGCACTAACGGACTGCCTTTCTATTTCAATTACAATACTGTAAAGTCAAAACAATGCATGTCACTGATGAATGTGTTTGTCCTTACTTGATAAGCTCCACAGTTTCGGCGTACATGGGGAAGGGAGACTTTGCCTCCTGGGCACTCTTTTCCAGGGCGTTACCACACTCGATGAAAGATACCACAGCATCCAGGTAGTACACCGCTTTCTCAAACCGGTCCAACTGAGCAAGAGTAACCAGGGAGACAGTAGAAACACCGGTTAATTGCCCATCCATCATTATTAATAATCACCTATACTGGCAGATCAATACTCCGCCTTCTCAAACCAGGACTGGTAACCAATGCACGTGACATTTGCCGTGACACGGTTTTGATCCGTCCGGTTACAAAACCGACTCACGTTGCTCTCGACTCGGTGTAGATTACTTGACACCATTTCCTTTCAAAAATAGCCATAATACAAAAATACAGCAACAGTTTCACATTATTTCCCGGTATAGGAGTGGAAATAAGAGGAAGCAGAGCTGGGTATCTAATAATCCCCAGGTAAATAACTGACACCAGACCTGTAGCCAAATTATAACTGCTCGCCCTACAGTGACTTAAGGACCAGGAAACAAAATCATTTTTCATCGTTTTTCATTTCAGCGCTCAAATATACAGCCTGCAATCGTGGGGCTTACAGAAAAATGGGACTTGAGGCTGTGATACTTTTTGGCTCAACAAGGCAGATTAACAGTAAGTGAAGTGAAGTGAAGTGGTAACAGGAAGTGAAGACAGGTGAGACATACGGGAAACCATACAACAGAATGAATCTGGGCACCAAGGTGTTCTTCATCAATAGATGTACAGCGTAATGCGATTGGTTTGTTTAGCTTGTTACTAAATTGCGAATGCAAGTGGTGACGCTTTGACAGTCAAAATAGGCAAATAGAAGATAAGAGAAGGTGGATGGAGAGAAAATGACTCAAGAAAAGAAAGGTCCTTGAGGTACATAAATGCTTCACAACATCGGATGTGTTTACAAGTCCCCGGCACTGAGGCAGGACCACATATTCACAGTTGGGCTACCCACTTATTCAAGTGAAACAATTTTTTGCAAAGCAAATTTCATGTGGTTTGTTTCATGTCCACAAACGTGACTTGCTAGCACAGCTGTGATATCAACAGAACAAATTTTGATCAGTCCAAATGACACTAGGCTAATTGTACAACATGGTGGGAGTTACACCATAACCGCAGACTAAATCACATCCCATTTGACTTACTCTACCTCGTCTCATAGAGCAGTGTTAATAAGATCCTGCATCTTGACATCTCTCCTGACCTCGAGTGATTGGTTCGATATTACGGTTGCTGGAATAACATGTAGGCCTCTAGCTGGTGTCTAAATGATTTGCTGGCAAAGTGAAGATACAATCACACGGTTTAGTTTGCACCATATAGTTTGGCAGCTTTATCATATGAGTTGAGTTGTGACTGCTACAATAAAACAACCGCAGTGCTGTTGCTACCATTATCTTGAATATTGCCGTTGTGACTGTTAGCCTCTATGGAATAAAGAGTTGTGGTGAGTTATTCAACCTTCAGTATGGTTTGCTATACTCTCTATACTGAGTATTTGGAGAAAAGCCAATGGTATGGTGTGTGTGTGACTGTAGGCAAATCAATAGGCAATATTTGTTCGTAGACTAAAATTGAATTGCATTGATTCACTCTAATGTCTTCAGTGGTGAATACTTCCTCCGTTGCTGGTGTGCAGGGAAGGTGGCCTGGATCGATGTGTGACTCCTGGCCTGGATTATTGTCCCAGTCCGGCCCTTTTGTGTTCCTATATCGAGCATTCAACTGCATGCAAAATCTCAACGGGCTATCGTTCCACTTCAGGGGCTAGACTTATTGGTATTTTAGGAAACGAACCTCTCAGTTGTCTCCTCTCGCTGCTTTGCATGCAACTACTGGTGCTCTCGGTTACACACACACACACACACACACACACACACAAACTGCCACAGGCTCTTACCAGTGCATCTGCATTGTGTTTGAGTTTCTTGGCCTCTTGCAGGTAGTAATCCGCTGAATGGACCCTGAAACAACAAGTTTAGTCAAAGATCAGTCAAATTAGAGTGGAACACAAAACCGACTCAATCACATTTGAAACAGAAGCTTTCATACATATCTACATGTCAGGACTCAGTTGCTGCATTCATTTCCTCTGTGCACAGAATGTCAAAAGCGCGCACACACACACACACACACACACACAAAATCTATCTACCTTCTATCTAAACACAATCTGTCCTTCCATTAAATCGTCCCCTAAAACGACGACACACAAAGAAACTAGCAAGACTATGAAGCTGCTTTGCCACAGCATGAAGAGCACCGGGATTCCCAACAGAGGGGCTTTTAAAATGGAAATTTACGTCATCTCTCCTGCACACTGGCACATCCATTCATGACCCCCCCCCCCACCCCCTCCCGCCCTCCCACCAGCCTCCCAGAGCTTTATGCATCAAAGGCAACCCTAGATCCCCACGGCAGCTCTCTCTGCATAGCCTGCTGAGGGGTTATCCACAGTGGAACGGGCTCCTCTTACCTGTCCTCAAACACCAGCTTGGATCTCTGAGACTTGGAGCCGTCCGTGGAGAGCGGAGGCACAGCCAGCTGGTTATCACAGCCCTTTGAGGATTTCTCCTGCAGAGAGAGAGAGAGGGAGAGAGAGAGAGAGAGAGAGAGAGAGGGAGACAGAGAGAGAGGAGAGAGAGCGAAAGGGAATAAAGTTTCAGGAAAGAGGAGCCTGGTGTTTGAAGTCATGGATGAAATGGAGATGGGGAAAACTGCGAAGACGGTGAGAGTGAATGAGACTAAAAATGTCTGGTTTATGTCCTACGGCTATTGGGTACTTATATTGGACAAAGAAGCAAATTATTGATTGAAGGATTAGCTAGCGAGAAAGTCAAGTGGATGTTGGTGACAAAGATGGTATCTCTGTCACAAACGTGCAACCATCAATGTCTGCATACCCAACTGCTGTGCGTGCACGCAAGGACCTTTACATATACACACACACACACACACACACACACACACAAACATAAAACCCCAAACATCAAGCCACATAATCCGCCACTCAACACCCTCCTCTTCCTGTAGCTATGCATGCATCAACACCAGCTTTTTCTCAGCTTTCACCAACAGGTCTAAAGCATCTGGGGTGGAGCCAAAAAGCCATGTATTTCCCCTGCTTGCCAAGCGCCTCAATTCTGCTTGCTTTGTGATTTAAGTTCCCCGGAGAAATTTAAAAGAAATGTGATGACAAATTGCACTCCCAGGTTGCGGTGCCCACAATGCTCAGCGGGTATTTCTACATATAGTAAGCAAACGCCCGGGGGGGGGGGGGGGGGGGGGGGGGGGGGGGCGACGACGAGCTTATTCTTCCCCAAGACCAACCTTGCTGTCACGGGTGCTGCGTCCCTTGTCCTCTCCCTTCCTGTGTTTGGAGGTCGAGTTGCCCTTGGTGCTGTGGCCTCCCTCCTTTCCACTGCCAGCCCCGCTGGACAGAGAGGTGGAGGACTGGCTGACTGTCCTCTTCCGGCTCTGGTGCTCTGCCTTGGGCGTCCGCTGAAGCCCTGATATAGAGGGAGAGGGGACGGGCTCTTCTTTCTTCTCCAAAGATCTCTTAGACCTGGTGGGATATGACTCATCGTTATAATATAAACTGAGTGTACAAAATATTCAGAATATCGTCCCAATATTGAGCTGCAGCCCCTTGTATATAATCCATGTGCAATCAGTCTCAATTATCAGTTATCAATTATCTCAAAGCTTTAAAATCGTTCCCTAACTTGTCTGCTGCTCTTTATCCATGTCTCCTCCTTCATGAGTGACATAAATTCAATGAGTCAAATCAATAAGAGATGCTAGTTTCCACTTATTTTCATCTTGTCGGTCTACTTCATGAAAAGAACATTTCCCTAATATTTTGCATGGTCAGTGTATCTTCAAATGGGCCTTTTCATAGCAGTAATGTGTTTGCCCCTTCACAAAATATGATTACTGCAGGGTTGTTCTTAAAAGGTGAATGTGAGTTCAACAGTGTAAGTAGACAGCAGAGGGGATCAGTAGGAAAACCGTTTCAGTGGTTTGGGGGAGGCTGCAATGCAATATGCATCTCTGGGTTTACGTTTCATATTTTGACTTTCTGGGTCTCATAAAACTTAATAAGCATTATTTTGAGGCGAGTAGCGAGGGTAAAGGTAAAAGACAGCAGCATAATGTGACAAGCCTCGCTTCTCCTTTCCAAGTGTGCGGCAGGTTTCTATATTTGCAGTGGATGGTAAGCAGAAGGGAAAGAGCGTACTCACTCTTTGCTGCTGTTTTTATGATGAGATAAAGACTTTTCCTCCAGCTTGGACCGCTTACTCTCAGGCTTGGTGACCTCATCGTCATTCTGTCAGCATAGGGATCAAAAACAAATGTTAACCATAAAAAACATAAATATTGGCCACTGAAAACCTGTGGTCACCAGCACTTTCTTACTTTCATTTTGAAACCTAAAAAAAATCACTTCTAACACACGAGAAGAAAGAAAAAGATCCAGGTAAAATATAATGTGGTGACTTGGATCATACTTTTAAAGAAGTAATTTTGCTGGCTTCAAATTATTGATACATGTGTAACCTAATACAGGTGTAAACATGAATACAACACTGGATCCTCAGGAAAGTTACTGTTGGAGACTGATCCCAAACCTCTATGGACGTGTGCACGCTGAAAAGGGAGGTTTTTTTCCCCAATTACAGCTTTTATTTAAGCTTGAAGGGTTAAAAACATTTGATGCTTGACAGAATGCTGAATGACAGCTGAGTAACAAAGTGATCTGTGGTGTCTTCATGTAAAACTCGCCAAACCAGATCAAGCAATAATTAAAATTCCGAAATACAATTCAAAGTGCCATCACCCATGAAAACAATACACCGGTGCAATGTGTTCAACTGTGTGTAACCAGGTGTAACAAAGTGCATTTTATTGCTATTTTACTCTCCTAGGGGGAAGAATAAGTTTGAAAGAAATTAAAATCGACAGGACTTGAATCTCTACAGCAAATTACAGTCCCACCAGGATTTCACAGGTTTTTTTTTCCTAATGATTAAATTTGCAGCGGCTTTTATAAAAAAAATTGCAATGCTTTTTGTGTTATCTTGTGGTGAAACTCGCGAAATCCTGGGGAAGGGACTGGAAATAGCAGAGAACAAAGAGTGAAATCTGCTGCTCAGGGTCCCACACCTTGTGTTTCCTCTTGCCCTTGCTGGAGCTCTTCTCCGAGTTCTGCTTGCTGAAGTCTTTGCTGTCCGAGTCGTCCCTCTCCACTTTGATCTCTGCTGGCTCCTTGTAGGGCCGCCCTGGGATTCTGGACAGCAGGCTGAGGTCTGTAGGAAATGGGGGAGGTGAAGGAGAAGGTAAGGGTAGAGAACAAGAGATTAATTTGGTCCCAAACAAAAAAAAAACCCACAGGGTTTAGTATTATGTGAGACATTTCAACGTACCTATCTTCACCAAGAGAGCCTGCTGCTGCGGCTGCCTGGCGGGGTATCGCTCCTCGGGGTCGCTGAGCGGGGACAACAGCTCTTTCTCTTCCATCGGAGAAAACACGCACACGGGAGTCCTGATACTCTCCGTGTACTTGGGCGTCTGCGACGAGGATGGAATGCTGTCATTCTCCTCGGAGTCCGACGAGGAAGAGTCCGTATCCACAAACTCCCGAGACTTCTGGGAAGTCTTGGTGGGCGCCTTGGCCTTGCGTTTGTCCGCGGCGGTGGCGGCGGCGGCGGCGGCGGTGGGCCTCGGCGAGGACTTGGGCTCTTTTTTGATGCTCGGTTTGCGGGAACCTTTCGTAGCAGCTTTCGGCCGGTGAGGCGGTATCTCTGGAGCCGGCTCGCTCTCCACTCTCAGCCCCCCCTTGGGCTCCTCCACAACCGGGGGCTTCTCTGACTTTTTAGGCTGTTTTTTACCCACAGTCCTTCGCTGGCCCGTACCACCCTCGCTCTGGGCGGGGGACTTCTGCCGGCCCCGGCCGCTCTCGGCGCCCTTTTGCGCCGCTCGCAGGTCTCTGCTGGGGGTGGGCGCCCCCGAGTCTTTTGACCCGCCTCCCTGGCCGCTGTAGCTCCGTCCTGAGCTGTTGTCTCGGCCCTCCTTCTTGTATTTAGTGGGAACGTTGTTGTTGTCCACCGGGGACGCCGGAGAGAACTGCTTGGCCTTCTTGAACCAGTTGTCCAGCTGCCACTTGTTGGCCATGGGTTGTTCGGGCTGAGGAGGAGGACAATTAGATGTAAGACTTTTTTTTTCACTGAGTAAAAATGAACATTGATCATGAGGCCAAAAGCAAATTGAGAATAACACTTTCAACAATGTTCAGAGTTCAAGAGATTACAAGAACTGTCCCAACTCCAGATAAGGGTAGCGAGAGTCTGGAGCCTTTAGGGCCTCACTTGACACGGTGTCACTGCTAGGTAACGTTAAGACAAAGACATCTTCAGTATCAAGTCACTGGTAAGTCATTACTTCGGGAGAGGCGGGCCGCGGGTGCTCGTTGGCCTCGCTGTCCGTCGAGCTGCTTTCACTCTCGCTGTCGGAGCCCGAGCTGCTCTCTGAGCCGCTGTGGCTGCTGGAGTCATCCCTCGAGTGGTCAGCTCCCTCGCTGTTATTACTGTTGTTACTGGGGAGATAGTCAAATGTTGTATGCAGAAGTTTACAATACATTTTGCATCAGTATGGTGTTATGTTACGGGTTGTTCTTAGCAGGTGACAGAGGACAGTCGCGCACACAAATGAGGAATGCTTACTATCAATACTTCCATCATCGACTGCACCATGTACGCGGTTTCAAATGTAAGCTACAATCAGGTTGCTACACATTTTTTATTTCCCAAATTCTTGATTTTCTTGTCTCCATTTGAAGATTTCGGTGTATGAATGCTGATACTGGCTGGGAAATATGCCTCTCAACTAGGCCATGTCACTTCTCCACAGATTTGGAGTATCTTCGTTTTCCATGCTTACTTTTGCATTTCCAAAACTTTGCAGACCTAGGTAAGAACAGTGTACATTCGATACCTGATAAAAAACTTTGTACGTAGTAGAGCTGCACCGATACGAGCTGTGAGTAATTTGTTAAGTGGATCAGCCGATCGGAATACCGATATCGAGTACTTCTCCGTTTACAGTCAGTCATAGGTGGCCGACTATTGGCCTGTTATGAAACAATTACAGGAACAAATTATGCACTGACCATTGTATAACAATCCTCAGAGATAAAATAGAAAACAGGCTACACGCCATATTGCTAGAGGATATAGCGTCTCAGTTTTTTAACAGTCAAACACAGCTCTTAAAAATGGTGCGGTAGGCCGGTCAACACTGCCCAGATACAACAGGAGTCCCCATGCTCTTGGTATTATCAAATTTGTTGTGTTTATTTTTCCATGTACTGAATATTTGATATATATTGGAGGTGCCAAATGAGTTTTCTCTGCCATGTGCTCCCATCATTGATTATTAAGCCCATTTATACCTTGCTGATGTGTTCCTGGAGGCGTTCTTGGCCGAGTCCTGTTCTCCATCGCTGTCCTCGCTGCTGCTTAGCTTCAAGTCATCCTCCAGCATACTGAAACACAGCGATTAAACGTAGCTTCATCTTGATGCATTGCATTTTATCACAACATTGTAACTGCTGTAGTTCGGCAGTATCTACGCAAGACCGGTTCTTCTTTCCTCACCACCTCTGAATGTTTGTCTTAACACATCTGCTTCCTGTTGTGTACATCAATTCTAGTAATACTACAAGGCATGGACCTAAGATTGGAAATGGTAGATAGAGGGAGGGGATGGAGCACTCACTTTGCCTGGTCATCGCAGGCCTTTGATTGGTGGCTGCTGGAGCTCTTCGAGGAGCTGCATCTCTCTAAGAAACACACAAGCATGACTCGTGAGCAGACTGTGATATAATTCTCCTCAGGTAAATGTGTTCTTGTTTTTATATTTGTGTTGAAGTGTGAAATACGTTTGATACTCACTTGGAAAACCTGAGTGCTGAGAGTCCTGAGGGGAAAGAATGTTCCATATTGCAAATTATTTCTTTTCATACACTTTAACACATAATTTACCTGTCAAATCGTATAATAAAGAGACTCAATCATAATTCCCATCCAAAATTGATCCCATCTTTTTTGAGTTTGTGGCTGATTACGTTTATATGCAAGAACTAATAATATCTAGCAAAGCAGACTGAAAAATACCTGAACTGTTCCATCAGATTAAATATTTATGGACGAATAAACAAATAAATAAATGACGTTCCAATGGGACTGCCGCCAAATAGGTTTTTCTGGTTTGGTTACGTGTTTATGTGAGGTCCGCTCACGTAGAACAAAAGTCATTAAGCCTCATTAATGTATTATGGCTAATGAAACAAAACTGTAAACAAAGCTACTGAGCGCCGCTGGGATGCTGACCTTGGTGGGGAATGGAAACTTGGAGGGCTCCGTCTTGCAGGGGGTGTGGATGGCTGTCAACGGAGGGGGCCACGACTGAGTCATTTCCTGAAAAGAGGAAAGAAAGAAGAAAAAAAAAAAACCACACAGGGAAAAAATGTGTGGGGGGAAAAAAAAGTAATAAAGAGTGAGTAATGCTCTCGTTCAGTGACGAGAGAGAGAGTCGATTTTCCCCTTTAATAGTCATGAGGAACCGTTGGGGCGTGATTGAGGAAGTTTTTCTTAAACGTTGTGTACCAACCTTTAGTATCTCGTCGACACAGTTGGTGTCCCCGGAGCCCTGCGGGACACAAACATCATGCTTAGCCACACATGTTCAAAAACAACATGATGTCAGTGTGGCAGGTGAGCGCCGGCTTCCATTTTGAGCACCGTGAGTCATCCGGTAAGCACGTCGCTGGACTGCCAGTTCAGTCACTGGCACCATATGTGTGTGTGTGTGTGTGTGTGTGTAATTCACTGCTGTGAGGTAGTTTTAACGTGGCGATGACATCGTAACAATGACATCATCGTCAAGATATCCTCCCTGCACATAAAACCTGCTCCCGCCGTTGTAAATCCCACCACCTCGGCATGTGCCCTCCACTACCTTTGTATCCAAAGTATAAACACACTCGTGGGGTATTGCTTATCTTTAAGTGAGTGTACAGAAGTAGAGGAGCTCAGAATACTTAAAAAAAAAAAAAAATAATAGAGAAATGGATTCACAGGGTGCTCTGTAGATAAAGCCTCACCTCTACAGGCTGCGAGGGCATCTTGAGCTTCGATAGGGAAGCCTTGCCGTTGGACTTCATCTCTCCCATGGTGCTGCTGTGAGACTGTCCGCTATAGCTTTCTGCTTGTGAGCTCTTGGGCTCTGCCGTCTCCTGGCCGTCCATAGGCCGCACATAGGCCGTCGGCTTCTGCAGCATGGAGCCGGGCTTGTTCATGAGAGATGGGGGGAAGGCCTGGCTGGAGTGCTGTCCGCTGGGGAAGGAGGTGTGTACCCGTGAGGGCGAGTCCCAGTTGGCCTCCCTGTCTCGGGGGGACTTGGAGCGGTAGCGTTGCTCCTTGCCGTGATGCTGCTCAGCGGTCAAGGAGCCCCGGGAGGAGGAGGAGCTCAGAGAGCCTTTGGCCGGGCTGGAAGTGTGGGACTTCGAGTGCTCCGAACCTCCACTGTGTTTACTGGACTTCTTTTCCCGCGCCTCTCCTCCGTGTCTTTGGCTACTATTGCTGCTGCCGCTACTGCTGCCTCCGTTGCCCCTCTGGCTGCCGTGGCCGCCCTGGAGGCCTGAGCGTTTCTGGGACTGGGATGAGGACGTGCCGGCCGCGGGGCCAACGGGCGTCCACTTGCTGCTCTGGCTTCCACCGCTACCGACACCGCGCTGGTCCCCGAACAAGGACTGGCCTGATTTCTCCTCGGAGGAAGACGAGCTGCTGGAAGGTTTACCACCGAGCTTTGGAATGGTGTCTCCTCCAATCGGTTCTTTCATCTCGTCGTAATTGCCCAGCATGCTCTGAATACGGCTGGACAGTTTATCTTCCTTGCTGGACTGTAGAGAAAAGCAGAGGACGGGAGAGAGGTGGGGCAGAGGAGAGAGAGAGATGATGAGGAAGGAAGAAGACGACGGACACAGAGAAAAGAAGAGACAATAAGATGGGAATGAGTGGAGGAGGAAGAGATGGAAAAAGGAGGGGAATTTACAGAGGGAGAGTGGAGAGGAGAAATGAGAGGGAGAGCAAACAGAGGGTCATTGCGAGCAAAAGTTCAACACTTGGGTTAATTGCTTTCTATCAAAAACATGCATTAAAGATGGAGAGCAAAGTTATCATTCCTTCTACAGAGAAATCATTGAAAACAAGCAAAATGAGAACTCGCAATTTCATTATATTAAACAAAAAAAACAAATTATCTCCCGATCCCTTGTGTCGCAAAATTGCTCGTTAAAAAAAAGCTATTGAGCACAGAAAGGCACCTAATCACCCGATCACAGATATGATTGGCTCATTCAAACCCGGCTGGGCCAGTCTCCCGCCCTTCTGTGAAAGGAGATAAGGGTCTTTCCATAGTTCCAGTACAGAGGTTAATCAATCACTCTAGGGCCAGAGGTTCCAGCCGACCTGCTAGCTACTAGCCCGTGACAGGAGGTAAACCACAGGCTGTGGAGAATATCCAGTTTCACACGGGGGCCTCAGACCCCTCTTCTGTTTGACAGATTCACACCGAGGGGGCGAGGAAACACAAGCCGTTATCTGTAGCAGGAAATGTAACTAGCTTGGCCATAACACATTCACCACACTCCCTGCTGCTAGCATTGTCTTGTCTGGCCCACACGTGTGAGTAGGTGGGCACTGTGGTAGTGTCACACATTTTGAATGGGTGTGTGTGTGTGTGTGTGTGTATATACCTTCATAGTATATGCATAAATAATGTGTATTATTTTGACTGTTTCAGCTCTCATATGGAATAGAAATGAGCTTTGATATTTTCAAAAAAGTTAAAACGTGTCGTCTTCTTCATCCTGTGCAGCTGAGGTGCATGTGTGTGACGCCGTGCATTGTAAAAATGTTACTAATCTGCTGGTCTACATCTGTGAAAGTACAGCTGCAGCTGCATGCACACATGGCCTTTAATGCAGAACACAGTAAACTTCCATTTACTGGAGCATGACAGAGAGAGAGAGAGAAAAAAAAAAAAAAAGTCTGAAACTGAAGCCTTACATAAGACTCTGGAAACCAGCAGAGAGCTGAGATACTGTGTGTATGAAAAGGACAGCAATTTAAAAGTTTTTTCACATTTTCTATATGACAACAAAGCATCGCCCCATTAAAAAAAAAAAAAACTCGAAGCCTCTGAAAAGCAATAAGTTGAGGACAGAAGAACCAAACAACACAATAACATTGATTCTTTGCTATTCAGATTTTTTTTGTTGAACACACACACACACACACACACACACACACAAACACACACACACTTGTGGCCTTTCCAAGGATTTCTCCTTCATCAAAGGGCTGCTTTTTACCTTTCACTTTGTTGTGGGCCACAACACACAGGCCAGCACTCAACACTCACCTCTGATCCTTTTCTATTCCCAACCTGTCAGGACACATTCTGGGCTGCCTCTTTGATGGCTGGCTCTAGCTAAGGGAGAGGAGCCACTTACCTCTGCTCAAATCTGGTTAGTGGCAAAGATTAGACCAGTACAGAGGACGCAAATCCTCTTTACAATTACATTGGCCGGGTGGGAGCTGTGAGCTAGCTGGCCCGCATCTATGTGGCTCCGTGAGCAAGGGAGGAACGAAAGACAACAAAGAAGGGGAGGGAGGGGAGGGAGGTTGGCAGATTCTCATGTTTACTGTCTACAGTTGTACTACAAGACAGCTAACCAAGGACAGGTAGAGTCAAGTCAACGAAAGACGGTTGAGTATGCTGTGGAGGAAACTAAGCTTTTGTAACTGCAGGGTTGTGGAGATCAAGTAAAAACAAATATCACATAATAAAGGACACAGTTGACACTATTCCAGCCCATTTGCTCTTCGCTGTTAACGATGAAAAATGACGCGTAAAAATGATAAATAAAAAGGATAATAAATGTGTTGAGAAGTGGGATATGGCTGAACCAAGCTACAGGAGGAGAAGGGTGGGACAGAGGCTCTACCCACAAACAAATTGATCCTTACTCTAGCATTTGATATACATAACCAATTTGGTGCTGCCCGGTCTATCAAGAAATCTATAAAACAGGAAACAACAACGATGTCAGAGTAGAGACCTGTGGCGTCCTCAGGGGGGACTTATCCTGTAGACTGATTTCTATTGATTTGCCAGTTTATCTGAGGCTTTCTTGGTTTGTACATCTTTTGCAATACTTTTTGTTTAGATAGTGGCCTTTTTTTTTTTTTTTTTAATGCTGTTGGTTACGTCAAGGATCTCAAGGTCTCAGGTCTACAAAAATATCCAAGGCAGCAAGAGGAAAGGATTGCCATTTCCCTCTGCAGGAGCTGAATCCGCAGAGAGAGAGAGAAACAAGGGAGAGAAGGGAGACCGAAAGAGTGAAGGGTCCACCTTTTCTATGGACGGATAAAGCTAAACAAGTTAAACAAAGCAGGAAGTGAGTAGCAGCATGACTGAAGCTACTGAGCTGCAGCTGCTGGCTTACGTATAAAAAAAGGTAAGGGTGTGATGTTTGAAAAAGTGTGATGCCAAAGCGCAAATGATCCAAGTCCTCCTGATACGGGTCACTTATCTTTTTCTGTCATTGTTACTCGTCTCTCTGTTGTTCGTGTAAATTAATCACCGATCAGTGATTAACTTAACTGATCATTGAGCCTACAAGCCAATCTTAACATCCGGACACCACGTCTTGGAGAGAAACGGCACAGGGCAACTCCAAAAATAAAAATAAAAAATAAAAAAAATGTAAGAAACATTTTACGTCAACAAAGCAAACTTACAACTTTGTAGGGTTCAGGAAAAAGAGGGGAATTTGCTGGAAAGGCCTCTCCTCCTCCCTGCTGGATTTCTTGATTTCGCCTTTCTCTTTCTTTCATTCGGAGCACATTCCGGTCCTCACGGTTCATGTTGCTAACAGAGAAACACAAGTATAAGTCAACTGGAAAGACAATATAAGATAACAGCTTCTTATCTAATAGCTAGGAAACTCACCAAGGAAGGCTAAAAACAAAGAAAATTCAAAATGGAGACATCCTCCACTCAGCCTCGATCCAATGCGAGGTAACGCTATCCTTTTTTGTTTCTTTTGCTGCTGCGATGCCCCAGTTATCAAAGAGATGCCAACTTGTACAACAAGTTTCAGAGGACTATTGACAACCGATCACTCAGGCAGGCAGGCATCTACTTCCATCCTGAGGCCCATCAAATATCTTTCTCAAATAGCCATGGCCACACATGTAACAGAGTTTTCAGCTGCAACAGCCCGTGTGTCCCAGCTCCTGAGGTAAGCTGCCAAATAGGAGCGTCAACATCATTAGTGAGACCCCCTACATCATAAACTGGAGGGATCATGGTGATGACCTGGGGAGAAAGTAGCCTCTAATAGGCTTATGCTAGTCTAGACACTGTACAGTAGCCTACTTGTGATGCAAATCATCTCTTTGTGCAGATGGCCAACGCCAATTTGTGCCCCGATTCCAACGACTGCTGTGCATTTTCAACATTTCCCAGATTGAGTAGTTTAATTACCGTTCTGCCTCGCTCAATCAAACAAGTTAGTCTACCTTTTTGAACATATAGGCTATGATATAGGCTAGCCTGTAAAATCATGCTGGACGTTCACTGACAGCACATGAGGAGGAATGGATATGGAACACTATCAGGAACAACATGAAAGAAAAGCCAATATAAAAGGTGTAAATAGGCTTTATTAATAACTTACTGATATCAAATTGCAGCATGTAGCCATTGATTCCATACCAGGCAGCAGCAGCAGCAGCTGGTAGCTGAGCAAATCTAACCCTTTTTGTTTTTAGGAGTGCAATCTGAGTCATTTAAGGCCCGAGTCAAAAGTCATTTAAGGCCTTGTTGAGTTTAGTAGGGTCCATGTTACAGGATGTGTGGACTCGCACCAGAAAGCAAACGGTCAGAAGAAGAAAACGGTCTGTACTACCAGAGGGGAAATGTAAACATTTGAAATTTTACGCTGACGCCTGATGTCTGCTGGCACTGCCTAGATTACAACAATGATTTTAAGACTGTTTACAGTCAAAGATTTAACCCTAACCCTAACCACCCACCCAGCCTCTTCCTATACTTTAAACACAACACTGCATGTGTGCTCTGAAGTGTGGCCAAGGACAGGGGATTCAAACTAACCTAGAGACATTAAAGACCAACTAGATTAGGCCTATGTCCTTGAAACTATGAGGGTTTCCTGGACGAAGAGTTTCACAGAATTTACACAACTCTTTGATGTGTAAACTGATCACGAGTTTCAATCAACTGCCTACAATTCAGACTTAATCTAGGCTAAATTGATTAATCTAGGCTAAATTGGTTAATCTAGGCTAAATATTGCTAGCACTGAAGGACAACAGTTGCAAGTTTTTTTCAATTTAAATTTCTGGCTGATCACCAAGCATATCGGGAACTCAAAATAGTAATTTCCCAACCAACCTCTTTACGAGGCCTCATCCTGTTTAACATCACCAACAACTCCCCGCTATGAGTCATCACTCCAACAGGCAACATGAATCTACAGTCTACAGCTAAGTTCCATTTAACCAAACATCAGGAAGCGACCAGGGCCATAACCGCTGTGAGGCATCTGGGACCCACCATTAAAACGGTTTTATCAGGGGAGGTGTAAAAAAAGAAGGGGGAAAAAAACACAGTTTAGGCCATCTATCATCGAAATATCCATTAACATCTCTCCTCATCATCTCTGGACTCGATTTGACCTTACAGTAGAGCTAAGCCCCAGGCCTAAGCTATACAGTGACAAAAATTAAACAATAAATATAAAAAATAAGGCTGCAACAACAGGGGTTACCAATGATAATCTTGTACAGATAGTATCGAATAGAGCTAGCGTGGGGGATTAACACCAACCACATGCCACTAAAATCTGCCTGTAGTCATTTTATCCAGCGTGCCACCTACTTTGACAAGTACCAACCATCATTTAGAGGCTCCATTTCATGCAGAAAATGTGTCCTGTGGATTAAAAAAATGCCGTGACAACTAGGCTGACAGAGTAAAGCTACCTCTAGATTCCCTCTAACTGCACAAATAATGAAGCCGACGAAGCAAGGGCGCCTTTAATATGCTAGTACTATTTGTTGACACAAACAAGCCAATTAACGGCAGTCCTGGAGTGGGGCTGAATGTGTGAATGGGCCACCATTAGCACAGTATTGAATGATCAAATGGGCCCAGACTCTTATGTAAACACTGCTCCCGTCCATTCAGCCCACTTAATTGGCCTGACCTGTTGCATTTTCATTAGTAGAACAGGGGGTTACACCCTGTTATACTATAGTACAGCATTGAGAAGATCATCAGACAGACAGGTTTAATCCGCTATTATTAGTTTCAATGACACCTGAGTATATGGCGTTAGTAAATAGGCCATGAAAAGTCACGCCATGCCATTGGTAAATGTGACATGGTGTAAATGTAAGGCTAAACTTAGCTTCCCTCTCCTATATTGATTTCCAATGACATCTAGGCCCAGCTATGAACAATCAACTTGTGCTTTTGCTAAATAAAGTGGTTTAGGATCAATAGGAAAATGCACCAAGCATCCAATTGGAAGAGAGACTGGCAAAGAATAATGCTGAAGACATGGGACTGCGTGAATATGGAACAGGCTTCAGAGCTCAGTTCGTTTCCAAGTTGGCTTTAGACCAACTCTGAAACTCAAACTGGGTCATTAAGGGGAGAATAAAACATGACAAATGAATCCAAAGTAATTCATAATCCAATTTTAAAAATGCCTTCAGAATAATAAAAAGTTAAAACAGCTACTAGCATTGTTTCCGTAACATTTTTCCCCTCTTGTCTAAAGTGTTCGATCTAAGCATCCAATGAAGCTACAAAATAAAAGTGCTCCAACACCATTTTTTGTTGGCCAAATGCAATTTTGAGGACATGCAGACATCTAAACACCAAGTAGTGTGTAAGGTAGCCTACATTCCTAGATATTGAAATGTGGAGAAAATGTGCGGAATGAAAGTAAAACTTAGTTTTGACCATTATTGATGTTAATAGCTAGCTTTAGACCATCCCATCACTTACAAAAATAGCAGTATTTTAAAATAGGTGTGTGTGTTGTGTGTTTTTGAATTTACCAATGAGCACCAGATAAATATTTTATCAGACAACCCCTTCAAATAATAATCTAATCAAATGGTATCTCCATATTTTGAAATGGAAATGACAGATAACCATAATTTTAGCAACTATGTGTCTGTGGCCTTCATAAAAACCACGTACAAGTACCTCAGCCTAATATCAAGTAAATACCAGTATCAGCACACCACTAGTACAAAACAAATATGGAACGAGACTAGGCTACACCTGGAGAAATGGCAAGACAGCAAGGCAGTGTGCTGATTTTATTCATTTAAAGTGCCAACAGAAGGGATTCTGGCCTAGCCTACACCCAAGGCCCAACCACTTTGAAAATCAGAGCTGATCCAGTGCCAAAATGGTAAACAAAGGCATATGCATGTTTCAAAATCGGCTAGCTGTTTTAGGCAAATCCTTTCTTTATACAACATAGGTTAAAACTGATTTTGATAGTAGTATGTGTCATTCATTTTTAAATCAGTGTGTGATGCCCAGCTTAGTTTGTAATTATTCGATTTGCAGTCTACCAGAGACTGAAAAGGTCAAAGTCTGCAGTGTTTAAAAGGCAGAGTAACTGTGTATCTAAACTCATCAGCTTATCTATCGCTCTCTACTTCACAACATAACAGACAGGCCACGTCTTCAACACGAGCAAAAAGGAAGAACTGATGGTTATCTGAGCACCGTGACCCAGGACTGTGCTTCTGTGACACAAACATGTCCAAATCACCTCGTAACAACTACGCTACCAGAAAACATTTCTAGTATGACGAGCGGGACTAGTACAACACCACAAACACTGGATGACTTTTGAATATTGCCCAGACACCAAGAGAAAGAACTAAAGTAACCAACAAGTTGTGCATTTCTTACCCTGACTGAGAGGCCATGGCCCCAACCACTGAAACATTGGAAGGAGGAGGGAGGGGGGTTCAGAGAATCTCCCGGGGATTCAGAAGTATTTTCATCATGGTCTGCCAGCCTGATTTAATACGCCAACCTACTTCAAAGAAGACAGACTGGTCTTTTTCTATCTGTGGGTGTCTAGCTGAAAGAGTGTGGCTACAGTTTCTTTTACTCGATTCGAAGGTATAGTGTATTTCCTTGGAGTAGAGACAAATCTGACTTAGGGAGGGGAGGTGACTGCTCGCTCTCGGGAGATACCATGTCAGCAAACAGCGGGGGTAGTCACAAGCGGGGGACAATAGGTGAAGTCTAGGGGAGCCGGAGCTTTTGTTTCCGTTTGTGTGTGTTTGAGGCTAAGTATGCGTGGGGTACAGCCTAGGTGAAAAGAGCGGGGGTGAGTGTGTGAATGAGCGAGAGAGGTAGAGGGCGGGGAGAGAGAGAGAGAGAGAGAGATTTGGCATGTCTCCGGTCCACAAGAGCACTTAGTGCCAGTCTTGGTGGTGCCGGTCATGTTTAATGGTAACAGCACTCCTGGCCAAAGCTGATCTTCAGCTCTGGGGCAAAATGTCTCAGGAGAGGAGAGAGGAGCAGAGAGATTTATCTTATCTAAAAAGGACATACTTGCTGATAATCATCTCTACAGTGGAGTACTTTGTAAAAAAGAAAAAAAAAGAAGAAAAAAACACATATCGAAATGAGTTAATCTGGCTCATTACACCTTAAACTATATTTTATGGGGGGGAAAACAATTAACCTTAAATATGTGACAGCCTTAATGCAGCAATATGTTTCTAAGTTAACTCATCGGGCAAACTGCACCTTAAACTGTAAAATCAAAGGAGTGAAACAGAGGTGATTAAAAAGGAGAAAGAGTGACACATAAAGTTACCCTGGTCTGTGACAGCCTTACAGCAAATTAGTTTACATGAGAGCCTCAAAGGCTAATCAGGGAGAATATCCACAGGGAGGGGAAAAAGCAATGAGTGAGCAGTGAGAGTGAGAGAGGAGCAACGAATCTCACCTCTCTCAGAAAATGGAACAATCCACCTCTTCCCATAAAAGGAGATGTTATTTTATACCATGGAGCCTCTCCTCCGTGTGATGTCACTGGCCTCCGGACGGCCCAGCCAACCAGGGGCCGTCTTTCCGTCAACAACCTCCCTCCCCCACTATGCCCCGAGCACAGGGCAAAGCACCAGTGCAGCGTGTTAAAGAGACAGCGCAACGTTTTTTTTCTTCTTTCCGACAGCACGGGGAGGTTGTAACAAACAGGAGACAGTTTCATCAGCTACGTGATGATACACACAGACAATGTGTTATCATCGCGCGTCTCCAGGTGGTTCAAAAATGCTTGCAGCTAGGATTTGTTTTTGCCGGCACAAAACCAGAGAAAATCGCGCCACTCCACTTCTGCCCTCTGTAGGATTGATTTTTAGGATTTTGCTGATCACTTTTAAAGCCTGCATAGGTATGGCTTCAGGCGAGATCACAGACCTTTTAACCTCCATTGAGCCAGTGTGCAGCCTTAGATCCTCTTGCCAGGCCTTCTGGTTTAAGACGAAAGGTCACCAGGCTTTTGCCATCAGGGCCTTTAGGCTTTGGAGTGACGTACCTGAGGAGCTTAGGCGAGCTGAATCAGTGTCATCTTTTAAATTGCTTATAAATAAAAGACCCATTTTAATTGACTTGCTTTCGAGGAATGTCTTTTATACCACAATTATATTGTTTAACCCTCCATTATCTTTTTTATCATGTGGCGTATTCTCTCTTTTAACAGCTTGTTTTCGTTTTACTACACTTTGTAAACTCTGTTGTTAAAATGCACAGTACAAATAAAGATTGTTATTATTTCACAAGACACCCATGTTTGTTTCAAAGACTCAACAAAGGAAAATGCACACAATCAGTCTGGCTACTTCATCTTTTCATCTTTAAGTTGTGCTGTAAAAAATAGACGCATGGTGTGATTTAAGGCCTTTTGCAAAATGTAAAAGGGGAAACCGATGCTGAAAACGAAGTCCTCACACAACGGTCCTACTTCTACACAGACCCCAGAAGGGCTAAACACTGAATTGATAAATACCAGAGCATCAAATAGAAGCAAAACAAAACATAAATTCTCTCTACAGTTGATTTACTCAAAAACAAGGCACATAAATTAGAAAACGATTTAACTTCTCATTGTAAAAACAACTCTTTTTATACCACTTCATACCTCAGAATGGATACGGACTCCGAAAATCTCTACAGCACCAATATGTGTTGTTTTTTCGATGCCCAGCCCTATCTGTGATAATCTGTGTATGGCTCACTGTAAATCCCAGTCACTCATCTTGCATTAACCAGAAGAATTCAAGTCAGGTCCTACCAACAAGTTTTACCAACAAGTTAAAATGACAGCATGACTTACACGCGCAACATCAAACATTCTTCAACTGTGGCTTATGTAAGAAGCTCATATAATACACCTAATTCATCTGATTTATCTAGATTATATAATTCACTTATCATTCAGTTTGAATGTACTATGCCTCAGGGTAAGCATAGTGTGCTTTGTGATAGTTTTTCAAATCAATGTAACTTATTTACTAACAGGGTGTGTCTAAAAGATTTTTGCAAAAAAAAACCGTTGTGACGTGCAGAACAGTCACACTGTGTACTGATTGGCAGATAGTGCCACCACCGCTGATTCATTTGATGCAAACTGCTGACTAGATGCATTCCACGGGGTGTGTCAATTCAAATGCTGCAAACCTGCCTGATTTAAGCCGTTGTTCAGGCAGGAGTGGCAGTGAAGACCAAGTCCAGTTGTGATGGACGTCAACTCAAACCAAACAAAATCAACAAGTGGTAATATAGGTCTTGTATAAAAGGTCATTTAGGTGTGTAACAGTTTGAAAAACTCATGGTTTCGACCATCCTCAATTTAGTTCATGGGTCGGCGTGGTGTGGTATTTTCTGTGTGCCTTTTCTATCTAAACATTTTTGATAGTTTTGGATCTGATTTGGAGATTAAAAACTACCCGCTCACTTTAAAAAGGATAATGAGTTGTTATTATGCCCCTTGAGATTCACTTTTTACTCGACAACTTCATTAATCCTTTGAAAATGAGCACATAATTTCATGTTTGTGGAAAACACCAACCCTTTGAAGCAGCTGAATGACAGGATTTCAAACATTGCTGTAATTATATGAATGTGGTCAAGGATGTTTAAGTAACATGTCAAAATCTGAAGTGTTTGGTCAGAATTCTAGTTACTGTATCAATAAAAAAACCATCACTTTTTACAGCCGGTTTCAGATTAGCTTCAACTAACATATCAACAACTGGACTTGGTCTTGACTGGCACCCTTTTCTGAACAAGTGCTTATGGTGTAATCCATTGCATGTCGGAAGTCGATAGTTCCGAGTTGGTATTCCCGACTTCAATCAAATGCATTCCAGTGCATCTGCTCGGGAAAACATGGACGCCCGCAGGAAACTCATGTCTGTATGGCAAGTCACTGAATTTCACGAGCATCTAAAGACCTACATCAACTACTACAGCACCATTAGTGAAGACAACTGCCACATATCAGTGAACTAGTAACATTAACGTTAGTAGGCTAGTACCGCATGCTAGTAAAGACTTCTGTCTCGTAACGTTGAGCTCAAATCAACCGAATTACATTACAAATGTAAACTACTAAGTTGTTTCAACAACAAAAACGACATATGAAGTAAAAAATTGATGCAACAGGAATTTTGTTTACTGTTCACGGTGTGCGCCGCTATATTGCTGTGACGTCAGGTGTGTTTATATCGGCGAACTCGGACCAGTTCAATCTTGCCCGAGCTTCCGACTGGGAATTCCGAATTTGAATGACTGTTCTATTGTACTTTTCCGTGTCGGAGGTCGTTTTATTCCGAGTTCAATGCATCCTTCCATTCAGGCAAGTTTGCGGCATTTGAATTGACTCATCGTCTGGAATGCCTCTGCTCAGCAGGCGTGCATTATCTGAATCGGGGGAGCTGGGAGCATTTACCAATCAGGGCCCGGTATTGTGACTGTTCTGCATTTAAGATCCAATTAGTCAAATTAATTTAATTATTAACTTAACAATTATCACAGTGTTATCCTGACACATTGTACATTTGAAATCAAAGTCAATGAAAATTGATTAATATGGGACCGTAAAATCAGAAGGTAATATTTCACAGGTCAGTCGATAAGCATTTAGTGTATGTTACTTTCTCACTTTTAAACTTTAAAATTCAACTACATATTCTTGGCATGAACTGCTAAGAAAAGGCAGCTTCTCTAGATAGTAGTTGCACAAAATAATAGGCTAGTATTTGTTTTTTATGATGTTTTCTATGTCTTGAAGTGAGATGTCCCATTGAGTTTTGCACATTTAGATCCATTTCTTTCCATTACTCAATTCTGCATCCCTGCCTTGGCTTTGCACCATCCAAAAGAACCCAAGAACCTGTGGAATAGTGGTTGTACTGGAACCTATAACCACTGGAAAAGTTTGGGAGGGTTTTAAATTGAAACCTACATCATTAGAGCTCTGAAATAAAGTGTTTTCACCCACAGAGACAGCAATAACACAATGTGCAGGGTATTTTTGTTGCCCAATTACTAGTGGAACATAAAACACAACCCTCAGTACTAGGGCCGGGCCGGGCAATATTTCAGATAAATGTTTAAACTTTGCAACACTTGAGTTCTTTAGTTCATTGTGCAAGCCAAATCTGTCAAACAGAATAGTTTAACGTTTTTGTGTGTACCTTTTCACTGCTATCTCAACTGTGATAACATTTATTAAACCTTAAAAATACAAAATGTTCAACAATTTATAATCATTCCCTTGACCTTGCGTCAAACGAGGTACCTTAAAAGTGAAATTCAAAATTTTTTTAAACAGCATAGTACTATAGTGTATGATGCAAATAACATCTCAGATTACCAGGATGTGAATCATTGTTTCTGCACGTCGCCTTGGAAAACACTAGACCCGAAAATGACGTTTTCAAATTTACACAGCTTAGTGTGGACATAGTCTAAGTGGGCTTGGATACCTTCATTTATGGTTTGGATTGATTGATTGATTGATTGATTGATTCATGTCATTCTAAAATAGTCATAAATGCTTTACATAGGAAAATGTTACAGTGAACAGTAAAAACATCAAGCCTTACTTGACTGAAACAAGGCCAGGCTGAAATGTGCAACAAAAGACATTTTTCATCCTGTAGCCTGACCCAATGGAATCTTTCCAATGGCAAAATGCCTAGCATACGTGGACACCTCGGTACTGTGCAACACATCATGGCATACATACAGAAATATATATGTACATGACAATAAAAAACCTTGAACCTTGAACCTATATCTCAAGCTTTGTTTTAGCATGCATCAGGGCTGCATTTAGCCGAAATGTAAAGGTTTACTCATATAAATAAACTTACATAAAATATTCCACTAACCAGTCTATTACTAGCCAAAACCATTTATTAACCGTATAATCTTATCTTCTGAAAAGTACAATAACCCAGTTCAAACATGACCAAAGCCGTGGTAATTGTAGGAATCATGCGAATTTAGCCCCATGCCCATAAACAGTCAGGGACTCATCACATGGGACAGCAAGAGACAAATTCAAACACATTACGCCAACCCCATCTGGAGTGGCAATTTCTCTATCGGTTTGGTATTTTTTCATGGATCAGTCACAAGCTAGTTACTCAGAGAACAGTCAGCACTATATTTGACACTGGTCTACAAATAGAAACATACTAACCTATAGCTTACCATTCTGGATCTCTAAATACACAAGGCACCTCATCTACACAAAGACAAACAGCTTTGAACAAACCTGTAATTCCTGAATAAAGTCATTGACTGACCAAATAATGCAATTACATGATTCACAAACTGGGGTCTTTGCCCCCCAGGTGCCTAGGCTTTGAAACGCCCGCCTAAGAGCAGAATCAGTGTCTTTTAAATCACCTTTTAAAAACACATTTTTACTGATAGGATTACATTTTTATTTTTATGTTATAGACTTATTTGTTATTGTCTGCACAGCAGTTGAACTGTTTTGAAAATGCCTCACAGTAAAGATCTAGGCCAACTGTGAAATGAAATGGTCCTAATGAGCTTCACCTCACGTAAACACATATGCCTACATGAAATGTAAATGAAATGAAGGCATTAGCTTAGTTGGGAAGGGTTAAAGAGAAGAAAGTGATTGCTAAAAACCAAGTTGCCAGTAAAATAACTGAGTAAAAGCATCAAGAGTGCCTGCTCTTTCCATGAAATAGACCAACCAAATGAATGTTATGATTCATTATTGACTTCACTTATTAAATCCACTTTGATCATGAAAGGGAGATGATGATAAAAGGGGATGAGACAGGATGAATACAAATTGCTGAGCCTTGGGACAACTCACACATGGATTGTGCAAAAGGGGGTTGCAACTCAATTTTAGGAGGGCAGGCATACTATTTTGTACTCATCTATTCTTGAGCAGCCCTGAGCTGTTCATTTCCCAAACATCCAGCCTACAACAAAATACGTACTGTACTACCTCAACTTACAATAGATCGGTCAAAGCCAAAGAAAACATTCACTGACTCCTCTGTCTGCTATGGACAACATCTCGAGAGAACATTTGTATGTGGCCTGTGTTTGGCTACAGAGGAAATGGTTAAACCGGAGCCACTGAGCAAAACCTAAACAGGAAGTGAAGAGGATTTCACAGTGAGCTGCGTCACAAGCACTAGACAGAACAAACCTTCATCTGCCATAACATCGTCTGAATCAACTGGGAGGTTTATGCCTAGTGTCTAGATGGAACATACATAAAAATAACTTCATTATGTCGATATGAAAAAAAACATTTTTGACTGACTTTACTACACACAGCACTTTAAAACAAATTCCATCATCACCTCAAACAACTTAAACCTCTATCCACCACCTGACTACAATAGTTGTGTGAGTTCACAGCTACATGCCATAAATGAGTTCATGACCTTAGGCACTCAGCCCCCACCCCATGTGTCAAACAAGAAAAACAAGTTTGCGACTCTCCGTGCCTCCATATGTGAACTGTTTCTTGCTAGTAGATATGTAGGCGTATATGTCTCAGTGAAATTCCTAACTATTATGAGTTAGTCTGGACTTTGATACATTTGCAGGCCCTTCCCCCCACGGTGGCATGTAAAATGGCTTCCCAGAAAGGCATATCAGCTGTCCTTTTGCTAGACACATAAGCTCTCATATTTCTTTCCTTCAAAATATAAGTTTCATCAAGGCAAAACATTCAGATATAGGTCCAAGCCAACTAAATGTAATAACCTGATAGAACAAACGGAATAAGGATGCTACAAAACAATAAGCAAAAAGTTTTTGCTAGCCATTGCAAGACATTTGACTGTTGTTATGGACCTGAGATAAGTTAAAAGGATGCCATCTACGGTGAAAAAACATGCTCATACATGCACAAACATAACTATGATGCTAGCTGGCTTGGTTGTTGTTGGTAAATTTAATTTTAGCGTTCGTGTCCAAATCTGATCGTAGAGCAGAACCGTAACGTTATAATAAACCATCTCTGTACAATTTACTGTTTTCAGTTGGGTGTTTCCGTGCATAGCGACTTGATCACGTAGATTAGGGTCTGTAAGTTAACTTGTTAGTTACTTAAGTGTGCATCCCAGACATAACCAGAACACAAACATTAGACGTCATGAACTGTAACGTTAGGCTACATGGAGAAAAATATGAACCGATAACAGTATCATGTTTGCTCTGTTTGAAAACGACAGCGAAAAGCAAACATACTTGTATAAATAACATTTCGCGTCAATCTTACATTCAGTGTTTGCTGTCATCAGAAACTTAACGCAAAAAGGCAACCAGCTAATGCAGGCTAATACCAACCTGCATCTTTGCTTTAGCATAATGTTAACGTTAGCTAGCCAGCTCAGCTAGTATGTGGCTAAGCTAACGGTTAGCTAGCTCCAAAACCTAGGAAATATCCAGTGAAAAATTTAATTTACAATAATACAAAATGTCTGTTAACCACTAACTTGAGTTAGTTGCTGAATAATGTTTCACATAATAGCAAACCCCCTTACCTCTTGTCTTCCTTTTAGGCCCAAACCATTCTAGCTATTGGAAAGCTGTTTTCTCTTTGTCTTTTCCACTTCCAGTTACACGCAAAATGGACTCAACGAAACGTTATAACAGCTACAATACTAAAAACAAATGGACGGACGTCATCTTTTCTTTCAAATGTAACAGCAAATCGATTGGAAGACAAAGTAATTTCATTTTGTCTCTCATTCATTTCATTATTCTTCAACAGAAGTGACTAGTAGGTAAGGTTGCTAGCTAAGTTAACTAGCCAGCAGGTACAACAGACAGTATTGGATGCATGGATGGCAGCAAGCGATGCTGCCTTCAAGTGCTGTCGGAAATATCATAACTGCTGGATTGGGAAAGTCGGAATTTTGCGGCATTCGTGTCAGATACATATGAACTTCTTAAAAACACTAATGAACCTTGATTTCTCCAGCTTACAGAAGTATGACATTACCAATAAGCAATTGCAGTCAAGTGGACGAACAATGCATTGATTTGAATTAGACGAAAAAAAGTAATTTTGTGATCAAATCACAACTCTTTGAATGCCATAACAGGAGACAAATATTTTGTGGTTGACATTGCAGTGTTTTGTTTGCTGTAAAACATCAACTCCAATGCATCACTCACAGTAAGTGCATGTATGTTAACCGCGAAAAAGCTAACCACGAGCAACCCAAAGTCTACAGAATACTGTACTTACACATGATGTTCGACAGCTTCAAACACGTTCAAACGCATGAACGCTTCCAAGTCGGTGCTTTGAACCAACAAGGCATTGTCTCAGTTATTCCTACAGGTCAAAATGCAACTTTTCCATGATGTACGAGTTGCTGGGACATTCAGGACCTTGTCAAAAGTTGATAGTAAAATGTGATTTTATTATGCTGCACAATTGTTTGACGTTCTATTAAAAAAAACATGTTGTACATTTTCTCTCTTCCAAAATAAAACAACTGCCATGAAAAACTCCATTTGCCAAAGGGTGTATTTTGTAATTATTTCCAATCAAAAGCCTGACAAGTCGCATGTACGACTTCCTTACTCAGAAGTACTGTTGTGGTTACGCGAGGAGCACGCGAAGGCAGCATGAGTAGCTGGGATCTGCTCTAAACAGCGTCATGTGACCGCAGCAGCGAGCCCGAATAAGTGCAAAGACGGGGTATTTCATTGATGGCTTCTGTCTGACTTGACTCCAAGTACTGCAGCTCATATTTATAGCGTTTACGAACAGTTGCCACAGCTATGGGTTAAAATTGACTTTTCAATGTAGTACAAATCCTTCCAGGATGTCTGGTATGTTTTATGAGCGAGTCGCTCTTTGTGTATTTTTGGCATCCCTTAGATATATGGCAGCTTGTCTGAGCCTGTATGGCTATGAATATACAGCATGCTGTGAGAAGAACCTTTTTTTTTTTTTTAGGAAGAAAACGTACTTTCACCGTGGTACTTTGTATGCCTTTGTAATAGTCATGTATACAGACTGAAGTGTCACAGGTCATAAGAATCACATAAAAGACATTAAGAAAAACAAAACAGTGGAATCTATTTCAACAAAACTCAATTTAAAGGAAGGATACATAGGAGAAAATGAGGGATTGTGATTTTGTGTCTGTATTCATCTGTAAAAAGTATCACAATGTTGGAATTTAATGACGAAATAAAGTGACACTCTCAGGGCTCAATAGTTGAATGGATGTTAAAATACTTTAGATTATGACACTCACTTTCCCATTCCCACTATATGCATGTCCATACATGGGGTATGGACAGTTATGACTTCCAGGGATCCATCTTTGTATCAACATTACTGTAAATGGCCTAACACTCAAAGTGTGAGCATTCCCCTTACTCTACACCTTCTGGAACTGCATGCAATGTGTCATTCAGGGTTCAAACAGAGGTCCTAATATGACTAAGTGACTGTGTGCGCTCCCTTTACGTCATATTACCTCAGAGGTCACAGGCTTTTTCACCACTCATAAGCTAAATTCATGTTTTGACCAATACCTGGCCCTACAGTGTGTGTACCAATAGGCAGCAGGGTGGCCTAGGGCTTAAGAGAGACAGTCCTTTGACTGGACAACTCGGGTACAAGCCCCATCTGCCCTGCTTAAATGTCTGACTCCCTACCAAGGTGCCAAGGTTGCTGCTCTGTAGCTGACCCTACACTCAGTCCTTCCTGGAGGGGGGCAAAAAATAATCCCCCAACTGAGATCAATAAAGCATCACACAAATGTAAATTTAATGACATTTGATCAACCTTATTCAGAAATACCAATTTCTGCATCTTTAGTGCCCCTAGTGGTTGTGATTAGAATGCCTATACATTCAAATGTACCCAAAATCCTAACAGGTTTTATGACTGGACTGACTGCCGTGGCATTAGGGCCACTTTTTTAATTTGCATGCAAGCATACTGTTAATCAGATTGAGATGTCTTATGGTTTTAGTCCAGCAAGGCCATGCACAAAGTGTGATAGGTCACGAATGTAAAAAGCCATAGGGAATACTGATCATTGAAAAAAGAAAAAAAACAACTAAAATTCAAACATTCAGTGCTGTGGTAATGTGTTCTAGTGTAATAACAATCAATCAGTGATAACAATCAAAATAATGAAACCCTTATCTTTCAGTACAAAAAAAACAAAGCAAATATGCAAAGGCATTGAAAACAAACACAAGCCAGGTTTGTTCTGAGGTAAAATCACCAACTGCAATATGACAGCAACAAGGTATTGTGACTCGAAACACACTCAAATAGAACATGAACAGCGTTTGTTTTATTCAATTTTCATTTCAAGGTTTCCCTTAAGCGCCTATTAAATTCTAGGTATGTGATGTTCCATTGATATCGTGAGCTGTACAGATTAAGTTTGACTAAAAATATACTTTAGTACAAATTCACAAGATTAAACATGAAAAAGCACACTCATTTTTTCAGATACTATTTAAAACCGATATCCTTGGTAGAACAACAAACTTGAGAAAATACCACATTAATGCAAAGTAACAGGAAAAAGGTGTTATGAAAACATAACAGTCAATCTCACCAACTCTGACTGACCCAAAACCAATCTTAGTCCATTATGGCCACCAAAACTACAGGAATGGGAGGTACCTCTAAGATTTACAACCTTATATCTGTTCTATCCATTCATAATTCATATCCACAAAATTGATGGATTAGAGTGTTTTGTCCTCAAAAAAAAAAAAAAAAAAAAATCTAAAGTCGCATCACCAAGTGGACAGCTAAACTTAAAATTGGGCAAAATAAGAACAAGAAAAACTATGCATTACAACTTATCTATTTCTTCTTTTTCTTCTTCTTTGGTGGCCCTTGATCTGAGTCACTGCTACTTCCTGAGTCTGAGCTGTCTGAAGACGAGGAGGAGGAGGAAGAGGAAGAAGAGGAAGAGCTGTCATCCTCACTGTCACTGCCGCTGTCGTCTGAGGAGGAGCTGGAGGAGTCGCTGCTGTCGGACGATGAGTCACCGGAGGAGCTGTCTGAATCACTGCTACTGTCGCTGGAGTCTTTGGATCTGAAGTGGCAGAGCACAAAGAAGGGGAAAGGGAAAAAAAAGCGTCAGTTGTTAATTAAGTGTCATGCTATATCCTGTTGTGGGGGCAGGGGGGGAAAAAAAGCCAACGGGTGTGACTCAACAATGATCAGTGAGATCTGTGCACTGACTTTGAACTGCCTGTCACAGTCTTGACATCCGCCCTCTCACAAGGGGAGGGGACTTCTCCGACTTCCTCACTACCTTGGAAGCGATGACAGCGAGGGTAACGTGACTATCCTCAAGTCTTGCTTTTTGTTTTTGGCGGCATCTTTGGTGCGAAGCCGTTGCTGCTCGCACAGCACTTTCCAGAGATCACTTCGCAACAGTGTCGCCAGTACTTTGACGTGACTGACAGCACACACATCTCAACAAGGAAGCACTGGCTGCTCCACTGAGACCAGAAGCAATTACAAATAAAGCCACCCCAGAGTTTAAGTCAACCACATCTACAGAGACGGTAACAGCTAGCAGCCATACATTAGTACTAAGCAATAAACCTAAGCTAAGCTACAACTCAGTTAAAGCACAGGCCCGCCACTATAATAATAAAGTTACTCAATGTAGATTGCAGTTCATAAACTGCAGTTATTTACTCCAAACAAACCACTGTTGCTGCTGCCAGAAACGTAAAACGCATCACTTCCTGTGAGGCAGAGGACTTTTTCCAGTGAAAGCGCTACACACTCCTAGTTGTTTAGAAGAGCAAATGTAAACGCTTTCATGAAGTGGGTCTAGAGTGGCAATGACCATTTCTCTCTCTTAAAAGGTCATGGTTCTTACTTTAAAGTGCGTCCGGGCTTTGAGCTGTAATTTGAAGGTATCACCTATTGTAAAAAGACACTCAAAGTAACACATGTACATGTTTCAGACATCTAGAAACCTTTAGAGCACTGGTTCTCAATCTTGGTCAATCCTGGTCCTCGGAGCCCTGCTGGTTTTCTATCATTCACCTGGTGTCCCAGGACCAGGATTGAGAACCACTACCTTAGAAGATACGTTTTTTCCAACAAACTGAAATGTCAACTAGTGAATAGAATTGTCATTTGTCTAAAAGTTGCCTGAAGGTATCGTCCAGTTAAACAACAGAATCTTCACTTTAAACTCATAGTAACTGAATTGTTTCATATCCAAAATTATAAAAATGATGGAGCCAAAATGTAAACACATTTATATAAATTAAACATTTAAATACTTAGGGAGTTTACTATATATATGTCACTTACTTCTTCTTTGTTTTCTTCTCATTGGAGACTTCTCTTCCTGGTCTGCAAAGAGAAAAAAAAAATGAATAACCATAGTAACAATAATCTATTTTACATTTTGTAATCCAAAAAGGTTCTTCATCAGCACATTAAGCTGTATTTAGTCTTTCTCCCTCTAGATGGCGCTACTACACAATCAAATATTTTCCACTGTGAGCATTTCAATTTTCTACAGTGATATTTACATACATATTTAATTTCTATCATTTGATTCACAGATATTAGATAACCAACAGAGAGTATCCACATTCAAAGTGTCTGTCTCTGGGTACAACAGTGCTTCCGATTCCTCCACAGACTAAGGCCCTTTGGTGTGAGTCAGAAGCCGCTGTTCCTCATCTATCGTGCCATAGTTGACAGCATCTTGTATGATATGGCATCTCAGCTTAGTTTGCCAATGGCAACCTCTCTGTCCAAGAGAAGAGCCAAATCCATCAACTCATCCAGATGATCATGAAATTCATTACTGTCGGGCAGCACCCCTCGCTCCAGACCGTCTTTGTGAGTACACAAATTGGACAAGCAGAGAAAATAATGGCATAGCCCGGTCATGTGTTGAACCCTGAACACCCGCTCCTCTCCATGTAACCAAGAGGTTGTTGATTCAAACACCCAGATCACTGGGGAAATCTGGGCATTACATATTTGGGCTCTCATCTCCCTCAACAACTACCAGTGAAGTGCCTTTGAGAATGGCACTGACACCCCCAACTACACCAATGGAGCAATAGAGTGTAAAAACACATGAAAACCCAATTGCCTTCCCTGTGTATGAATAAAAGTGTTCTGCTTCAAATATCATCAGCTGAGTCACTGAGTCACTTGCAGCTCGGCTCCAGTATGCCACTTCATTGACGCAACTAAATCATTGGGAATGGAGAAAAACTGACGGTTTTGAGTGTGGGAGAAAACTGTGGCGGTGTTCCTGTGGGAGAAAAGCTTCTCTATGGTATAACAAACCGAATTCAAAGCTGTACTAGAACTAAGGCAGCTTTACTCCGCCTAGAAAGGGACATCTGGCTGTCTAACCCTGGGGACTTAGCAAGATACAGGCATTGGTTGGCTTCTCTGTTGGAAGGCTAATATGATCAAATACTGGCGGGTCACCTCATCCCACTTTGAAGGGGGGAAAAAAAAATCACTGCTCCTCATAACCCGAAAGCACTGCAAAGTTATTATCTTAGGTATTTTATTTTCTTGTGGTATGATGTCAAGTCTCAACATCCCTGTTGGTCGATTGATAAAGACACTTTACCCAGTGATGGTGTTCAGTTTATTCTCATTTTCCTTGAGTTTCTTTTTCATCTCCGTTGTTCTTGAAGGTCTGTGGAGATATTTCCGCTTTCCCGTGCATTCGTAGGTCCAGTGTCCAAGTTCCAAACACTTCTGGCATCGCACATTTTGTTTGTTTGCCTCCCTGTATTAACATAGGCAAAACAATTCAATGTACCTTCCATTTATTCCATCAGAGTAAACTCTTAATATCGGCAAAAACGACGATAGCAAACTAAATAATCCATCAAATGAGACAATAGGCTACATCCTTTGTTGACTTGAACGGGCCTGGGCATTGATACAACTGTTAATTTAAGAACATTGATGTCGATACCTTGGTATTTCTCGGCGTAACGTTACATACACCACGACTACAAGCCTAGTTACGTTAAATCACCGGTTGTTGATTTTTTTTAAAACATAGCAATCACAAGCTCAAACTAACCAAGTGTTAAAATAGCACAATGGTCTAATAGTACTCTTTGTATGTGAGAGAAAGTGAAAACGGCTCGGCTATCGGCGCTTACTACGATTATAACGTTCATAAGTCGACTCATATCTCATGAATGTGTGAGCTCAACGTAACTAACAACACCGTGTTCATAAGCTAATATTGTGCCAACAGTACAAGGCTAAAACGACGGCATTTTATGTAGATAAATTGTACTTACGCCTGCCTGCGGGCTATAATTCTATGCATGGGAGTCGCCATGTTGCAGGTTACTTTTTCTTCTTCATTGGTGTCGATCCAGTGTGTATTTCCTGTAGCCTGTCTGAACTGCCCGTGTCATATTTAAACCCTCAGCGCCCCTATTGGTAAGGAGGGGGTATGTCAAGCGTTTCAAACAGGAAATATATCTTACTTTTTCATTGTTTATCTCTCCATTGTTATAGTTATTCGTTTTCTTATGGTTCATTGACAAAGAATCTTCTTGAGTTCTTTAATTACAGGATTATTGATGCTATTTCAATCGCAGCATACCCATTTTAGCCCATTAACAATGAGATTATATGAAAATAAATTCAAGAATGATTAGCCAAATAATGTGCACTTAAAAAATACACACAATGTTAGTTTGTCAGCCACATATCAGAGTACCAACAACTCCATAACCTGGACTGACCGTCTGTAGAATTGAGAGGCCAACAACAAAGTGGGCTTGCAAGCTCCAACCATCTGGCAAGACTTTCTCTAAAAGCCTGAAGCAGGATGGACAGCTGTTCAGTAAGCAAAGTGTTGGTAAGAAGCTACAGAGGGGCAGTTTCTGGTCCCTGTTCAGAAAAGCATGGAGAGGAGCAGCAACAGTACAGAATGCAGACTTCAGACGTAGTGGGATCTACCCTTTAAATCCACATATTGATCAGGCCGTGTTCAGACGCATCTTGACAACAGAAAAAGCAGAGACCCCTCAGCCCCTGCACCAACCTACAAACCCTGGGTGTCAATTGGGTACGTCAATGTATGGCACTCTCCATACCTTACTGTCCGAATTGGATCTTGTAGTTTCTTAGCATTATCATGGAAATCAAAGAAAAACAATCACATCAGGGAATTCAGGACAAATGGCTTCCTGTATGATGCACATTTGCTCGCCACGTATATTGTTGTAAATTCACATATCTGCTTCCTCAGTTTCCCACATTGTTATTTGTATGTTTACTGTATTTATATTCATTTATTAATTTTCTATTCCCTGCCTTCCGCCAAATGCATGCTGGAAAACACCCTGGACAGTTTGCCAGTCCATCACAGGGCGACCACTATCAAATACCCTCAGAAAACTGCACTCCTGATGATCATCTTCCTATCATCTATCTATCATCATCTATCATCTTCCTACTATATGGAGGTAGGAGTAGTGACAAGTTTATTACATCTGAGTCTGGGTTCATGGAGTAACTCCGTCTAGGTAATGAAGTTCACAATCTGGGATCTGCACCATCAAAGGATGGTCAACACTACGTAGATCTTGACCAAGCCACCACCAGCATAAGGAGCACGCATGCAAGGTTCCATGTTATAGAAATTTACATTTTCATTACATTTTTGTATTAATAGCCATATTTAATCAGAACTGTATAAAGGAAACACAGTAACACAGTTACAGTCACAGAATTAGATTGTGCAGTTTACAATTATAAAAAGAGCATTAATATTTTGCTGTCAGTTTCTGATTTGTGACCACAAGTGGACCTTGTCTTGAATGGCACTCCTCCCTAACTATGCTGGCATGCTAGAATATCAAATGAACCCAGAAAGTTCCATTGAGTGTAGTAATGACATTGGATTGACTATAATCCAATTTATTATCTGATTTTTTTTTATTTTGGCACATCCTCAAATACTATTCATCCAACTAACTGTCATACTCCCCACCCATATTTACTTTTTGTCAGAGCCACGTTATGGTTGAGCTTTGATTGATGTTTAATGGGGCCTTTAATACCATTTTAATATTAACTTAACTTTTAGTGATATTAAGAAGAAATATAGGCACAAGCAATGTTTCGAAAGTAGATATACAATATTAAATAGATAGATAGATAGATAGATAGATAGATGGCAACGCTGTATAATTTTTTACCTTAATTAGCCATTTTAACAAAATAATTAATTAATTAATTAAAGCATGTATTAATACAACAAATCAGACTTCTGAAATAATCTATATCACATAACTTGAAACTGCTTGTAAAAATTAAAGATTTTTTCGAACATTCACTTTAATTGATTATAACGTAATCCATAGGGCCTGAAATAGAAGTTGGAGTGGAACATCTCGACTATTGGAGAAGATCCTCCACATGGTCATGGAAAGGTCCAGAGTTATCTAGAACATTGTAGTTCTCGCGATAGTTCCTGGACGGCGTGAAGTCAGCAGACACCTTGCTGCTGCCGCCTGCCAGCTACGAACAGATACCGGTTAACAATCCGTGCGGTGGATTATGAATAGAGCTAGTCCAACCTAAACCAATACAACTGCTTTCCGTTGGCCCAGGGACCTATACAGCCTTTTAAGACTGTAACCACGCGTTTATTTTATTTTTCTAAGTCATCCTGTAGATAGGGTACGGTAGTAATTGCGAAAGATGTCAGTGGTGGGATTTGACTTGGGTTTTCAAAGCTGCTATGTGGCTGTAGCCCGAGCTGGAGGGATTGAAACCGTCGCTAACGAGTACAGCGACCGATCTACACCGTAAGTAAAACAATTCGTCTATCTTGGACGTTTGATTCACTCTGGACGAATAAATCTGGCTTCCGAGAATGACCGCTACTAAAGCGCCTTTGCTTGCTAACACGTTAGCGCCTGTGTCAATGGTGTGATAATGCACGTGAATCCAGCTTTAGGGACAAGCTAACGGCAATGTTAGCTACTACCGAAAATAGTGCCCGAATTGTTCAGTAATCTGCCTTTCTAGATGACAAAATCAGAGTTACGGTGTTAATGTTTGATAACGAACGTAGAACAAGCTACACTATCACTTGTTATCATGCATAGATCCATCAAGACGCCTTAAAAAGCTATGTGGCTAACCTCGTTTTATTACTGTACTGTGCATGTAGCGGTAGCGGTTTGCACGTTTACTTGCCCGGCGTACACGAGCGGGCGGTGTTTCCATTTCAGTTTATGTTGCTTATTAAAAAGCTCCGACCAATCGGTACACCCCGCGTTGCCAAACGTGCGTCTTGCGTTATCTCCAGTGACGACACCAGCCAATCACTAGTTGGAATATTCTAGCAATTTTGCACTGCGAAAATAATCTATTACTGATGATGTTAAGATATCTCGTTTGGATGCACTCTGAAAGATGTGTCTGTTGTGTTTCCAAGAATACCATGACCGGTATTCTCAACTTGGATGTTACATCATGACTATGGTTTCATTCATGGTGTCCATACTGTCAAGTTCACATGAATTGCTCGTGCACCCATTCCTACCCACCATGATTTTAAGACATACAACATTATCACATTAATATTTAAACTATGAATTTGAAGGGCCCCTTTTAGAAGCATTTGCAACTTGCTGACATTTCTGCTTGTGTCATTATTTGCAGCACGCCTCTGACAGATTAGCTTGTATTGTTGATGAGCTCAACAACGGGCCTCTTTCTAACCAGCCTACATTTTTCTTAGATTTTCTTTCAAAGTGGTGTTGTGCATCAGGACTCCCATGCTGCACACACGCACAAGTTCTTGCTTTTTTTATTGCTGTCTTGCCTTAGTTATTTTTTCCTCCTTTTTTTATTGAATTCATTCTGTGATTTTCTTTTTGTTCCTATTTACTTTCCTTCCTATTATTGTAAGGATTCATTTTCAAAAATGCCCCATGATAGCCTAAATCCTACTACTCGTCTTGGGCCTAGATGTTGATCGGCAACTGTTGACAATTCCTACAGAGACTTATAGAGTTGACCCCTCTTTGACATCACCATCTGCACACATGTGTTGACAGTGACTGTAGCTCTGACATCTGTGTTGGGTAGGGATGATGATGACAGGCATGTTCAGACCACAATCCACTGGCATACACGTCGATTGGGCAAAGAACTTCAGACAGTGTATCTACAATACTATGTGAACTCTTACAGATAAGCTTAATTATTCTGCTACCACTATCTTGGTTTTATACACTGTAAGACTGTTTAAAAAGAACAAGGATTGTATTTAAGAAATAATAATAAACTTTATTTCTATCGCACCTTTATTTGCACAAGTACAAAATGTTTCACAAGTTAAAAATGCTATGGTCCATTTTTGGAAAAAAGTAAATACTTGAGATTCATCAAGAAATATTTCTTTATTGCAGGTGAATTTCACTGTGCTTGTATTTTTTCAAGCAAAGTTCATAAGATAGCCCGAACCTTAGTAATATTCCACACTGAGGTTTAGTTTCATGCCAACAATTATTTAGTGTAAAAAAAAAAAAAGGTGCGCTTCCTTTTTGGAACAAAACAGTCGTGTTATAGTAGACGTTGTCTAGTATTGGAATACCGTCTGTCTGGTTTCAGGTGGGTTGGGCTATTAAATGATGTCTTGTGTAGGCCTAGGTAAGAGCTTATCTGGCAACTAAATCGGTCTTGAACGTGGGGCATATTCACACATAGATGGACCATGAATAATGAGCATGCCTTAAATTCCAACCCTTTTGATAGGAATCACACATCAGGGTGCAGCCTAATACTTTGTTTCGGTGTCTTCCAGATCATTTGTTTCATTTGGACCACGAAATCGAGCTATAGGAGCAGCGGCAAAAAGCCAGGTAAAATCATTCGATCACCCTGTCACTTAGTAATTAAATGCAAAAGATTTGTGGAAGCGATACCAGGGTCCAATGTTGTGATTATATTTCCTTTTTTCTCTTCTCCTGTCTTCCCGTGTTCCTCCTGTCCAGGTGGTGACCAACTGTAAGAACACGGTGCAGGGCTTCAAGCGTTTCCATGGCAGGGCGTTCTCCGATCCCTACGTCCAGTCAACCAAGTCCAGCCTGGTGTACGATCTGGCACAGATGCCTTCTGGATCCACTGGTATAAAAGTAAGGTCAACAGTAGCGCAGTTGTTGTTTTTTCCCCCCCAAAAAAAGTATTTTAAGGTGTCTCTGGTACATACATGATCATGGAAAGGTGGGAGAGAAAGAAGGGATCATTTGGAACAATTCTCCTCCTTAGCTTTTTTTGTTTGTTTGTTTGTTTTTCTTTCTTGTTATATATTTCTCACCTGATCCTTCAATCTTATCTCAGGACAAATGTCAGGTTACTATGGCTCTGACCCTTGCACTCCTTACTTTTGGTTTCGTGGTGATGTAGGAGTTGAAGGTTATTCTGCTGTTGGTCTGGATAAGAACAACAGCCTGATGTGTGTGTAATGTAAAATGTGATGACAAGGGATAGCGAGGCTTGGTGTTGGTGCTTTCCTCGCACCATACAAACATTTACGCACGATTGGCTCCTGATTAGTGACGAACTGAACTTTTCTAGTTCGACCAATTTTACTTACGCTGGTAGTCACAAGGTGTTGTATAAAACTCTGAAGGGACTCGTTCATTGATAGGTACTTTCATTGTTGATGAAAGAGTCTTAACGCCCATGTCTTGTTATATGTGCAATACGACACATGTCTTATGCTCTTAAGTACATTTCCTGCTTCAGTGGGATAGCCATTTGGCGCAGGAATAATCACCTTCTTTGTCTCTCTTCAACACTAGGTGATGTACTTGGAGGAGGAGAAAGTGTTCAGCATCGAGCAGGTCAGCGGGATGCTGCTGGCCAAACTGAAGGAGACTGCTGAGAATGCACTGAAGAAGCCCGTGGCAGACTGTGTCATCTCTGTAAGCATTTCCCCAGACAAAACCCACCAGTCTCTTATATATCTTGCCTTAGCAGGGTGTCTGCAAGGCAATTGTAATGTAAACACAGTTGAATATAGCCTTAAGTCTTATTCTCATACTCATTTTCATACATAAATACTGTGTTTTGTCAGCACACTACTCTTCTTATTACAACTGTTCTGGTTACACAGGTTCTGCTATTCTTTGTAGGTCAATTTTTGTGGTAAAATTGGTCTTGATCCCTTTTCTAACTGGCATTAAAATGTCTTTGAAAATCTGAATGTACCTGGTGGAATCCTGTTTTAAAGATGTGTAGTTGCAGTGGCTAGTCTTCAATAGACCTGTGAGTGAGGCTGTGACTCACTGTAGCATCACTTTACCCACATTAAGTTGCCCTCTGTAGTTCAATGAAAGAGCATGGCATTAACATCCCCGCTGTGTGAGTGGTGTTACAACTACTTATTTATAGCCCGCTGGCATTTTCAGGTGCTGTGGGTAAAATAATTCGAGGAACAAAAGTGGAGCCTGCACTCTGAACGCTGGCCCCCGAGGCGTACGAACACCTACGCGGGTGACGTCTCGGCCTCGGCGCTCTTCATCCGATGGCCTGTCTGAACGTTTTGTGTTCTGTCTGGCACTAGTTACAACTGGGATGTCTCAATAAAATATTTCACCAATTGGCAGTAATAATAATAATAATATCATAGAGATGGTCTGTTAGTTGGCCTAGGCCTAATTCCATTATATCTCTCATATCGGCCCTAGAGATGTCTCTTTGATAGCATGTTGTTATTATTACTGTGACCAGTAGCTAAATTTAGCTCTGGAGCTTTTGTACAAGGTGATGCTTTGTTTCTGCACTCCAAGTAACGAAGACAGTAACGTTGTCCAGGCGTCTTGTGAGGAAGCCAGTTCATGCATCATTAGCAGTCATAGAGATCGTTCACTTAGGAGAAACAAACATCTTTGCATGCTTGTTTATTGGCAAGAGGCTACGCGTTTCCTTAGCGACCTCGGTTGAAAACAACATAATCATCGGTGTCTGAACTGCGGTGTGTGTGTGTGTGGCTCAGATCTTAAACATAGCATACGGTATTTGGTGGACACTGAAGTCGTGATGCCGCTGATGTCATCCGAAGTGCCGTACAGCGTCATTAGTGTGCGCATCTTTAGTACAGGGTGGCCCCCAGTGGGCGTCAGACGTCTAACCGTGGGATTGTTGGTGCCAGTCTCCACTCATTGAGACTCGAGCAATGTGTGGTGGTGTAAACAACGTGTCGGTTTTGTTTGTGTTTTTTTCCCTCCTCCAAGGTCCCCAGCTTCTTCACTGACGCAGAGAGGAGGTCCGTCATAGATGCAGCTCAGATCGCGGGCCTCAACTGCCTACGACTCATGAATGAGACCACGGCAGGTAAATAGCAGCACAGTGTACAAGACAAGGCAATGTTTCAATCATTTTTCAACGAGTTCTCCCTTATCAGGCTGTTGTCTTCGATTTTGTCTGCCGTACATGGCTTTTATCTCCCCGAGTGCTGCAACGCTCTCTATATCAGAGATGATGAGAAAGTGTTTGATAGACCCCCCCTGCTGATGACAAAAGACTGATAACAAAATATCTGGGCCAGGGTTGAGTCTGCAGGTATCCTGGCCTCAAGCCGAGGTGTAGTTGTAGATCTGTGCAAAAATGTCACAGCGGTGTTGCGGAATATTTTTGAGCACACGCTGAAACTCTGAATTACGTTTTTAGATTCGACACCCCTTTCCCATCAGATACACCGTCGCAAAGCGTCCAGGTCTAGATTTGATCTGCAGGTACTTGTAGCCTGGCAGTGACCCTGTTGAAATGAAACACGGGGGTGGTTTAAACCAGCACGCCGATACAGCGGTGAGCACAGACTAAGACCAGACCGTGCCCGTGTCTTTGCAGTGACCCTGGCATATGGCATCTACAAGCAGGACCTTCCAGCCCCGGAGGAGAAGCCCAGGCTGGTGGTGTTTGTGGACCTGGGCCACTCCGGTTACCAGGTGTCAGTGTGTGCGTTCAACAAGGGGAAGCTCAAGGTGAGTTGAAGAAGAAGGTTATTTCCTCTTAGTTTGAGAAGGCAATGCTGTGTGGGGGGATTTCTTTGTTCTCCAGATCCACTCTATGAGGATGCAACATAAATTAGCAATGCTCAGCGTGTTCAGCTTGTGATTCCTAAAAACAAAAGGCTGTTTTCTGATGTGGGCGTACACATGCAGGATGGTGAACAGTGAACAGCTTTTTATCCATCCGTTCACGCTTGTTTGGTTAAATTCATTCAAACTAGGATCTAAAAGTAATCGTTAATTCAGAAGAAACGCCTTTATCTCACAGGTTAGAAACAGAACAACATTCTATTAGAAATATAATCTCAACTACACAGAAAACATCCCATTTAACTTCAAATCTTCTGGTTTTGAAGAAGGCTTATTTACTCATTTACAGACACTCCAATGATTATCTTCATGTTACGTGGTCACCTTCAGCGGGTCAGAGAGTTAGAGGATTCCTTTGTTGATTTGTTTGATCGTTCACTTATTAGTCCTTAAACCTTAAAAAAAACCCATTTCTTTTGCCAATTTCCCCCATCAGATCCTGGCGACGGCGTTCGAGGCCGAGCTCGGCGGGAAGGATTTCGACGAGGTCCTGGTCAACCACTTCTGCGAGGAGTTTGGCAAGAAGTACAAGCTGGACGCGAAGACCAAGCCCCGGGCGCTGGTGAGGCTCTACCAGGAGTGTGAGAAGCTCAAGAAGCTGATGAGCGCCAACTCCTCCGACCTGCCTCTCAACATCGAGTGCTTCATGAACGACATCGACGTCACCGGTAAACTCAACAGGTCAGTGCCATGCAAAACAAAACTACTTTATTATTATTATTAAAAATGGAAGTAAAACAGTTGATTGTCTTATTCATTTATATTATTTATCATATTCTGTCCCTCTCTACTCCGTAACTATTATCTAACAGTGTTTTTTGTGATCATTCTAGATACAGATCTTTGATACTGATGCCATAGTCTCTTGGTTCATGACCATTTAAAGAGGGGCATTAAGTAATCTCTCCTTTTTTTTTCAACCTCTGTCAGTGACCAAGGAATTGCAGCAACATTGACCGAGCTCTGGCCTGTAATTGCAATAAATAATTAAGTCACTTTTTGACAATAGAGATGAGTAAGCTCTCGATCAGATCAGATATCTGAACAGAAAACGTCTGGTGAAGAGGTAATCTATCTGCGTTTGTTGCAGAACGAAGTACAGGCCAGAAAATGAGTTTCCCAAAAAAAAGCCAGAAGTCTCAGTACCTGGCAAAGTAATCACTGAATCATTGGTATTGATCAACAGTCCCATCCACTCCCCGCAGATATATCGCGGTTGTTTTTTTTGCGACGGGGCAGTAAACAATCCGACTTATTGCACCGTCAAAGTGATCTTCGGTTGAAAAGCCTGAAATGTCTGAGCACGTTTTCAGAAAGTTCACACGCTAAAATATTTAACAGACTAATTAAGCACTGAGCATTATGTGCCTATCTCTCGCTCTGTCCACGTGTGTGTGTGTGTCTGTGTGTCTGTGTGTCTGTGTGTAGTGTGTGTGTGTGTGTGTGTGTGTGGTGTGTATGTCTATTAATAATCTGACCATGTGTCCCCAGAGGTCAGTTTGAAGAGATGTGTGTGGGGCTGCTGGCCAAAGTGGAGGGTCCCCTGCGCAGCGTCATGGAACAAGCCAGTGAGTACATATAGCTTTTTTTAGCAACTGGAGTATCCCCACAGTCACATGCACACACGCACACACACACACACACACACACACACACAGTCCAGAGTCATGTGCTTTGCTGAGACAACCCTCCCTTCTGGGCACTGGCAGCATGCCTTCCTTCCTTTTCATTCCTTGCTTCCTTCCTACATCTCTTTTTGCTTTTGCCTGCTCCTGCTTGTCTGTCCTGCTGGCTCCACACACTGAGCAATGATAAGAAAATGAGTCCGGTTGCACCATAGACTTTTTAATCGCTAAGTGGTGTTGACTTGAATTGTGTATTTCAGAAATGTGTTTAAAGTTAAAGATGCTGGATGCAAAACACCTATGAGGCTGCCTCCCCGATGCCCCATCCTGTGTCCACACTGATTTGAACAAGTCACAAGTTCCAGTGTCGCCATTTTGAAAGTTGAACTCTAAAAGTAACAGGTGTGTTTTGTATCGGCCCTTTTTCAACCTAACCTGCTTACCGTTTCCTGCGTCCAGAGCTGAAGAAGGAAGACGTCTACGCGGTGGAGATCGTGGGCGGGGCTTCCCGGATCCCCGCCGTCAAAGAGCGCATCGGCAAATTCTTCGGCAAAGAGCTGAGCACCACTCTGAACGCCGACGAGGCCGTGGCCAGGGGCTGCGCTCTGCAGGTACAGCCAAGCGGTCGTGACCGGCGTGGTCGGTCCTACCGATGACTCGCGCGGGAGTGTGGCGTGGAGGGCTGGGCTATAAAACTCGATATGTCAGGTGACAGCTCGGACACCGCGAGCTGGAGGGATGATGATGCGTTTTGGCGCCGTGTTCTGGTTGCCTGATTGGGTCGTTGTAATTAAAGGTCAAAATAACAAACTTTGAAAAGGCCATAACTGCTACAACACCGGTCCAATTTTGATGAAACTTACTGATTGGCCCAAGGGATGCTTGTATCATTTGGTGGGGGGGCGACTTGTTGGCAATTCTGTTGATAGAGGTGGAATGGGACACACACACACACACACACACACACACACACACACACACACACACACACACACACACACACACACACACACACACACACACACACACACACACACACACACACACACCAGCCCAGTGGAATAGAAACTCCATCAGTGTGATAAATGAGTTTACTTTGTTTTTCCTCTCCTCCTCTCCTCAGTGTGCCATCCTGTCACCAGCTTTCAAAGTCAGAGAGTTCTCCATTACAGATGTTGTGCCCTACCCCGTCTCCCTCAAATGGAATTCGGCAGCAGAGGAAGGACTGAGGTACGATCCTCTCGTCGGTGGCACCTGAGGTCTGAGGAGACCTCGTAAGGAAACGCAGTACAGGCGTGTTTCAGTCGATGCTGAGATCTCATGAGCCAAAACAGGGGAACGGGATTAGAGTAATATCAGATAATATCAGGTCTTAGTGCTGTTATTTATCTTTTAGGTTATTATCTTTTAATTATTTCAATGTGTTCAGTTGGAAATAGGATGGTTTTGCCAGCTTTGTTTGTTTGTTTTGGTTTTTAAATTGGTCTTGAATTCAATTCCAGGTATGTTTTTTTTTTGTTTTGTTTGTTTTGGTTTTTGAATTTTTTCCCCCACGTTTTCCTAATTTCTTTCAAATTTCTGTCACCATAAAACTCTCATTTAGGATGCAGCCAGCACCTGTATCTGTAACCTTTCTTTTCTCAAGTATTTGGTCGGGCTAGGGCTAGGGTTAGGGCTAGGGCTAGGGTTAGGCCTACTTGATGCTGATTCAGTCCACATTGACTTACAATGTTTTCTCCTCCTTGTTCACAGCGATTGTGAGGTCTTCCCAAAGAACCATGCAGCCCCCTTCTCCAAAGTGTTGACCTTCTACCGGAAAGACCCCTTCTCCCTGGAAGCTTACTACAACAACCCCAAAGACCTGCCCTACCCCAACCCCACTATAGGTACCACTGCTCGGCTTCACTAAATACTGCCCTGCGTAACTCACATAGTTACGCAGGGCAGTACTTACAAAGCAGACTGTGTCACACAAGTATTTATATACAGAGATATGTGTACATATAAGGGGTACAGTTGGATATTAGTAAAGCTGACAGGACAGAGAGAGAACTGTCCCACAACCATTGAACTGGCAGAATTGAAATAGTTATTTTGTAAAAATAAGCAACATCATTATGGAATGAAAATAAGTTATAATAGAAAATAGTTTAATTAAATTCATTTAATATTGAGTATTGATTGAAATCTATATATAATCCCAAGTGTACACATAACTTGATGATTTACACACCCATTCCACGTGTCTATCTCAATAGTTGTATGTGTATATGTTGTGTATATGTTATGTGTATATATATTATCTTTTGTACCGTACTCTTGAGAAATGACTGAATCAAGTCAGTATTCAGTCACCTGGAATTTGTTGATGCAGTGATAAAAGTTGCTTAGCAAAGCATGTTTGTAATGACCACTGAACTAAGACACATAAATCTTTGTTTTTTAAATGTTGTTTTTCCTGTTATTGCTGTTATATTTATGTCTTATCTTCTGTTCCCTGTGATAACGCAACCTCTCAATGTCGCACCATGTCAACTCTCATGTACTGGACCTCATTCTGACCTTTGACCCTTTCCTCCACCTCACAGGCCAGTTCCTGATCCAGAGCGTGGTCCCCCAGGCGTCTGGGGAGAGTTCAAAGGTCAAGGTCAAAGTACGGGTCAACGTTCACGGGTTGTTCAGCGTGTCCAGCGCCTCACTGGTCGAGGTCCTCAAACTGGCTGAGGGGGAGGAGCCAATGGACACAGACCAGGCGGCGAAGGAGGATGAGGTGTGTGTTACGTGGTGTGTGCGTGTGCGTGTGCGTGTGCGTGCGTGTGCGCGTGCGCGTGTGCGTGTGCGTGTGCGTGTGTGTGTGTGTGTGTGTGTGTGTGTGTGTGTGTGTGTGTGTGTGTGTGTGTGTTTGTAGTGGGCATGAGAGGATACGGATGTGGTGTGGCAAAAAAGAGGTGTGTGTGAGTTGTTTGTTTTGTAATTTGGCACAGAGATTAATTTCACACAGAAGAGAGGTCTGGCCACACCTTGGTTTAATGGCCAATTAGACATGTCACCAGTATGGAATTTAGACGCTTGTCTTAACAAGCTCAAATCTGCTTCAAGGGGATGGATGTGTTTCTCTCTAATGCCTGTTTCTAACTTGTGAGGCATTTTATTTTGGTTTGTTCACCACCATCTGTGCTGCAGAGCCAACTGTTAGACTGTGATTGTATTCATAAAACATGCCATCCCCTCGCCGCCTCCTCCTTTTTCAAAGTCTCATAATCATGACTGAATTTGTGAAAGCCATGAGTCTGCACTCAATCAGAACAGAGCCTGAGGGAATGGCAAGGGAAAGATGTTGGTTTACTTAAATGTATACATACATAAAAGTATAGCAAAGACATACTGTACAAATAATCCAAGACTATTATCCACGACTGGAGGAACCCCTTTACTCTGGAAAAGTAGTGGAATTCAAAAATGTGTTTTCCAGGCCTGGAAACTATGGGTATGTTTTGGAAACGTCATGGAAATTTGTTGATAAACAACCTGTGAAATGTTTAATGTCAAGCTTGGCTGCTTGTGAATCCTCTTCCCTTTTGAGGAATAAAGCCCAAATTCAGATCAGATATTCAATGTAAGAAAATGTGACACTTGCAAAATGGACTCCTGCCATGGAAATTGTGCTTTATGTCATTGAAAAGTCTTTGAAAAGTCTTGGAATTTGATTAGCAAAAAGGTGTAGGAACCCTGATTACTAATAGTTGCGCAATATTGTCGTGAAGTATGGCGTTAACTCTGCCAGAGTTGTTTGGTTCGACTCCTACTGGGGCCACACACACTGAAAATGTTTGCACTCAACGGTCCCGTAAGGAGCTTCGGACAAAACTGACCACCAAATGGCGTCTTATGTTAACACGACTCGTGTTTTCTGTCAGAGCAAAATGCAGGTGGACCAGGAGGACCAGAAATCCCAGGGCAGCGACAACGGAGACAAGAAATCAGAGACTGACGACATGGAGGTAACCGATTACTTTCACTAATCACATTAGTATCTTTCAGTGTTATTTCAGTGTCATATCAGCAAAAGGCTTCAGCATAACTCTTAACTCTAACTACCAATCAACATTCAGAGAGAGAAGCAACTATTTTCCATTTTCACACACTGACACAGGAGGGCAAGTACACATGAATCTCTGCCTATCCAAAAGCCAATCAGAGGCCACTCCGTTTGTATTAGTCACACGATGAATGCATGATAGGATCAATCAGTGACGCCCACACAAAAGTTCACGTCCTTCGACTACAATCTGCATCAAGAATCCAATTAAAGTCAGTATATCGCAGCTGTGAGATCAGCTCATTTCAAAGTTATAAGGGAACATTCGTTTCCAAACAAGATTCACAATAAAAACACAAAATCAACACATATTACAAAAGTCAATAAAACACAAATCGCCACCTTATACGATACAACCGTCAGTTGACAGCCTGATATAATCCATAAGGCATAAGATAATTGTATGTGAAAAGTAATGTAATTGCAAAGGGAATGAAAAAGTCTCTGGTTCTTTTACCCTCGACTGTAATCAAAACCTTACGTTCTCCAAAAGTCAGCTTTTCAGGAATTTAAAAAAAACGTCTCCCTTTTGAGATTGACAGCCACTGCATTTTTTTCTTATTTTATGTTACATGGGTTTTTATGTATCCTGGGATTCCCAAGGTTTCTACTTATAAAGGCATGTGGTAAACATTCAGTTTAAATAACAACGTGACCGCAGCGGTACGTGCCCAGGCTCAAACCAGTTCAATCCCCTTCCTCAGACCGCGACGGAGGACAGCAAGCAGGAGAAGAAGACGGACCAGCCCCCGCAGGCGAAGAAGCCCAAAGTGAAAACGAAGACTGTGGAGCTGCCCATAGAGAACAATCTGCACTGGCAGCTGTCCAACGAAATGCTAAATTTGTTTGTGGAGAATGAGGTAATGCTCTATAAGCCACCAGGAATGACTAGCAGGCACACAGATGATCTGTGCAAGCATCGTGCTAGTGGGGTGTAGCGGTCGTGTTTAAATCGGATATCGGTTTTAGTTAAAACAACTAACAATGTATATCAGTCAGTTATCATTTCTGGTTGTATAATCTTTGGGTATAGTGAAGCATAGTACTTGTGCTTCAGCGTGATATTGCATGTTACAGGCGCAGTGCCTCGTGTGAAACCAAAAAGAGTAGTGCTTTTGTTTGAAAGGTTCATGTAATAAGCTGTTGTGTTAATTCAGTCCTTTATTGCTTGTAGGGTTTAATAACCCTGCTTTATATCCCACCAATGATCTAAGTGTTTTCAACACGGAGACATGATATAATCACATTGCTTTTTTAGCATTGCACTGAGGTAATGCTCTAAAACGGTTTAGAAGAACAATCTGGACCTCACTTGTGTTTTTTCTCATCGTTATTTTAAGATGTACTATGGAGGCGGACTGAAAGTTGTTTTTCCTCCATAGTGCTTCTTTGCTGTCCTACCTTTGGTCTTCACAAGCTGATGTATCGAACATGACTATACAATTTGTGCAGGAGTTTTTAAGAAAAGAAAGTCTTACCTTCAGATCTTGAGCTGAGGGTGTCTTTAACCCCTGAGTCTTTAAACCAAGATAGTTACTACTTTATTTTTATTTTTTTGACAAAATGTGAGACTATCGGTTTTATATTCTAGCCCTAATAAAGCATTTTGTTTTGCTATATTACACTTATGAAGTGGTTTTGAAATGCTGACTAATATGGAATGCCTTGCACCTCTTCCAGGGTAAGATGATCATGCAGGACAAGCTGGAGAAGGAGAGGAACGATGCGAAGAACAACGTGGAGGAGTACGTGTACGACATGAGGGACAAACTGCACGGCGTCCTGGAGAAATTTGTCAGCGAAGCCGTGAGTGTAGATTACTCTTGAACCCTCTAGGTGGCACTATAACACTTTGTCATCATCTCAATGGAAACATGAGGCGGAATTGGTTTATTACAAAAATATGAATAATATAGTTTGTACATCTGTATCAGTATTAACCCTTAAGAAAATAATCCAAAGTAATAACTACTGCAGTCTATATTACAGTTACGGTAGTCTGTGGTCTGTGCATGTACCTGAGGCAAAACATACCATCATGGAATTGAAAATCTCTCTGGCTAGTTGTAAATTTTAAGGCCTTAAAAAGTATTGAAATGTTGTAAATACCGTTATTAGAGGTCTTATTTTTTCCACCCTACAATGGCAGGTTTCTTGCCTTTTTCTTATACTGCCCATTTACAGAACTTTCATTGTCTGTGCTCTCTCAGGTCTAAACCTTCTCCAGACACATTGTTGTGCTTTCTATTATAAATGAACTTTCATATATTGTGTATACTCTGCTTGCCCAAACTCGGCATCAATTGCACGCCCAACCGTCCTGGTAGGGGGATCCCTCTCTGAGTAGCCCCTCCCAAGGTTTCTCCCAATTTTCCAATAAGGTTTTTGTGGGAGTTTTTCCTTGTCCTCTGTGAGGGTCTAGGGCTGGGGGATGTCATTTACTGTTTCACATGCTGGGCACTGTGAAGCCCTTAGGGACTGTAACGGTGATTAAGGGCTATACAAATAAATGTGATTTGATTTGACTCTCTAAACTGATGGTTACATGAAAGTCTAATTGAAATCTTTCCACAACGCGTAGGACCGAGACGTGTTCTCGTTAAAACTGGAGGACACAGAGACCTGGCTGTATGAAGACGGAGAGGACCAACAGAAACAAGTTTACATCGACAAACTGGCTGAGTTGAAGGTAAACACCCTTGGAGTTGGTGCGTGATGCTACTGGACAAAAAGATCAATCATTTGTGATCCTGAATAATGAATAGGTGTTACAGAGGTATACACATACTTCGGTACTTACAAATATGAAATACTGTACCCATCTGGGAGCTGTGTTGTGGTGACCAGCATTGTTATCAGACAGTATAAAAAAAGTGCCGGGTTGGGTGGCACTTTAAAGAGATTAAAATGAGATTAAAAAGGCCTCAACAGGGAGTTTGTTTGTATGGGCTTTAAAAATAAAGTCAGTGCTCTTTTTCAGAATGTCACCATTTTTCAAACAGTAAAATTCCACAATGATTTTATTCTCATATAAAAGTCAGTTGTTGTTTTTCATGTTGGATGACTGATTTGTTTGAATACATCCTTCAAAATGTCACTGACTTTCAAAGGTCTAAAATAGACCATAACTGTAGTAATATTCCATAATGATTTTATTTTCATACCAGCAGTAATTTTCTATGTCATTTGGTTTTCAAATAGTGAAAGTCGATTCATTTTTGTAGTAGTGAATGACTAAACCTAATGTTCTGTCCATCAACAGGCGCTTGGCCAGCCTATCAAGGAGAGGTACATGGAAACTCAGGAGAGACCAAAAGCATTTGAAGAGCTTGGCAAACAGATCCAGATGTACATGAAGATCATTGAAGCTTACAAGACAAAGGTAACTATCAAACCGATAGCATAACTGAAATACAAAGGCTGCATGTTTAGATACAGTCAAATGTTACACCTTGCCCATTCCTCTACCTCTAGGAGGAGCAGTATGATCACCTGGATGAGCAGGAGGTGAACACAGTGGATAAGCAGGTGAACGACGCTATGATCTGGATGAACAGCAAGATGAACCAGCAGAGCAAGCAGGACCTTACTCTGGAGCCCGCGGTCAAAGTCCAAGAGATCCAGGCTAAAACTAAGGTACTCAGAGTCTGGTCAAGGCACCTGCAGGCTATTTAAAACCCCATCAGAGTGAGGGGTCTCATTTATGAACACATTCTTTGACTTTATCCTTGATTCCATTGTACTATCAGGTCCTAGAAAATTAGATCTATGGCATTCAGACCGTGGATACTGATGGAAGTGTTTGCGAATATCAATCCACCATTTTTTGCTGTCAAAATTATTTAAGTATCCCTGTAACCAGGGTCAGAAATGAATGGCATCTTTGGTCACCCTGTTCACACTTGTCATATAGTCATGTGTGAATAAGACTACTGACTCTGTGGGCCACTGTAGGTGAATCATGGGAGCCCATGTCCTAGGGGATTCTTTCCAGTGTGTTCTGGGTGAGAAAAATTGATAGTTTTTTGGCCTGAAAACAGCAGTAGTGTGCAGCCTGAAACAGTGGAAAATGTTGTCAACGTGCAGCCAGTAGTAGACAAAAATGCCAACCCCACGCAAAGTACTGTGTCAACAAAACATAAAACAACCAATGTCATAAAAAAAACTCAACAATCGATGGGTGGAAGATGGACTGGTTGGGGACATAGAGGGCAAAACATCACCGTACTCTTCTAAGGCCTGCCGCCAGCAGTGGGAGGAAAAGTGGGGAGAAGCTGTGCTATAGTGTAATTGTTTTTATCTTGGTGGTATAAGTTGAGAGTGTATTGGCCAATATGCAATGCAACTGTATTATTTCATAGTTCAATAAAATTGCCCCTATAAAACACAGATCAAGGGGGCAAATAATGTCCTCTGACAAAAAAAAGGTTAATTTCTTACCTTGCCTGTAACTCCAATTTTATTTTCACTGTCCAGGAGCTTTACTCAGCCTGCAACCCCGTGGTGTCCAAACCCAAGCCCAAGGTGGAGCCTCCCAAAGAGGAGAAGACTGGGAATGGGCCGGTCAATGGCCAGGAGGGAACAGAGGGCCAGCCATGCAGCCCAGACGAGACCACACCCGCAGGCACAGAGCAGGAAAAGGCAGAGAATAAGCTCCCCGAGATGGACATTGACTAACTGTTGCAGCTACCTCCCCTGCGTCTCACCTCCGTTTCTCATCCTGCTACTCGACCCCCGATTCTCTTGTTCTTCTGAGATTGATTGATGATACAGTAGCCTCTCTTTTTGAAGACACAGACTATATAAATCCTATAAATCCTATTCATCAATCAGCCGTCTCGGCATGTCGGTTTTCAGTTTCTTTGCTGTTGACGAATACAAAAATATTGCATATTATTAATATTGAACGGGCTAGTGTATGGCATAAAAGTCGTGCGCGGGATGGAAACTGCTTTCTGTGTGTCGCTTCGATGGCCATTTTGTTAAAGGTTGTTTTATTCAGCATCTCCTCAGCACACTTCAGCTAAGAATGTTTAAGAGATTAGTGAAAATGTTTAATATTTCAGTATGTCCAAAATGGGGAATAGATAATGGGGCAATTGTGGAACTTGTTGGAAATTGTACTTGACTGAAATAGTGCGTTTTTCTCACTACGAAGAAGAACTCGTAACTGCTGGATTACTAAGTATTTAGTTTAGAAAGGAAGTGGAAGACTGGGACCTAAAGGTTAGCGTTTCCACACAACTTAACTGTACTGTATGTTGAAACTAGATACTTTGAGTTACTGTCATGCAGTATTTCATTGTTTGGCTTTTCTCATTCAAAAGCAGTGGTCTGTGGGTTGTTCTCTGGTATAGCCTTGTATTGTTTTTCTACTTAACCATGTGAATGCTGGTCCAACAAAACACCTACCGGGTGCTGCGGTTGTTCCCGCTTCACCAAATGCAAAAATAAATCTTGACAATTTCATGTCTGAGAATTATTTGTGAATGCATGTTGATATGAGGAATGCTATTTTGACAATCTAAGAAATGCTCTTTGCTATTAGCAAACCTACAATTAATCAGAGGGAAATCTCTTTGCCTGCCCTCAGTTGCCCAATATTAATATATATGCTAATTCTATTCTTTGAGCATTTTAATCAATATTTCAAGTTTGGTAGAACCACTATGTTCAAACGATGGTCTAATAGCAAGAGGCCACTACAAGACTGGGCACACAGAGACAACACAGACCTTTTTGTATTCTAAGTTGGTCACAGAAACTGTTAATTACTTTTGTAAATATTTAATGGTGTTTCTTGTTTTACTAGATGGTACATAAGTGACAGGATGTTGACAGACAGAATTTATTTGCTAGATTAAAAATACCAATCAGCATACAGTATTGTAACTCAGGATGATGCAAAGTCATGTGACCTGTGTTCATTTGAAGATAAATGAAAAGTGAATAGTATGACTGCTTTCTAATTATTTTTGTATTATAGCCTCGGTTGAACAGCCACTACTTTTCATCTATATTTATTGCTCCATTGCTGTTGCCAACATTTTTACATTTTAGACATTTAAATGACAACTCCAGAGTGACAACGCAATGAGTGAGCAGGTAGTTTTTTTTGGTCTAGGACACGTGGACAGGACATATGGCTGTCACAGGGATTAAATCAGACCTTTCTACATAGCATAGGCCATTTGGCGATTTAAAGTGCATGGGTATACATTTTAGCATGGCTGGCTTCAGTGGGAATCTAACCCCATAAACCTGGCAGTGTTGGTGCCTTACTCTAACGCATACACACACACGCACGATTTAAAGCCCATGGTGTTTGACACACCATGAGCCAAATATGTTAAGAAGGACGTAAACTGTGCGGAAATTATAACCATGGGCTATTTACAACCCTAACTACTATCAAGATAGTATTTGAGAAAGTATGACCTGGCTGAGTGGCAGGTAAAATCACCTACCTGTGGCCACAGTTACTGTACAATTGAATGAGCTAACTGAAAATCACCAAGTATACGGGCGTTCTTATGTGTCGCTTAGCAACGACGTCGTTTCGGTTGCTGGGCGGATTAATTTTTTGGTGGTATTTCTTTTTTAAATGTAATTTTTTTGTATTATTATTTTGTTGACTTGATTATGAATTTTTTTTTAAATTAATTTATTTGTATTAATTATTTCTTAATAACACTATGGTCTGTTACTGGGGAGTGGGGATTTCCTCAGTAAACTAAACCGGCATGGGGCGCTGGTTGTCCGGTTTTTTCCTCTCATACATAACCTGTCTGTCTGGCAGCGACAGTCATCAATATTTGCGTCCGGAGAAGGTAAATTGCTTATTATTTTCACCTTAAAGCATTGGGAAACGGTTATTGTATGTATACGTGATTGTTATATGCTCAACTATGAAAAAAAGATATATATTGACAATGTATGCTATTGTCACAGCACACTCAAGAAAAAGTTAGCCAACGTTAGCATTAAGCTAACATTGCTAGCCAGCTCGACTGCTTCTCCCTAATGGTGACGTTAGCTAGCTAGCTAGCTAGCTCGCTTGATTGTTGCCACCTGGCCCATATCCACAATGCTGCTTATTTTAACTTCGATTAACGTACCAATAACTTTAGATAACAACTACGTTAAAAGGTCTTAACTTGCTAGAATTAGCGAGCTAGGGTTCAAACTTAATGGCCACAGTAGAGCAAGTGTAAGCTATGTTTACATGTGTCTACACACATTGTTACCCCTGTCACAATACTTGATTAGATCAAGCAATCAATACGAGATAGGGAAGTTGTTTGTAAAGGGGCAAATGTCATATGCTGATCATCATGATGATGATGATGATGATGATGATGATGATGGTGGTAGCATAACTTAGTTTGTCTCTGATGTGATGGCAATTTTAATGTTGTTGGCTTTGTTTGTGTGTTGCTACTGCTGCTGACTTTTGTTGTTGAGCTTCATGATGATGACTGTGTAGTATTTGTTATGTCATTGTTGCAGTAATGTAAATGTCTGAGGACCGGGAAGCCCAGGAGGATGAGCTGCTTGCTTTAGCAAGTATCTATGATGAGGAGGAGTTCCACAGGGCCGAGGCGGCACAGGGAGGAGAGATCCAACTCTGTCTGGAGCTCCCTCCTGATTTCAAAGTTGCTGTCAGAGGTACAGCTGTCAATGAAGCTGATTGCTAAAGTAACTGTATTGTGTAAGCAGGGAAATAACCATATTTATTTCATCCAGCAGTCAGAGTGGCTGAAAAATCACACTCCATTTTCAGCATTTTACCAGCCAAGTCTATATTTTGGAAAAGATAGACTTGAAATATGGATGGTTATCTGCCAAATTGACTGGTAGCTGTTTTCATAAAAGACACACACACTTGAATTTAAATCTCTCCTCTTTGTGGCAGGTGAGAAGCAAACAGAATATAATGTCTGCTTCCTACCTCCTCTGGTGCTCAACTTTGAGCTCCCTGCAGACTATCCATCAACCGCCTCGCCAGTCTTCACTCTCAGCTCCAAATGGCTGACCAGAGTGCAGGTAAGTCTTGTGCGAGCTTCCTCAGATATACACCACATCATTACACAAAAGGTGACCCAAATAGAATTTCCTCAGGAGAGCTGCTTTTGCCTTAAGACTGCTATCTTAAACCTGTTCTTACACTTAATTAGGTTTATGTGCATCCCTGGAAGGTTTGGAAAAGCATGAACAATTAATTTCCAGGTTTTTAAAGTTTGTAAGTTGTGGTGTAAACACAGTGCAAGCAAATTTCATAATGTTTCAAGACTGGATTTGAAGACAATCTTCAAACTCAAACAGGCAGACCTTGCTCTTATTTTTGAGCAATTTTCTTCATTACACCTTATAGAACAATATATTTTCCTCTTGCTTACCACTCCAGTGCCTTCTCCCTTTCTTCCTCCTCAGATGAGTTCTCTGTGTAGACGCCTAGATGAGCTTTGGGATGACAACCAGGGCTGTGTCATTCTCTTCACTTGGATCCAGTTCCTCAAGGAGGAGGCTCTAGACTTTCTGTGCATCCAGTCCCCTCTGGAAGTCATCAGGGCAGGAAGTAAGGCATGTGGGGAGCGCAGGAAGGCCGAGGTTGCACCCACAGGTACAGTTTGTGTCATGTTCAATGAGGGGGGTTTTGCTTGCTTGTCTGGAGGCGCTAGCTTAGATACTCCGTATACTCTCCCTCTGTGACAGATAAGCCAACAGGCAAACACAAAATAGAATTAGAAATATTGACATTCCTCTTCAGTTCCTGGTTGTTTTATGTGAGTGATAAATATGCTCATCACTTTCTTCAGCTGTGAAGCAGTCTGGAAGTCTCTTGGAAAATGAGGAGAAAAAAAGGAAACTGAGGAAGGAAAAGTCTGAACCGCACTCGTCATCTTCATCATTGCCATCGTCTCAGCTGGACCTGCGGGCCGTACTGGTGGTGGACCCGCGCTCCGACATCCTACCTCAACTCCTGGACTTTGACGAGTCCCAGCGCCAGAAGGTGTTTGACAGCAAGGTGTTCTGCTGTGGGATCTGCTTCCTAGAGAAGCTGGGCTCAGGTTGCCTCTGCTTTAAGGAGTGCCAGCATGTCTACTGCAAGGCCTGCATGACTGAATACTTCCAGATCCAGATCCGGGATGGCAATGTTCAGTGCCTTAATTGTCCTGAGCCCAAATGTACCTCCTTAGCCACACCGATGCAGGTGAGCAAGAAGGGGTTTGTTTGTGTATGTATTTGTGTATACTTACATGGTGGGAGATTAGTACCAGACGTCCATTTTACCTGAACGTTGACCCTTTCTAGGAGCCACTTTATCATGTGAACAATCACTTGTGCATAGGCTGACTTTTTTAAAACTTTTTTTTAATTCATCCGCCATGGTGGCCAGTGGATGAAAACGTTCCCCAGCCTTGTCTCTTGTGTCATGCCAGTTACTCCCGTCTCTGTCTGCCTCTTCCAGGTGAAGCAGCTGGTGGATGAGGAGCTGTTTGCCCGTTATGACCGTCTGCTGCTCCAATCCAGTCTGGACCTCATGGCCGACGTGGTATACTGCCCTCGCCAGTCCTGCGCTACAGCCGTTATGGTGGAGCCAGACACAACCATGGGCATTTGTCCGGCCTGCCAGTATGCCTTCTGCACCCTCTGCAAGTTAGGTTATCACGGCCTCTCCCACTGCAAAATCACTTCAGGTAATCTCACTGGACAACAAGTTGATTGTTGGTTATTAGAGTGAATATGATACAATTTTAAAGAAAGAAAAAAAAAATGTCTTGTCAACATTCTTGTTAATTTGGGATTTGGCGACATAATCTAATGCTGCTGTCGGGTAAAAAGCTTGTATTTCTAATGTTCAGGAATTGACAAAAAACTTTTTTTTCTGGCCTGGGGAAAAACAAAAGCTGCATAACATAATAATAATAAGCCAACACTATTAAATTGGAGAGTAGCAGGGTGGCTTAGTGAGTAAGGAGACTGAAAGGCCAGGGTTCAAGCCCCTATGACTGATTTCCACTGAAGAACCGACATGTTTGCCTTATTGATTCCCAGTTTCTCCCTTCTGTTTTGTGAATGGAACAAAATGCACATTTTTTAAATTTGCTATCAAGTGAAGTAGCGGTGATCTTACGGGCAGCAGGAATGTGTGTTTGTGAGCAGTTTCCTTGTGTCTGAAGCGTATAGCAACATAGCGAGCATGGCAAACATTACAAAGACGAGATCAAAGTGGGGCTACACTTGATGAAGAATCGAACTCGACCCTCATTATGTCACATCACAACTGCACAGTCCCTATAGCACACACACAGTGTACAGATGTGTGTTATGTTTTGGAAGTCATTTAAAAGTTGAGGGTATTTTGATTAATAAAGATGATAGAACACTGTAGTATGAACAGCTAGTATTTTTATTCCTTCTAATTAAGGAGGATAGCAGATTTTCAGTCAGTTAAGGTACAGACTTTTAATGTTAAACTCAGATGGTATTGAAACCAGTGCGGTCTCCCTGTTCTCTGTCCTGTACCACAGATGAGCTGCGCGGCCTCAGAGACGAGTACCTGTCAGCCACCACTGAGGGCAAAAAGTTCATGGAGCAGCGCTTTGGGAAGAGGGTCATCCAGAAGGCGGTGGAAGAGTCCTTTAGCAGAGAGTGGCTCAATGAGAACTGCAAATGCTGCCCACGTTGTGGTACCAATATACAGGTAGACTGCCCCTGCTGGTAGCAACACAGTACAACAGGTTATGAACTTCAACACCAGGGGGCAATTTTTCATTCAGTATGTTCATTAATAATAGAGCGTGTATTGTCATTTATTTCATTAGGGACAGAATGAGAACCTTTTCGTGAACCTTTTTCAGTATTTGAAGGAAATCTACCTCGGCTGAATCAAACGTTAACCAACCCCAACATGCTATTGTGGTGTATTTCAAATTGTCTTACTTTTTCCAAATGAACAGCTGACAAAAGCTTCTATTGCACTATGGCTATTGGTAAGTTTAGCCTGATCTGTAGTACCATGGCTAGAGTGACAAAAGGCTGTGATATTTGTCTAGTTCAATATTTCAGCCTTTCACATGTGGATCACCAAATCCCTCATTTTATTATTTTATTATCCTTTCAGTCCCCGATCCCTGGAGAAGGTGGCAGGTCCTCTTAGTTACCACTGCCATTTACTATTGTTTGTATATTTCACGAGCACCTTTTGCCACCAAACATCAAAGATGACCATGTCAACTTGTTTGTGAACCCATGTGCCCTTCTGTCTCTTCTCTCTGTCCCTGTAGAAAGTGGACGGCTGTAACAAGATGACCTGTACCTCCTGTAGGCAGTACTTCTGTTGGCTGTGCCTGGGACAGCTCAGCAAAGTCAACCCTTACAGTCACTTTAACAACCCACAATCACCCTGTTATAACCAGTGAGTAACTGCGCCTCTGATTTTTATCACTCTCCCTCCACCGCTTGTAAATAACTTTGATTCACCACATCGCTCGTCTCTCCTGAATGTGTCTTTGAGGCCCGTGTTTTTTTTTGTTGTTCTTGCAGACTCTTCCATGGTGTGGATATCGACGAAGAAGATGCCTTCTGGAGTGATGAAGAGGACTGATACAAGTGCAATACTTCCCTGCTGTATGCTCCATTTGAATGCACTTTATCTCACCTCACCCTCACTGCACCTCTGACGCTCACTATGCCTACACTAGCACACAAACGGTGCCAGGACCATGTCTATCAAAGTGTGAATACCATCAGGCATGTGCGTGTTGACAGTTGTAAGACAGTTAGTGCCTGGACAGATGATGGGCATATACCGTACGTATGATATATGGTCATATGTACAGTATTCTGGTGAGCAGGGATGGAGTTTAATGGCAGGGGGAAGTTAAAGCTTTATTCTTGGGGGGGGGTATTTTAAGGGTAATTCCACCAAAATTGACGTGGTCGTACTGAGCCCAACGTAGACCAGTGACGACGACAAGGAGCTGAATTCTTCTGTAATGATTTCTACACTTTGACATAATTTTTTTTTTTGATTTTCCTTTCCAGCTGAATGGAATTACAGAGAGTGTTGTACACCAAGTGGGGAAAACCGTGAAGGGGAGTGGGAGGAGGACTTTCTTGAGACTGGGTGGAGGAGGAGTGGTTTCATTATTTGTTTGATGTATTTATGCAAAGAGAAGGTAATACTGGAGTAAACTAAATGTGGGTCAGAGTAGATCCTTTACTGACGTTGCAGTTATCACGTGTGGTGGTGTTAGTACTTTTTTGAAAGCACAGTAATTCAGGGACTGTGGTGTGAGGAAGAGAATTATCACTTGGCCAACCTTTTAAAATGAGATCTGACTATTTTCATTTCTATCCTTTATTTGTAACTAATCATTTACGACTATAACGTTTATTTTACATTGCCAAATAATGTTCATTGGAGGGCCATAGAAAAATGTATTTTCCAGCTGCATTGAAAAATCTTAATTTATAATTTAATTTATATTTGTCTAATTCATCAGAAAGGAGACTATCATGAAAAAACATTTGTTTAAAATTTAACTTTTATGTTTTGTAAAGAATGATTTTCCAGTCCTGAATGACTTGTCGCTGGTCTGGACAGTCTGAAAATGTATTGGACAAAAATCTCTTGTGTAGTCCTGACTCTGTAGTTGCAGGCCCACTTGTCACTTCATATCTTGCTGATATTTCATTTTGAAGAAGACATTTATGAGAGGAGACAAAAGCATAATGTTAATAATGTTCTATAATGATTGAATTATTAATATGGAACTCTATTAAATGTTAACACTGAACATTTTGTCTGTTTCGTTAACGGGAAGGGAGACTGAAAAACAAGTTTTGGCTGCTACATACATTTTGAATTGAAAGAGGTTTGTTAATACGAAGCGTATGTCTTTGTTTTTAAAGTGCTCAGACGAGTGTTGTTAACAGCTACGTGTTGCTGATCTTCATGCACTCTCCTCTTCCCTCTAATTTATCGTTCTTGTCATCTCTTCAGCCCATGATGCTTAATAAATGATCTTCGTTTCCATTCTCGTCGTGTGGCTTATTTGCGTCTTTTAAAATCTTTCTTTCTTCGTCTCGTCGTAAACACGCACCTGCCACAGGGTGTTAACACAACACAACACACACAGTTGGAGGAGACAATGTCATGACGAATGATTTTTACCTCCATTTCCCCTTTGGTGGTGTTTCTGTCTGCTGACTGTGGTGAATTACTAATAAGCTGTTTCCAGTCAGCCAGTGGTTGGTTATTCTCATCGATCACATTTGCCTCTTCCTCCCACAAGAGCATGCAAGAATAGTGCAGTTGGTATTGTCCCCCAACAACCCCACACACACACACACACACACACACACACACACACACACACACACACACGCACACACATATTGCTGAGTCATGCAAGTATCACAAGAGTCTCTCTTGTGATACTTGCATGACTCAACAATATGTGAGGATCACTTACAGCACCAAGACTTGTCAGGCCCAGTTCCTCTGAGCTGGATGAAGGAGTTGTGGAGATATTTTACATTAGAAAATACCAATATCCTGTTAGTCGCCTTGATTTTGAGAAATCGTACTTAAGGTTTTAGATCATTTAGAATAGAAGATCTTCAACAACCGGTCAAGATTGAATACATATCGAGATGAGTTTTGTGCTTCATAGTGTAATTCAGTGTTTTTCCTTTTCCCGCACCAAGCTAGCCCTCATTACATGTTACCACAACAACTTGTTACCTATGACGGGACCTATGTTTACCCTGTAGTCCAGGGGGTTGCGCTGTGGCTTGGGCAGGTGGGACAGAGACAGAGAGAGAGAGACAGGGAGAAACAATGCAACACTAAAGGAACAAAGAGAGAAAAGCACTCCAACACGGTGTAATCCCTTTGGCTAGAGTTGCTGACAGGGGATAACCCTTTAACACAGCCCCCCCCCGTCCTGTCCTATTCCCAACCTCGTGGTCCCTCATCAACACCCCCCCCCCCCCACCCCCCCCCTGTCTTTCTCCATCCCCATTGACTGACTGGCTGGACTGTTACTATGCCTGCACAGATACCTGCTCTCACAAACAGGCAGGCCGCTACCACCAGCACCTAACCAGGACCGAGGAACTTCCACTAACCCTTCAATCGTTAATCAGTTTCTCCTCACAGAACCGGCGAGCAGGACGAGCAAGGTAGCAAAAAAAAAGGTCAGTGGATGATGGTAACTCGGATGGTGATGAAGTCCCGGGGGTTGGGTGGAAGGACGTGAGTTGTTGACAGCCATGTTTGTGTCATGTTGAGTCGGCTGGATGAGCTCTAGTCTGGGGAAGCTGTCCTGTTACATTTGACATGGACCCACGTGAACATAATGGTAGCTTTGTGAGTCGGTATTCTGTGAAATTATTATGAAATCAACCAATTTGGGAACAGATATGTGACCTCCACAGGTATTTTGACAGGGGCATTTTTTGATATAATACCATCAGTTTAAATTACACAGTGACTGTCCCTGGGAAGTACAGAAATCAGGCTTGAATTCATAATCCCTATTAGAGGATTGGTTCAAACTTGATAGCAACTCATTGTACACACAAAATATTTGAAAAGATTAGAATAAATAAAGTCATTTTCAAAGTTGCTACAGTACATAAGTACATTAAATGGGTCCCTATGAGGACAACAGGCTGCTCTATATTACTATGATGCGCTGTGGGGATACATGGATGAAACCTGTGGCCCTTTAACAGCTATTTCTCCTGAGCAATTTCTCCTTACGTTAAAATAGGAAAACCAATGAAGAAAAACAATTACTTCAGTCACTTGTGTCTAAAATAAATAAATAAATAATAAAAATAAAATAAATAAAATCAAAATAAATCAAAATAATATCCACATCTGAATTCTCAATTCTCAAATTCAATATTAAGTATGATGTTGTCTAAGTGTTGAGGACTTTTAGAAGTTACTGAATGGAGTTTTTTGACAACATAATGAATCCGAATAGTTTATTTTGTCCAAATACTACTAAAATATAGCTGCACAAAAATTGCGGTAGATATTTGAAACTACTCTCATTTTAAAGTATGACACCTCATGACTTTTAAAGTATCCCTTGCCCTAAAACGAGCCTCAGGAGCCACATGTTTCTCTCCTGCCAGAGACCTACTGAGCCCACACCACCTGTAGCTCCACCACCAAGGGACCAAACAAAGCAGAGGCATCATGATTGAGAGTGACAGAGAGCTGTCGTCCATGGTGCAGGAACTATGGGACAACGACGTCAACAGACTCCAACCTGGGAAAGACTACAGGATCTCTCTTCAGGTACTCACACACACACACACACACACACACACACACACACACACACACACAGTTTTTCATTATGATGTAATAATATCGTAATAATAATATCTTGTCTGTCGCAGCCCCTCTTCATTAACTAGACTGACTATTTTTACATGAAAATGTTACATAATGCAGCTTTAATTTTGAGTAAACAAACAAGAGAGAAGACGAATTTCAAGTTTGAATTTTGCTGAAAATCTGCTGGATTGCTTTATGGCACAAAACAGGAAGAGGGCGCTGTTCTTCCAGCTCAAATAGAGCTAAAGTGTTCCGTTTTTCGCAATGGCAGATTCAATTTTCTTCAGTTAACATTATTGTAAAAACAATAAGTAAATGTACAATAACTGTGTTCCTCCCTTGCTGTGTGTGTGTGTGTGATGCAGGGCAAGGCCGGAGATGCGATGGCGCTCAGTGACGACAACGATGGAGCGGGCTATCCTCTGTTCACATTCGTCGATGAGAACATTTTCAAAAAGGAGACTTTTTTAGGTAAACGTGTGATGGGTCATGCAGAGCAGTGTACGAAGTTGCATCTGTGTACAAGCTGCAAAATCAATTACATGTGACAGTCTCACTCAGACAGTAAATAATCCTTCTTAGAGCCTGAATGCAGCGTTGTTCCAGGGTAGATGCCCTGGGTGGGATGCCGGTCTATCACAGCTCCTTACACAAAAACTGTCCCATCAAAATATTTGGATTGACCTCATAATCTTTCCTACACATTCCCCTGCACTGCTCCCAGTTTGAGACTATCCTTCTCATCACCTCCCTGCAGAGGAGAGCTCTTTCATCTCTTCATAATCTCCTTATGACGAATCGTGGCGTGTTGCGTAATCACAGAGCATGCAGAGTTCGCTGGTGTGGGGCGGGTCACTCGCTTGCTCTCCTCCGACCCATGTCTTCTCCTTTCACTCCTCCTCCCCATGACAGCCGCAAGGGCCGATTGTGCTTTTTGCCTTGTGATGTGTTCACATGTTCATGTAGCATAGCATGTAATAAGACAGGGAGGGAGTTATGCAAGAACAGTCAGTCCCATTGAAGGAAGATCACTACCCCCTTCAATCCACGTCAGACGTTTGAGGCTACCGTGCCCCTGTACATTTGACCTTGCCATTTATTCTCAGTTAGTCCTGTTTGTACCTTGATATGTGCATCCATCCATTATGTAGCAACTGGTTTCACGTCAAAGACACCCAGATAAACACACGTTAGTCCACGGACCTCCAGTTTGCTAATGTTTAATCCAAGGGACCCCCATATGGGAATCCATTGTATAACGTGGGGAGATAATAGTGTTGAGAGTGAAAACAGAACAACCATGCCATCTCTACTTGGGATCATTTCTACTGAATTAAATTATAGTTCAATTAAACTATTCCTTATTTTTTACCGGGGACCCCCTGGATCTCCCTCAAGGACCCCTGAGGGACCCCACTTTGAGAACCACAGGCTTAGCTAGACTAGATTGAGTTAGAGCTAGGAGGCATCCCATCGATCCCATCTGTGAAGGGAAGTGGACAAAGGCTCAGCATATCTATCGATTCAATATTTGATCTTGTTGTCAACATATCTCGTGTCTAAAAACGTCCCAAACGAGACCTGTGAATATGTTGAAAACGATGCCTCCGTTTGAAGAGCGTTTCTGTTCCCCCGTGTTGTTTCCAGCCTTTATCTCCTTGTTGGATAACTACGAGAGTGACACCGGTGAGCCAGAGATCGTGACCCCCGAGGAGGAGGCAGAGAACCACAAGTTCCTGGACTCCATGGTTCAGAGTTCCACCATGAAGGTACCTGTGATGAACCCTCTCCTCTTGCTGGGTCCCATATAATCTGATTTCCACCAACCACCGAGGTCGTGTAGTCGTGTATAAGTATATATAAGTGACGTCTATAAAAGGGTAAGATAAGATTAAAGTAAATATGTAACACTATGTTCCTGTTTGTTTCCAGATTGCCCATAAGTACCTGGTGGAGAAGAACCTCTCTCCGAAGGACGAGAAAGGCTTCAAAGAGCAGCTGTACAGGATCTGGTTTGAACTCTACGCCAGGAGAGGATCCAGCAGGTGGGTGGAAGCTGGCGGTGAAAGCCAAAATACCACTCGTCCGGTGGAATTTACCACAACGATGATAACTGTCTTGTTTTAAGAAGGTGGTCCTGTGCAGCTCGTTCAAGTAGAGCGCTGCCATGCTGGAGCTGGTCCTGGTCTACTCTGACTTTACTGCTGTTGGGTCACCTCATGCTTCAATTTCCAGGAAAAATCCTCACACAAAATGTATTTTTGATAATAGTCTGCAGGTAACAATAAAAAAAAGACTTGACATCAACTCAAGATTCAAGATTCAAAGGTGTATTTGTCCCATACACAGCTATAAGTACAAACCGTGCAGTGAAATGTGTGTTACTAGTCATCACGTGATACACAGATCGGTATATCTGGGAAAGCTTACTTCAATATGACTATGATGTTCCCCCGGACGTCTCCCACCAGGCCAGACTCTTCCGGGTTTGAACACGTGTTCGTCGGGGAGACGAGGGGGAGGCGCACCGTCATCGGCTTTCACAACTGGATCCAGCTCTACCTGCAGGAGAAGCTGGGACACATCGATTACAAAGGCTACAGCGTCAATGCCAATTCGCCCCAGGTAAGCTTCTGGCTCTATGACGTACTAAACCAAGGCAAGAATACACCTGAACATTATTGTGTCCGTATTATATCCATATCATATCCATGTCCCCACATTGTGGTTGGACATATTTGATCTGTCTGGTATGTTCAATGTACCTTGCCAGACACCGCCTCAAAAGTCACATCTGATATCACATGGAAGAGAAGGAAATTTAAATATGTATTCAGCTCCCTTTTTGCCCTCGTTTGCAATATAGTATGTTTTAGTTTGTTTGCCGTCTGTTACACTATTTATTCCCACTCACACACCCATCTACGTTTGACTTTTCTCTCATGTGTCTCCCCTTTCTTTTCTCTTCCCGCTACTCAGCCAATCAGGTTGACTTTCTTCGTCCTCCCGTCCCATTTTGCACCCTGATGAGAAAACTCGCATTCTGCTATGACCAAGCTGTTCAGTACCGTTTCGCTCTCTCACCTCTTGTTAAGCTCTCGTTATGATGTCTTCCTAACCTGAGCCTGATCTCAACAAGCAGGGTTTTTTTTAAAGGCATACACCAAGTTTTTGGGACATTGTTCTATTGGCCTACTTACATGTTCAGTGATGAGTCATCCACGTGTCCCCAGTAGATCATTCGCTCCATTGCTCCATGCTACACTTAGCATACACTGTGTTGAGTGATGGTAGGCGACTAGCATTATCCAAAATATAAGAAGACTATCTTTTTAGTAATAAGAAGTTGTTTGTGTTTTTCAATTTCAAGTCAGAGTGGTTTTTTAGCTGTACACAGTCTCCCATCACCCATCACGTTCACTTCCTATGTAAACAGGGAGCTGCTACAAGTTCTCATTTTATCACTTTTGAGATAATGCTAGTCGCCTACTATCACTCAACACGCACAGTGTTGTCCAAGATTATTGGCACCCTTGCATTTCATACAGATCATGTACAATATCTTGTGAAATAATTGGAAATTGAAGTCCTGATCTCAATCCCATTGAGAACCAATGGCGAGACATGAAATGTGCAGTTGGTCAAAGATTGAAGAACTGGAACAGGTTGCAATTGAAGAATGGGAGAAACAGCCAGCAGAAAGGTGCAGGAAGCTTGTTGATGGTTACAACAAAAGTTTGGAAGCAGCCATCACTGCCAATTAGCTTTTCAAATTTGAAGCCATTAAAAATATTTGTTATATTTGTATTTTTGTTTGATCATGTGCTGTTAAATAAAACAGATGAATCTGTGTAAACGGAAAGTTGTTCATCAGCTGCATTATCAGATGCCATGGCAACGGAGGAGGAGGTATGACAGGTGACAATGAGAGCTGGATTCAAACCCATGACAACACAAGTAACACACAGATGGGACATCTATGATATCTTGTCCTGTTTGTGTCTCACTTTCACTTCCTGTTCATCCCCCTTTCTTATTCTGTTTCTCTCTTCTCAGGCAGAACGAGCGCCTACAACCACTACAGTGTTAAACTATTTCTTCTCAACAAATGCTACTTATTCCTAACAGTCATCTCTCACCATTACCTTTTTCTCTCACCGTAGCCCGACGAGAACAAGCACATCCTGGCGCTACAGTTCAGCTGGAAGAACGGCATAAAGCCCAAAGGCAGCATCTTCATCGGCGTCAGTCCTGAGTTTGAGTTTGCCCTCTACACTCTCTGTTTCCTCCACTCGCCCAACGAGCGCGTCAAAGTCCAGTTCAGTTTCTACGACGTGGAGATCGTTTGCCACCACTACAACCAGAAGCATATAGGCACCACCTACCCTGTGCTTGTTAAGTACAATAACGTGAACAAAAAAGTGATGTGAGATTTAACTTCTCAAATACACGCAACACTTAAGCTTGCACACAAATTGTCATGGGTGTTGTTGTTGACTTTTTATTTTAGATAAAGATACAATAAAACCTTACAAGACCCAAGTATGTTTGGTTTTCTTTTTTATTGCACATTGTAGCCTCTTGTTATTGTGATGAGGATGATGGTGATTGCAACTGCAGAAATGATGCACCACTGTGTGCACCGTTAGCTGGCCTACAATATGCCTGCACAGAGAGTCTTTTCTCCCTCGTGGAAAAAAAACAACTGCACTATCTTCCTTCCTGTCAGCTGATGAGTTGATTTCTAGTCACTTGCTCTCAATAGCTGCTGCTAGCGTCCTCAGCACTTGGTTATGTCGCCATGTGTAGCATCCTTGGGACAGACATCCTGACAAAATATGTCATACCTGAACATAAGGGACAGGAAGGGTCCTCCCCTACCCATTGACTGAAATTTTGGGGAGATGATAGTCGATCATAGGTTGCCTCTGTACCACACAAATCCCTACAGCCAAGTTTCTTCCTCCCTACACTTCCCCAATTCAATGACCCTGTTTCACTTATGAGACAGCCTTAGCACACCCTGCTGCTTCCTCCTGCTGCTTCATTTGATCTGCAACCGTTTTTCCTTTCCCCCCCGACAGAGTTGCCTTACTGCATAAGGACTGGAGCCTAGAAAATACTGGTATTCCATCTTTTTGCGCTGTCGTGTCAATTATCTGGACAGTATCTGGACAGCCTCTGCCCTACTACACTAAAGAAAATCTTCTATTCTATGTTAAGGAGGCAAATAGGCCGAAAACTGACCAATGTCTACTGAATATTTCTCTTTGGGAATGAAAATCCCACCTGCCATGATCTAGGAATAACTTTTCCATGCATAAGCTTCCACAAGAATCTCTTCTTCTGGTGCGCTTTTATACAGCAGGTAGGAGACTCCATTACGCCCTGGAGCCAGTGAAGCCTATTACATTCTGCACCTCTATCCACTTGGGGGGACTAAAAGCTATCTGGTGGGATATTGCTTTGATTGGTGGGATATTTGGGGGGCCTTTTTTCCTATACCTTTCTTTATCTATATGCAGATAGAGAAATTAGACAACTTTTTACTTTCTCATAAAACCCCAAACATTTCTACCCCATAATTGTAAATAATTAACCCCCATTTCCGCTAGCCTTTTCTCAACTGTCCCCTTAAGCCTATCAAGCTGCCTTATCAAATCCGTGAAACGCAAATGTTGTGTTACATTGTTTCAACTGGGGGCAGTACAGGGTTTGTTATGGGTATTGACGTCATTCACTCGGTGAGCGACAATTGCGTCAAGCTACCCAGAAATAACCAGAACATACAGGAAGTTAGGTGCCTTTGCATTCAAAATAAAACAAAAGAGGCGGTCATTTTTTTAGAACAAATAAGAATAATTAAGTAATAGGTGTACACAAGATTTTGAAAAAACAAAAATAGTATTTACATTTACTAAGGATCCCTCCTTAAATATATTTTCACGGCGATAGTTTGTATTACTCAAAATATTTTGCAACATATAGCTATGAATAACGGTTTTATTTGGAAAATAATGAACGGAAGTCGTATTTATTATTCTGGCTGGTTTGACATTAGTGTGAGCTGTTGAGGGAGCAGCAGCTTTTATCGTCCCGAGGATTGAGTTTACAGTTTGTACTGTTATATAATTTCTATTGTGTTGGGTGTATTGGCAGTTCGCTATTATTGATATCCGTTCAAATCGGGATGGCCGAACCGAGCGCCAGATATCAGCAGGTAGGCGAACGTTGGATATTTAACATTTCACATTAACGGTAGCTTTAATATCGTTAATACCACAACGCAAAAAAAAAGCTCACATTCACACATTGTCGTCGGCCTGACTCGACTGACAACAACAATTCCTCTTTAAAGCCATTGTGAACCGCTGTTGTTAGAGAGCTGCATTTCATCGCGCTAGGCCTCGTTATTTCCGCCGGCTAACGCTGTTATTAGTTTGATTAACGTAGCGTTTGCTAGCCTCATAGATGAATGAGAGCATGAGTCGACGTCCATTGTTTTTCGTCTGTTTGCGGATGTACTAACTCAAACAAGCTAAGTTGTGTGGGAAATTACAGTGGGCACTACAAGCTAACGTTAACCTGTTACATTAACGTGAACGTATGTAACTTAACGCTATTTCGCTAAGCTCACGGTATGCTAACGTACTGATATATGACCTACAACAGTGGGTGTGTTCGCGCTGCTCATCTGTCCACTAGCTAGTTAGCTAGGTGTTGAGAAGGCAGTCAGCCCTTAAGCCTGGTCATGTGGTTGGGCTGTAATACCGACCTCTGAAAAGACAGAAATAACCGCTTCTCTATCTGGTGTCATAGTTACAAAGCCTAAAGCCTAACCATCTAAATCACAGTTTTAAAAAAAATGTTGTTGGGGACATATTTACCAAACCAATCAAGTCATTCTTGTGACTGGATTTCAAACATTCAAGGCCTGTCCTTCTTAATTTCCACTTTAAAGCGATTGTTCATTTCATACGTGCCTTTGCATTCAAAATAAAACAGTGGAAGTGGTCATTTTTGAGAACAAATGAGAAAAATTAAGTAATAGTACGTGAACGCAACACTTTGGAAAAAAAAAAAAAATAGCATTTACATTTAGGCTGTGTTGCTGTTGTTTGTATCTCGGGGTATCTCGGATGCTGTCTATGCTTACATCCAAATTCTCAGTTCCCTGAATTGTGACCATGTCCTCTCTCGCAGATTGCATCAAAAAAAGTGCGTGTCTGCATACACGTACACACAGTCAGTTGTAGAGACATGAGGGGGAGAGCTTTCTGGGCCTCCAGTTGGATACTGTTTCTTGTCTAGAGTGCACAAACTGCTCGGTTTTGATAACTAAAGTGCAGTTAACCTGTACTTCATAGTTTCACAAACCCTGTCTTGGCAAACCACTGCTTGGTATTTTGGATCAGCTGACAGTTCCCAGCAGAGTGACACAATCAGTCAGTTTGCTTGGTCTAAACCTTGATTAGCTGAATCAGGAGTTAAAAGTAGCTGAGCTTGGAGTCTCTGTCCAAAGTGACAAACAGAACTGCTGTTGGGTCTGTTGATGGATTATCCCGCTCACAAGTTTCCTGTTTTTAGTGGGGAAGCCATTACTAAGATGAAACAAGTTGTTGTTGATGATCCTGAAATCCTATTTTCAGCGTTCATGTGTATTTGAAAAGTTTGTTACATCTGGGCCTGTTTTCCTTCCTTCTCCTCTGATATTTTTTAATGTTTAAGTTACTTAAATTAGGTGGGTTTGATGTTTGAGTAGAGGGTTTTTTTTTTGGGCTGTGTAGAGCTTCTTTATTCAATCCGAAACCGCTCAGTTCCTATTTTTCAAGTGTAACCCAGTCAGTGCTAACATATTGGCAGCATAGCCTAAATTGAAACCAGGAACTCTTTTTAATTTTTTAATTTTTTAATGTATCACATTCTCTTACTCCCATAGCTGCCCAATGAGGAGGAGCCAGAGGAGAGTCCACAGGTAGCAGCCGATGCCCCACCCCCCTACAGCAGCCTTGCGGCAGACAACGCTGGTAAGACCAGGACTCGCACCAGTGTATCCTGCTAGTTATTAGGTTATTTGTAATGGTGGCACACTGGGGAATCTGTTTGCGGTGGCCTGCCACAGATAAACCTGTTATTTGATTAGGGCTTAGGCATTAAAATCCTTCTGACCGTGACATGTTGTGGCTACCAAAGTCTTCATCAGGTAGGTAGCCACTTTGCGTAGGTCAGCAAATAAAGGCTTATTAACTCTACACTGCATGTGAGTGCGTAGGGACTTGAATACTCCGATCCCTCCCAAAGAGCAACAGTGGAGGTAGTACCAAACACCACTCCCATCAGATAGTTTTTTCTTTTACAACTAAATGACCATTCCATCCAAATTTTCAAGAATTGGTTGCCCCGAGAAAGCCTCCTAGAAAAACTATGATATGACATGGTGTATGATTTTCACCCTGACCAACCAAACGTTTAGTATGATTTAAAAAAATATTGGTAGTGTGCTTCAACCCTAAAGCCCTCTGGATAGAAGGTTGTATTGGTTTCAGTTAGTGTATGACGATAAGGAAGAAGAACAGAGGCTTCATATGGACTGTGGCCTTTTTCTCTCTCTGTGTAAGGTTTCCTTGACCTAGCTCATCGACTGTCAGTGAGCGAGGTCAAAGAACAGTAGCGCTACCTCCCACACAAGCAAGGCCAAAGCAACATTGAAAAGAAATCGACCATTCCAGGCAAACCATACTTAGCTTTTTCATATTAACCCCATACATTATCTTATCTTGCAATACTGTTTTCATGTTTGAATCTTTGTGCTGTTTCTTCCTCAGCCTACTTTGACTACAAGGAAGACGGGGCTTTCCCCAAGCCTCCATCATACAACGTAGCAACAACGCTACCTTCCTATGACGAAGCGGAGAGAACCAAAGCTGAGACTACTGTTCCCCTGGTAACTGGAAGAGTGAGTGTGTCACTCTTTTCTTCTTTTTCTCACACACACACACACACACACACACACACACACACACACACACACACACACACACACACATTATCTCTTTTGTTCAAGCACTTCCTGTGCATGCGAGCAAGCTGATGCACTTAGGTTTTAATGCAATGCTTACACACACATACACACAAGCTCACACACACCTACCTCCCTGGTTGTTTTGCATGAAGCTTTGGTAAGTTTGTTCCTCCAGAGCTCTGTATGTTTGTGTACCAGAGATAATGGAGGGGCTTTTATTGCCGATTTGCACAACGCCAGATTCTTGTAGTTGATAATTCTGCAGATTTTGCAACCACACAATTTATTCTTCAGTGATTATCCTAATATTTCCGTTCTGCTATTGAATGTGAAATGAGCACAATTCAAAATTAAGAATGAACAAAGATTTATTATCATCTCTTTGATTTAAAATAAAGTTTGGATTCTTTATATATTTTATTTGAAGTTAAACATGGGCTGTATTTTATCAGCCTTGTGAAAAGATGAAATGACAAAGGCTTGAAAAGACAAATTGGTTGTCAAAGTTGAGGAGTTGTTTATACAGTCATCCCTGTCCTGTTCAGATGGTAGCACAGGTCAAAAATTGATTGGCATTCATTTCATTCTAAAGGGCAACAGCATATTTTGTGAACATGAACTGTTTTTTCCCCCCCAGTAATTTTCCTTCTTACAAAAGAAACAGTTTCTCAACCCGACCACAGCGTTGCTTGTACAACAAGCCATTTAAGTTACATTTAAGGCTAGGAGCTGTTTTTTGAAAAGGACACCAGTAATCTAACCTCCCTTTTTTATGGACGTATCACCAGTAGCTCATACCAAAGTCCCATCTCTCTCTCTCGCTCTCTCTTTCTCTCCCCCTCTCTTGCTTTCTCTCTCTCTGGTTGAATCTATCTGTATTGAAGCAATGGGTCATACATAATAGGCAGAGGGCACGCCCTGAAGAACACTGTTTCTGTTCAAGTTGAAATAAAAAATATGTAACAAAAAAACCCCCAACAGCTCGTCTCTGACCTCTAGTGGTGACTGTGTTACATTGCACTGTACATGCATGTTGGCCACTCTGATTGCTGGTGTTGTTTCTCTGCCACACGCTGCTTGCCTTGCGCGCAGCCTCAGCCTCAGCACAGAGAACGCCTGGAGACTTTTGATGATGTAATTCGCAGTTCACTGGAGGTAACTGGGAGGAGTGGGTGGAGAGTGTGTGATGAGAAGTAGTGGATGGATCTTGGTCTGGTGTGTCAACACACATGTAACTGCGGTGTTCATAGTCAGTACCCCACCCCGCTTGTATGTCTGTCACTTAAGCGCTAGTTAGTGTTTAGGTGATAGTTACACAGTAGCTGCTGATTCTCTTGATGTCCTATATTGAATTTTACAGCCTTTTGGGTTAAAGCAACAACTTAAAGAAAGGATAGTCTTTAAATGGGCTTGCTGTAGTGTGATGTTTCCATTGGTCTGGTGGTTATCCGTGTCACCGTGTTTGTTCTGTGTTGCCAGCAAAGCTTGGTATCCACTAGGGGGCTGAACAGGCTCTAGCCAGGGCCTAATCATTGTTAAAGTCAGGGTTGAGCTCTATTCGCTTTGATCTCAATCAATATAATCTAGTTTTTGGACTTCTGAAAAGGAAATTCACTTTCCTCAATTGGTTAAATTGAAAAGAGAATTGGTTCAGTTCGTCCCAAAATACTTTTTTGCTTCTTTTTCTTTTCCTGCCAGCAGAGATACTTTGTCAGCTGGATTGTAGTTTCAAGTAAACAAACTTTTTTTTCTATGATTGTTTGCAATCTTAGCCCTGGAAAGCCCTGCTACCGCCTGGCCCCGCTGTTGAAAATGTGTCATCACGCGCTCACCTTGCTTACCCTCCATTCTCTCCTTCCCCATCCCTCCTCATGCTCTGCCTGTCACCCTTTCTATCGCAGGACGACGACTTTGTGACCAGAGATGATTTTGAAGATGCGGACCAGCTGAGGATAGGCAATGACGGCATCTTCATGCTCACTTTCTTCAGTGAGTTATTTTCGTCTCTTCACTTGTGTTTATTCCTCTAATTTCTTCTACCTGGAAGACAGAAATATTATATTTACCACAAGTTATTAACTTTCCAAAGATGTGATTTTTCTTTTTCAGTTTGTTTTAGGCACACAAGTCCCACTCTTCTGATCACATGCCTGACTCTCTCTCTCTCTCTCTTTCTCTCTGTCCTCCCCTCCCTCCCTCCATTCGTCTCATTCTCCAGTGGCATTCCTGTTCAACTGGATCGGTTTCTTCCTGTCTTTCTGTCTGACCACCTCGGCAGCCGGCCGCTACGGAGCCATCTCCGGCTTCGGCCTGTCCCTCATCAAATGGATCCTCATTGTCAGGGTACGACGTGGAGCGCGCGCACACACACACACACACACACACACACACACACACACACACACACACACACACACACACACACACACACACACACACACACACTTCATTGTGTTGATTGCACACATACAACCACGTAAATGTTGATTTATTACATTCTTACATGTGTTCCTCCTTTTCATTGTGTTCCTTTTCATTTTTTATATTGCAGGAATCTCTTAAATGAAACAAATGTGTGTATCCTAACCAGTGTTTTCTGTTCTGCCTCCAGTTCTCTACGTACTTCCCCGGCTACTTTGATGGACAGTACTGGCTGTGGTGGGTGTTCCTGGTGTTGGGTAAGTGACAAACATGCCTGTGTTGAAAAGAGTAAAATATGGAATGGTACAGGTTTCTCTTCCCTGTGGTACTCCGTTTGTTTTCCTCATTGGATAATTGATTGAATTATGTGGCATCTCCAACCCTTGACCACAGTGCAGTACATCAACAACAACAACAGTATCAACAAAGTGGGACTCTAGTGGTCCTCTATTTCAGTGTGAGCTCAGTTCAAAGCATGTGGTTAACAATATATTGCATAAAATAGACATGGAAATGAACTATAAATACAAATGAAGTGCCTGTTTGTTACTGTTCTCCTGGTTTCCATTATCTGGGTTGCACCTTATTTCAGGGTTAGTCAACCCTCTGGCCTCGTCAAAGGACCGAGTCATCGCTGTTGTGATCATTAGAAAAAGCTTGCAGGTCCTAAAATGAAGTTAGATTGTTCGTTGTTCTGTACATCGTGTACGTTAGTTAGAAGTACGACTCAACTAGGTGTCTTTATCTCCTGTTTTCTCTCCAGGGTTCCTCCTCTTCCTCCGAGGATTCATCAACTACGCCAGAATCCGCAAGATGGCCGACTCCTTCTCCACCCTGCCCCGCACCCGAGTCCTCTTCATCTACTGAGCCAGGAGAGCCTCAGCCACCATCACCACCGCCACCTTTTTCTCCCCCCTCTCTCTCAGAGAGACATACTGTCTGGCTTTATCCAATCAAGGAGGGAGAAAAGAACATGTCTTTTTTTTTTTCTTCTGCTTTACATGATTTGGACAGTACCGTTTCTGTTGTCCCTTCTTGGTGTAAAATAGTGGATGCTGAGATTTCTGTAAACCCTTCAGTTGTTAGTGGTGAACTGTCAAGTGCTATTTGCAATTATGAAGTGTGTGATGTATAAATAATGCCTTATTTACTATATTGCTATCCGTTTGTAGCAGCAGCAGCATGCACTATTCTCCCTTGTAGCCGACAGGGGGCAGTCTTGTTTGTGTTTTTTCTTTCTTTTCTTCTTTAACATGAAATCTTAAACACAGAGCAGTGGTTCTCAACCCGGGGGTCGGACAGCCCAGCAGATTGGTCGGAGACTTGGAGGTTTTGGGGTTTGACGTATGGAATGTAAAACAATCGAGTACAAATTAAGTATGTTTTTAAAACTTATGAAGCCCTTATTGTGAAATAATCAATCATTGCAGCCTCTACTACTACTGAATAAGGATTCAAGTAAAAGAAATCTGAAAAGGGGAAAATAAAATTCATCACGTGTTAAAGTTCACCGTTGCACATTTCACACATTGCGCAATCATTAGCGGGCATGGCTTCGTGTAGGGGGGTCGCTGGCTCAAACGGTTGGGAACCACTGGTGTATGAGATCAGCTAGTCTGCTGGCGGGGCTGGGTTTCCCAAAAGCAGTTTTTTTTTCTTTTTCAAACTATCTATTAATTCTCCGCGCTACAGACATCGTAGTTATGAATGTTCCTTTGCTTATGTACTCTTATGTATACATGCCGGTGTGTCGCCAGAAGGATGCGGGTGCAGGGAAGGCCGGGAGCAGCACGTCTGGGGTTAGGGTGGCGCTCGGTGTCTTGCTTCAAGGACACCGCAACGAGGACGTGGAGCTCTCCTGTGATTGGATGGTGACTTTAACACCGCACTGCCTCCCTGTCTTAGTCACCCTCACCTTGCTAGATTACAGTGAGACTGAATGATCTTATCGCTAGACCTGTAAAGAACAAGGAATCCATTAGGTGAGAGCAGAGCTTTTTTTTTCCTTGATGTAATAACGCAATATTAAAAAGTCATTCTTTTTATGATGTTTACCTTCAATCTAGTGGGAGTGGTATGGTTTTCTTTTTTTTGTGTGTTGCGAGGATCTTTGGTATCTCTGAAGGAAACTGAGAAAGTACATTTTGGCGTTGAGTTATTTATAGAAAGGTAATGTGGTTGCAAAAGTCAAAGCAACTTGATAATATGACCTAATAACTCGGTTTATCAGTTAGTCATATGGCAGGATACCACATCCTCTGCAACTGACACATAAAGGTTTAGATTTAACACTGCTTCGCCAAACAGGAAGATGTGACAGTACATCAGTCAATACGCTCTTGACTAATTTTAGCCAACGTGGGTTTATTAAGAAGTACATGCAAGTGTTACGAGCAATCAGTGCTGTCATGACATGTTTTTGTGCCGGCTAATCAGAAATTTCAACAGTTTTTCCTTGTGCTAGAATAGAAAGTGTAGGCCGCGCCGCGTAGGCCGACTTGTCTCACCGAGTGAAACGGCCTTGTTGTGGTTTCGGTGGAAACTCGGTGTCACATTGTAGTTTTCATCCTGTTTCGGGGGCCTTCCCACCCCACCGTGACTGGATATTGGCCTCTAGTGGCGCTCAGTTGACATGACATTGGTTTGTAACTGCCCTAACTCGCCGTTCAATTCCCCTTTTCACAAGTTACAACTGTTGCTCTCAGTTCACTAAAGGCATTATATCACAGCAAACTAATTGTTCACATTGGTACATGTTAGATACTATAAACTGTGACTGCATTACATCTATTTAACAAAACTAATCTAAACTACCATTGAATCCAGAGATTGAGGAGAAGAGTTTTTCCGTGATTCAAGTTTGAATGGTTGGAAACTATAAGGACTCTGACACGAGTTGACTACATTTTGAAAGGCAACTTTTAAATGGTGACACAACCAAATTTTTCCTTTAAAAGTTTTCCTTGCATGTAGACTGTACCGAGCACGCCTCTGTTTACTCCTGAGTTGCTGCACAATTGGTAACAAAGCATTTTGATTTCCTGTTCCTTTGGTTTCCTTTGAAAAATAGAAACAGCTAGAAAGTGTGCAGTAATTCTCAACTAAAAATGTGTACTTTTAAGACAGTTTCAGCATTTGCTAACATAGTTGAAGCATATATATATATATTTTTAAAATCATTTCAATAGATTTTGTGCATTTGATAGATAGTATACAGCGGAGGAAGACAGGGAGGATGAATGAGAGGAAGAAAAATGTGGCAAAGGTGACAGGCTACACTCAGATTCACAATATCAAGTACACGACGTTCCCCAGTGAACTGAACCGCCGGGTCACCTGATAACCTTCGTATCTCCGAAAAACAAATTCCAACGCTGTGGTTAGCCAGGTGCAAACGGGGTGAACTGGAACCGGAGCACATCACACACCCAACAAATTCCTTATCATCCACATCTAACACACATTCAGTCTCAGTCCGGTCGAACCCTCGGTAACGTGGCTCTCTTCGTACTGGAGCAGGGGTCACCCGGTGCAGATGCGCTTGTTATCCAGATGTCATTCATAAAAACACCACCGTGCCAAGAACTGTCTGCGTCTTGTCAACCGCTCCCGATTTACCGAGAAGGAAGTATTTCTCGGAGTAATTGATGGGAATTATGTGTACGAGCCAAGTGGCTTGCACTGCATGTGTGTTTTAGCTATCAGGAGATAAGAGGAAAGTAGCCCTTTTTTTTTTGAAGAGTTTGTTATAGCCACATCCTTCCTCCCACTCACGAACACACACACACACACACACACACACACACAGACACACACAGACACACACAGACACACACACACACGTTTGGTTGGACTGAGAGAGCACCATCTTTCCAAAGATCTATCTGTGATCAGTGTCACCTCTAAACTTTAAATGTATTTGACATTAACGTGTCATCATATGTTTTGGTCAGAAAGCCTGTTTGAGGGGTGTCCTGGTGGCTCGGTGGTCTAAGCAGCATACCACATAACCTGGGTTCGAATCCGGCCCGGGACCTATGTCGCATGTCATCCCTCCTCTCTCACCTGATCTTTCCTGTCTCTCTCTACTGACTGTCAAATAAATCTTAAAAAAAAAAAGGTTTGAAACAGGAAGGAGATTTTCCAACAGCTTTTCTCCGTATATGTGATGGGTTTCCTTTCTCAAAACTCGTGAGATCATCACCGAGAGGATTGGCAGCCTCTGGGTTGCTTTACCTGCGCGAAACAGAAAGGGGGCGCTGTTCTGTCGGTGCAATCAGAGCTAAAGCCGTCAGATGTTCGCAACGGCCGGTAGTGGAACGATTGAAAGGCCGATGGGGAAAAAAATCACCTCCAACATGTAAAAAACGAGAGAGAGAAAGCCTCGGACCGATGAAGCAAAAACCCTCTTTGTGACAGGAAGCAATGGGGGTTTATGGGAAATGTGGTCTTTATTTGGAGCACCACTAGAACCAACGATACCGCTGGTAGAAGCCTTATTTACAGTAACCGTACTCTGCTACAGATTTCCCATCACCTTCAACTGCAGTCGGAGCTTCCCGTTGTCAATCTGAGCTGAGTTTCAGATGGGAGGTTCCCCAGGATGTGGGGAGGATGTGGGCTGCATCCAAATGATATGTCCCTCTTCTGTGTGTGTGTGTGTGTGTGTGTGTGTGTGTGTGTGTGTGTGTGTGTGTGTGTGTGTGAGAGAGATTGGTGGGGGCTGGGGGAGGGGAGGGGTGTTATCATTGATGTGTGAGTCATCGTGACCCTCCCCTCCTCTCCCTGCCCTTCATGTGGTGTGTGCGCACGTATATATATGTATATGTGTGTGTGTGTGTGTGTGTGTGTGTGTGCATTTTTTTTGGACGTGCACGTGTGATTGTGCGCGCATCCTGTACGTGTCTGTCTGGGAGTGTGTGTGTGTGTGTGTGTGTGTGCGAGCGTTTTTACATGTATGCATATGGCGTGAGCATCCCTGTGTTTGTTTGCGTGTTCGTGCGTGTGTGTATGTGTGTTCGTGCGTGTGTGTGTGTGTGTGCGTGTGTGTGTGCTGGGGAAGCAGCGGTGAGTCATCAGCAGGCCAGCTTTGCCTGTTTCCATGGGTCACACACAGCAGGTACCCCACCTCCCCATGTGCTCTGCCGTTTTTACCCACCTCTCTTCCTCCTCCTTCCTCCCTCCTCCTTCTCCTCCTCTTCTTTTTCCTCTCTGACTCACAGATGACTCCCTGCCAAGCACCCCCACCCCCCTCCCCTCCCTCCCCTGTGACATCACCATCCCCTCCCCAACACTTTGTTGTGGTGAATCATACTGTACGTTGTGATTTTTCTCTCCTCCGCTCTTCAACCAACCCGGCAGATCAAACCTGAATGTCACCCGTTCATTCATAAAAATGGAGACTGGAGTCGAGGTCGTCTTCTTCTTTGTCAGCGGTCCGCATCATGTCAGCTTTTAACTTGTTTCTTTACATACTTCTGCATCTATTGTTACATCTACTTCTGAGGCTTTACTCCTGGTAATGTTGGTGAGCTGTTGCATTCCTTGTGAGTCAGTCTGGAGGAAGGCCTACAATGTGAAACCAATGTAAATAAAATGGATTTCCGTGTCAGCTATTTGGTTTTCAATGTATCATATCAAATTTTTTGCAACTTTTAAAAACCGGTTTACTGTATCTATCATTGTATTTCTGGTCGTCTCCCACAGCCACAATAACGTAATGTCATCACATCTCTCTCTTTCTTGCTGGGTGGCACGATTTAGTCCACAATATGAAAACCGAGCCACGTTTCTCACTTTACTGCTTACTTCCATGAACTGCTGACGGGAGGAAAAACCAGCGGACGTTTCTGAATGTCACAACGCACAACGACTCCTCGGCTCTGCGTCGTTATTGTTTGTGCGTTTGCTGCCTGCGTCTCTGAATGTCAGTGATTGATAAGGTGCCGGTGTATCAGACCCGGGGAGACCAGGCAGCGAACGCGGCGGGATCATCCTTCCACTTGATCCATGACATCATCCTGCGGTGATGTCACAGACGAGGCTGAGCCGGGGCGTCTCGTCTGTGACATCATCCCTGCGGTGATGTCACAGACGAGGCTGAGCCGGGGGGTCTCGTCTGAGTCCCTCTGGCTGCTGTCTGGATCAGGAGTGCAGACGGCTGCTGTCATCCCTACCTGGCCCTCCTATCGTCTCCTATTCTATTCTATTCTATTCTATTCTATTCTATTCTTGTTGTATTGTATTTTGTGTTTCATTCTATTGTACTGTATTGCACTGCATTGTATTCTATCACATTGTATTCCATTGTGCTCTATTATAGTCTTTTGTATTCTATTATATTCATCCTTGCCACCTATTGTATTCTACTGCATTGTATTAAATAAAATAAACAAATAAAATAAAACAATAAAAATCAAATTCTTAAATTATTAATATTATTAATAATTCTATTGTATTCTACTATTGTATTCTACTCTAGTCTGTCATCATTGCCACCTGTGTTGTATATTCCACTCTGCCCTGCTCCATTATTCTATTCTATTCTATTGAATTCTATTGTATTCTATTGTATTGTATTGTATTGTATTCCACTGTATTCCATTCCATTCTATTCTGTTGTATCCCATTCTATTCTATTCCATTCTATTCTATTCTCTCCCATTCTGTTCTATTCTATTCTATTCCATTCTGTTCTATTCTATTCTATTCCATTCCATTCCATTCCATTTCATTCTAATTCATTCTATTCTATTCTATTCCATTCTAATCTATTCCATTGTATTGTGTTCTATTCTGACGAGGTGCGACATGGTTCCCAGCAGCCTTTATTCATCCTTGCTGTGAATCCGCCACAGTCACCCTGCTGCCGTCCTACCTGCTGACTCTCTGGGCTGCCGGAGCTTTTTGTGAATGGAGAGTTCTCCGGTAGCGATGATGGGAGGATGGATGAATGGAGGGAGCGACGGATGAATGGGAGGGATGGAGGGATGCATGCAGGGAGGGGGGGGGGGGTCGGTGGAGGCTACGTCACACTACGTTTCCGCAGTGCATCAAGGGAACTGGTCTGTCTGTGACTCATACTATCAGGATGGGGAGGGGGAGGAGGAGACAGAGAGGAAGAGAGAGAGAGAGAGAGAGAGAAAGGAGGAGTGGTCTGGTCTTTTTTTGTCCTACCTCTCTTTTTTCCTTCCATCCTTTCCTCCACCCCTCCCTCCCTCGTGGATGATGTAATACAGGTGACCTATTCATCACAGGAGGCAGCCTTCCTCCTCTCCTCTCCTCTCCTCTCCTCTCCTCTCCTCTCCTCTCCTCTCTTTCTCTGTCTCATTTCTCATCTCTCCCTCTCTCTCTCTCTCTCTCTCAGCTATCTGGCTGAATGCATGAATGAACGGGCCTCTCTCCTTTTATTGTGGCGGGGGAGGGGATAACAGGAAGCCGAGAGGCAGACACAGAGGGAGAGGAGAGGAAAGATTGAGTGATAAGGGGAGAGAGAGAGAGAGAGAGAGAGAGGAGAGAGAGAGAGAGAGAGAGAGAGGAAAGTTCCCATGGCATCTGAAAGGATACACTGATATTGTGTTTGTGTGTGTATGTGTGTGTGTGTGTGTGTGTGTGTGTGTGTGTGTGTGTGAGTGTGCACGCATGCGCATCTGAGTGCGTAATTTATGAATGAATGTAACTTTGTTTCATCCATTGAGAAATCTGTTTCTCTGTTCGTATCGGCTGGAGTTTTTTTGTCTGTCCATAGAAAATATGAATGAATTCACGTGAATCTATGAATGAAATAACATTTGGGTGATAATCAGTTCAGCTCGTTTCATTTCTATTTTCCAGCTGGTCTGTATTTACGGTCGAGTGACTTTAGGAATGTGGTGAGGAGAAGCAGGGCATGTGCAGGTGTTGGTGGGGGGGTGATGTGACCTTTAATGTGTATCAATGTTAATACCTGTTATCTATTTACTCTACTGATTGACACTACAGCACTACCGTAAGTATTTATAGTATTAAAAAAGTACTATATAAGTGTTTATCATCTGTTATTGATTGTACAGTTGTACTTCCTCTGGGTAGAACACAATTTCTTCAACATGGCTAACCTTTAATTGACCAGGGATTTCAGTGAGACCAAGGAGGCAACATGGGTTATTATTATAGTTATTATTATAGTTATTACTGTAGTTATTATTATAGTTATTAAAGAAGGAAAAGCAACATCATAATAATATCTGACTGACAAGCTGACTCTATCGCTACTTGGTATTTAGCCTCTGTAATGTAACCTACGATAAGTTAATATTTATGTGTATATATGTGTATATATGTATGTACAAACTGTATGTATGTATGTATATACGTATATATGTGTGTATATACAGTAAGTATGTATGTATATAAATATGCATGTGTGTATATAAGTATATATGTGTGTATATAAGTATGTGTGTATATATAAGTATATATATGTGTGTAAATAAGTATGTATGTGTGTATATAAGTATATATGTGTGTATATACAGTAAGTATGTATGTATAAAAGTATGTGTGTATGTATAGAAGTATGTATGCGTGTATATAAGTATATGTGTGTGTATATAAGTACGTGTGTGTGTGTTCATTGTCATTCATTGTCATCAGACCCTGGTTGTCTCTGCCTCCACCTTGTATGAGTCAGAGCTGCAGTACAGTGTGGGAGGGGCTGGGATTGGATATCCTGCTGGTGGCTCGTCTACACACACACACACACACGCACACCACACACATATGCACACACACACACACACACACACACACACACACGCTTGTGCATCGATGCCCATATAGACCCACAGACATGTAGATAAACATATACACAGAGAGAAAACAACAGCATGCACTTATATATATGCAGAAACACACACACACACACACACACACACACACACACACACATGCCAACACCGTCACACACACACAAACACACACAGCATGCTGTCACATCCGGCCCTGCGCTCCACAGCGTGGCCTATAATTAGCTGCCTGCAAAGCTGACTGCCTAGAGATGAGATGAGCTAACCAGAGAGAGAGAGAGAGAGAGAGAGAGAGAGAGGGAGATGAGCTAACCACATGGAGGTAGATGCTGCTCCACTGAGACATGGATGAGAGGGGAGGAAGAGGAGGAGAAAGAAGAGGGAGGTGGAGAAACGCTGCGAGGGAGGGAAGGAGGGAGGGAGGGAGGGAGGGAGGGAGGGAGGGAAGGAATGTAAGGAGGAAGAAACAGCCAGATAAAGGTGAATGGTTATGAAGAGAAAGTGAAATATCAAGAGAGAGAGAAGGAGAGAGAGAGCACATAAGAGGGAATTGACAAAACACTAAAATACAGCGTTTGGTGCCTTACGGTACTATGGGTGAGTACGGGTGAGTACGGGTGAGTACGGGTGAGTACGGGTGAGTACGGGTGGCCCCAGTGGGGAAGAAACACCTGCCACCGCCACCCTCTACCCACTCAGCTACACAAGACAACCAAATAAGGGTTTGGAGATGTGTGTGTGTGTGTGTGTGTGTGTGTGTGTGTGTGTGTGTGTGTGTGTGTGTGTGTATGTGTGTGTGCATGGAAGAGCCGATGTTTTTGTGAATGAGCCGGGCGGCCGGCGAGGTACAGTATGTCAGAGCGCTACAACGAGAGTCGTAATGGTCTCTAAGTAGCATGATTTCATCTGTATGACAGAAGTGGTTTGAGACTCGGCTTGAATGAATGAGTCAGGATCGACGTAACCCGGCTACATCCACACTGTACACAGGAGGGGGAGGGGGGAGGGGGGAGGGGGGAGGGGGGGGGGGGGGGGGGTCAGGGAGGGAGGGAGGGAGGGAGGGAGGGAGGAATGTGCGTATGACTCATACTCTCTCCTCTCTCATTGTCACTCCACTGCAGTAGCGGTGGACTACTGGCCCTGCGCTGGGCTCTCCCTCCCTTCATCTCCATCTCTCTCTCTCTCTCTCTCTCTCTCTCTTTTTCTATCTGCTTCACCGCTTCCCTGGCATGCCGTCTTCCCTTTCCTCACCCCGTGTATCCTATCTCTCCCTCCCTCCTTCCAACGGGGGGGGGAGGGAGGGACGGATAGACACCCTCTCGTCTCGGTGCAGGAGATGACAAAGCTTTTAATGCTTTTATGTTAAAATACCCCCCCACCCCCCCCCCCACGGAGACCCTGTAGATTTGGTCTCTTTACCTAAATGGAATTAACAGACTGACCAGGTTGGTGAACTTGAACGCACCGCGTGAGGTTCACTGACGTCTCGTTACGTGATTTCCCGGTATTGAGTTTTGGAGTAGTTGCCTCTCGATGCCGCCGACGTGAAGAATCGCCTCGTGCAGCTTTAAGGAAATATTTTCCCGCTGATTTCCCTCCTTAATGTGCTGTTGAATCCAGCAGCACGCCTGCCAGCGCTATTATTCTGGCTTGAAATAATAATAAAAGTGTGTGCTTGGGACCGGTCCTTTCATATTCTTTACTCTCCGGTCTTCGGGAAGGAGCAGTGAAAAACCCAGACGCAGCGTGAAGCACAGCATGACCAACGGATAGACTTGCTGGCGGGCGAGGGGACCCTCATCTCTTAGTGTAGTTTAGTTTATTTGCACAATGATGAAACACAGAGGAAAAGTGGTTTTAAAAGTGATGATAAAATACAGTAATAAAAACCCGCGGAAAGAAGAGATGCAATTATTAATTTGTCCTGGAGAGATGACAAAAATCAAGGGGCTTATGAAAACAGCGAACCAAAACCTGGTCCACAACGAACTACAGTGACTTGATGATGATGATAAAGATGATACTTCAAGTTAAAATAAATCAAAATCACCGTTGGGAGAAAGAAAGCAGAAAGAAAGAAATGGTTTTTAATCACTTACGCAATCCCATCTCATTCAGAGCACTGGAAACAGAAAGTCTCCTATCTTGATGGGGGATCGGGGCTGGAGAGGGTTGATGAGAGAGAGAGAGAGAGAGAGAGAGAGAGAGAGAGAGAGAGAGAGAGAGAGAGAGAGAGAGAGAGAGAGAGAGAGAGAGAGAGAGAGAGAGAGACATGATGGAAAAACCTCCTGGAAGCGAGCTGGAGGTGGAGGTGAAGAAAGGGGTTGGGGGGGTTGCTCATGCATGTGAGGTGCGTTCATCATTATTCCATGCCTCGGCTAACGGGCTCGCCGGGCCTCGTGCTTTACAGTGTTTGAGTCCGTTAATGGTCGTTACAGATCAACAAACAGCGGGCAGCAACAGATGCTGCGACCCAAACCACAGATTATCATTTAGAATTAGGAGGATTTAGAAATGCATGTAGGCCACTTGTGTTCCTGAGGTCCGCGTGACCACGTTTTCCCATCGGTTCCCTTTATGTCTCATCATCTCAAATGACATGAACAGATCTGAAGGATCCAGAGTTAACTGGTCTATGATGTCATAGTCCTTCAGACTATACTGATACTCAGTATATAGTGGTATCAGTATCAAAGAGTTGCTATCACAATGACTTGTCAAATCAATTTCTCTGCCCTGGTCAGTTTTTGGCTGCATTCCTGACGTCATTTTAGGGCGTAGGGGGTCATTTTTGACTTTTAGCAGAAAAGCGACGTTTAAGACATAGATAGAAAAAAAGTGAAAGTGAAAGTGACATATAAACGTCTAAAGAAGAAGAAGAAGAAGAAGAAGAAGAAAGACTTTATTCGCAACATTGCACACACTATACATGCAGGGGGGAAGTGGCCGCACAACACACACACACACACATGCATTTTAGAGTGTAAAATGACTCAACTAGGAACTACAGTAGCTTAGTAGAGCTTGCACTCACCGATATGATCTGCTATGGCAAATATTCCAACCACGAGTGTAATCTAATCAGCTTGGGATCTTATGACGTTAGACGTGACGAAACAAACAAAAAGAAACACTGTTAAGAAGGAGCACCAGACCCACACTGCCCGTCTGAAAACAATAACTTGTAAATGAACACAAATCTGTTACCTGAGATGTTCTTCTTACTAGTATTATATCTATTTATTAATATTTGATATAGTCAACTATTCAGAATAGAGCACGGTAACCGATCCAGAAATGACATAATAATAACATTTTCCTTCAAGTTTCTAAATGCACGACCCCCCGTGGAGATACACTGATAGGGGCTGGAAAACCTTAAAATAAATTACTTTTTGTTTCACAGTATATCAAAATCTAACAAGACACAATGTCCATCCCGAGATACATCATCTCGCTGGCTGAAGAAATGACCAAAAAAAAAAAGAAAAAGAAGCCTTCTCGGGTCCGTAAGTGCTGATTTGCCGTGATGTGTCATATATCAGAGTCAAATGAATCACGATTAGTGCTCCGTTTTATGGCCCCTGTGAGCTGCTTTCTATCAGGCTGTTTCATCATTTTCCCTCCCCACTACTTTTGACACATCCACTTTCCAGTCCACCAGAAAGGATGTCTAAGATCTCCCTGGAAATGGAGCCTGAACTCCCAGGTTGGGCCAACAGAAAGCTCAGAGCAGATCGTCGTTCACGTAGATCATCCTCCTGTTTGTAAGAGTGATATTTTGCTTCCATGAATGTAATCTAATCTGACAGGGATTCATTCGTGAGAAAATCCTACCAGAGTTGCCTTTAACTGAAACTACTCCTGGCAAAATTGATTCACCTCGTTAGTCTGTGCGGCACTTTTCTATTGGCTCCCACTGTAACCTGGGAAACCAAACCAAGTGCAACATATCCCTACAGCTATACTTCACAGTGCAGAAACAACGCTTAGCAGGGGATTTTATTTTCTACTTGTTTCTGGATATTTTATAGTCAAATTATCTATCTTGCATGCAATAAATTCAATATTTTTTTTTCAGGATATTTTAACTAATTTCAGCACAATCACTTGAAATAAGAGAAACAAGTTTCTTGTTTTAAAATTGAATTTCTTGTTTCTGGACTATTTTGGACAGTTGAATTAAGTCAATTATTTATTTAAGCTTATTTCATTATTTATGTTCAATGTTCAAAGGTTTATTTGTCACATACACAGTTATAGTGTACAAAAGTGCAGTGAAATCCGCGGTGGTATCCTCGATCACTATGATAAAAGTTGAAAAGGAAAAGGGGCTAAAACTAGGAGATGTGCTAAAAACTGCTACAAGAAATAAAAATAAATGTAACAATAAAATAAATATATAGACAATATGGCAATGTAAAAATAAGCAATAGAAGGTGTGTATGTACATGTGCAAAAAGAATGTGCAACATAAAAAACAAGAAAATGTGCAAGAGTCATTTATTGGTTGGATAACTATTAAAAGTAGCAAAAAATACTAGTTGGTTAAAATCTACTTTATGCTATTAGGATAAATATTTAATATATTTGAACCAGGCTACATTGAGTTACACCAAATATTGATACCTAATAATACGAGCACTACGAGTTTATTGTTTTCCTCTTTTCCCAGATATGTGTTTTTTACAAGCAGACAGGTCGACTGCTGACAGCTATGAGGTGTCACGGGAACAGCCAGCCATCGTGAAGCCCTGCAGTGTTGAGAGGAAGCACTGGCCAGAGGAAGAGGAGAGGAGAGGAGAGGAGAGGAGAGGAGAGGAGGGGAGAGGAGAGGAGAGGAGAGGAGAGGAGGGGAGAGGAGAGGAGAGGAGGGGAGAGGAGAGGAGGGGAGAGGAGAGGAGAGGAGAGGAGGAGAGGAGGGGTAATGAAGGTATAATTTGGGAACCATCTGTGAAGTGCCTGGCTGCCCCGGGGGTTTCCTCCTCTCCGGAACTCCCCCTCCGCAGGGGCACAGGTGCTGGGGAGGGGAGGGGGAGGAGGATGGGGTTGGGGGAAGGGGGGGGGTAAAGATGGAGGGGAGGGGGGAGGGAGGAAAAGGAGGGAGGGAGGAAGCATGAGGGGATAAAATAAACAGAGGAGCGAGAGGGAGATGGACGAGGAGCGCGAGAGGGGAAAAGATGGAGAGAGGGAGAGAGGGAGGGTGAAGCGGTAGAGAGACAGTGAGGGAAAGAAATGGGCAAAGATAGAGGGGAGGAGAGGGGTGAGGTAGGAAAAGAGGGAGGGAGGAAGCATAAAGGGATGAAATAAACAGAGAGCGAGAGGGAGATGGACAAGGAGGGCGAGAGGGGAGAGGGAGGGTAAAGCGGTCGAGAGACAGTGAGGGAAAGAAATGGGCAAAGATAGAGGGGAGGGAGGAAAAAAAGGAGGGAGGGAGGAAGCATAAAGGGATGAAAGGCGAGAATAGGGAGGAGAGAGGTGAGAGACAGAAGGATGCTGGGATTCTCTCTCTCTCTCTTTTTCCTCTACATGTCCATCCCCTTTTCCCACAGGACTCATTAAAGTTTCATCTACTCTCTAATAAAGCTGAAGTACCTTTTAAAAAAGGAGAGAGGGAAGAAAGAGAAGTAGAAACATATCTGGTGCCTCTTCAATGTTCAGTAAAGTTTAAATTCCTGATCTGAGGACTGAATCTGGTCCGGAAGCGGGGTCAGGTTGGTTTCTGGACCACTCTGCACCGGCACCCTTCAATAATTCAATAGTTCCTCTCCTCTTTTTGCTCCACTGTTCCTCAGCCAAGACATTTTCCTCTCCACCAAATCTTCCTTCTCCATCCTTCTGACCTTTAACCTCACCATCACCACCCTCGACTCCTCTCTGTTCCTTCCAATACCTCTATCCGCTCTCATCCATCATGCAGCCAAAATGTCCATGTTATGTTATAGTTTTTTTTCAGAAATCTGCAAAAATGCTTGTCCTGTTTTCAATATTTCCCATTTTCACAACAGTTTCCACTTACATCCACTGTGCTGCTTTATCGCAGATTGATATAACACAATGTTGTCAGGTAGGTCTTTCCCGGCGCACAGGAAGTGATGTGTCATTTATAGAGGCAGCAACAGCGGTTTGTTTGAAATAAATAGAAGAAGAACTGGGCCGTTAGCATCATCGGCATTAGCCGCGATGGTTGAAAATCCAAGGAAAAAAAACGCCACAGCACCGGCCACATTGCTAAGAGATCTTTGTGCAATGCAAAAACACAACGGCTAGAGACGCACCAACATGGACACCGTGAGCAGATACCAGCCAAGGGTGTTTGCATCAGGATCACACAAATACTGTCATCTGACACCGATCGCCATGTGACAAAAAATAAAATTGACTTTGCTTTCCATCTTTTTCCACGCAGAAGGATGCTGCATCTGTCTAATGAAGAAAACAGAGCAGATTTCAATCATTTTAGTTGAACGAACCCAAAAAGAGTAAGAGATTGATCGGATTGGTATCGACTGATATATAATAAAAACAAGGATCTCACAGATTACCACTTTCAAATCATATTTTTGTTAAAACAAGTCACACAAAATGTCTCTTCTTTCCAGTACCCTCTTCGTATCCTCCTCCACCCCGCCCTGTAACCCTCTCAACTCTTTCCCCCTCTTGAACATGCAGGCTGGAGGGGCTGGTGGAGGGGCTGGTGGGGCTGGTGGAGGGGCTGGTGGAGGGGCTGGTGGAGGGGCTGGTGGGGCTGGTGGAGGGGCTGGTGGAGGCTGGGTTTTCTGGTGGCTGGGCTCCTTCCTGCTTTGAAGCGCTCCAGTCAGCCGTGTTGCCTCTGCCTGCTTCTCTCTGAGGGGCATAATGGCTTTAAGACGCCCTGGCTTCCTCCATAATGACTGCTTCCTCCGCTGTTGTCCTGTCCTGGCCGGGTGTGTGTGTGTGTGTGTGTGTGGGTAGCCCGGTTAGCCAACTGGTTGTCTGACGCGCTGGGGTCATTTTTACACAAGACTGACTCACTCCCTTACCTGACTGACTGACTGACCAGCTGGCTGGCTTGTTGACTGACTGACTGACTGGTGAGTTGGCCCGGCTCGTTCACTGACTAGATGGGAGGTTGCTTCACTGGCTGGCCGGGCCAATAAAAGACTGGCTCCTTAACTAGCTGACTTACTGGCTGTGGAATGCAGCAGGTGGCTCAGAGTCTGGATGGGTTGTGGTGGTGTGTGTGTGTGTGTGTGTGTGTGTGTGTGTGTGTGCATGCTTTCCCATGGTTAAGGCTATTCAGCTCGCCTGCAGGCCCTCGGATTGCCTCTCTAATCTGGCATGTTTCACATTCCCAATTTCCTCCACTGATCCATGACTCCTCCGCTCTGCGTTCGACCAGGGACTCAGAGAACGGAAGAAAGCATCATCACTCCCTGTCTGTCTGTCTGTCTGCCTGTCTGTCTCTGCTTGTGCCTGTCTGTCTTTCTTGTGCCTCTCTATCTGCCCTGTCTCTCTACTCTGGCAATCGTCCTCCCTGCCTGTCTCTCTCTCTCTCTCTATTCTGTTTTCACTCTGTCATCTCCTGTTTGTGTGTCTACCAAGCCTATCTGTCTGCCTGTCTGTCTGACACGCACACACACACACACACACACACACACACACACACACACACACACACACACACACACACACACTTGCACATGAATGTACCCACACTTGCATAGGCAGATAAAACCCATAGATTGGTGCGGCTTAACGGAAGCTAGGGAACGCGCCCACATATTGTCACACACACACACACACACACACACGCACACACACACACATACACACACACACACACTAGATCCACTTGATCATTAGGTAAATAAAGGCGAGCGGAAGCAAGGGAACACTCTATCAGCAGGCTATCTACAGCGCTGTTGACTCTACCGTCCCTTATCGGTTACATGGACTCCACACGGTCACATAAACATGCTCTCTGTATTTGTGTGTGTACACGTGTGTCACGTATTTGACTACACACTCACTATACGTGTATATGTGCCCGCCTGTCTGTGTATGCATGTGTGTGTGTGTGACGGTGTGTACCTGTGTTGTGTGTGTGTGTGTGCGTAAATGCAAGGTCGGTCTATTCTGCTGTTGGCTTCGGTTCGCTCGGCCTACGCAAGGGAGATGTATACGTACGTGCACTATGTAACATTTACATGCTTGCGTACACGCTTCAATGAATGCACACGCACGTATGCACACGCACGCAAACACACATGTGCGCAGGCAGGTGAACACTTTGTATACGCGCTCATCTACGTTCATGCATACATCGCTAAACCTGATTTACTCTGCAGAGTATCAGATATTATTAAAGGTGCCATATATAACATTTTTAAAAATCAATAAATCTGAAAAAATATAAAAAAATGTATGTAAAAATGTATTGTGATATCTTGGTATAATTACTGAAAAAAAAATGGCACCATGGTTGAGATGGTTGGTTTAGCCTCTATCTCACGCCAGTGGTACTGTGGTAATGGTTATCATAATTAAGACTACATTTCCCATAAAACCCGGTGTTTCTTGTCACAATCAGAATTTCCACTTCTTTGGTGAAAGTCTCTTTTCCTTTACCGAAGAGGATAAAGATGTCGGAAGTGATTTTTTTCACTCGTTCCACCATCTGCCATTGCGAGAAACCCTCTTCCTGTTTTGTCTCCCTCCTCTCTTTATATCTCTCCCTCGACCTCCCTGTCTCTCGTTCTGCCTCTCTCCTCCTTTCCCTCTTTGTCTCTGTACCTCTGTCTCTCTCAACGTCTCCCTTTTTCACTCGTCTTCCTCGCTCTGTCCTTCTGCCTCACCCCCCCACCCACCCCCACCCCCTCTCTCTCTCTCGGTCCCATCCTCATGCTAAATGAGAACCAGACATTTAGCAGACCTAATCAAGATGTCCTCAGCTGAATGAGGCTTATTATGGGATGGGTAAACAGAGAGTTCCGATGTTGCCGGGGGATAAAGTCCCAGGACAGACCGGGGTTGATTGAGAGGAACGATACTGGCGTCGTACAGTGAGCAGTTGTCGGCCAAATGGTGAGACGGATCACCCCGTAACCAGAGGGTTGAGTTTGATCCGCACAACAGATGAGGTTTCCATCAAGAGCCACATGTCCTGTCAAGGTTTCCCTCAACGCTGAACTCTGAGAAATGCTGATGTGTCCTCAAATTGCATTATTCTACCTTTATTAAAGGTGTGATGCAATAAAATACTCTCTTTTGAGTGTATCTTTGTGTATGTGTAGCCATGTTTTCGGCTAACCTGCCAAGAATGTGTTTCCCTGACCAAATAAATGAATATACCTTTTCCATAGAAATGCATCATTCTACCTGTTTTCTTTGCTGTTTTTTGGACAGTGTGGTGTTAAGGTGTTCACTTAAACCTCTGTTCACTCACAAACTTGAAATTTGTAATTCATCTTGAGCCGCAACAGAATTACAAGAGATTTAAAATGTTGTCGTTTGAAAAAGATGATGACCCTTACTGATTTATCCACCGAAGACAAATTTTACATTTTGTGTTTTCAGAGTCAGAGTCATGGCCACTGAATTTTGTAAATTTTACTATGTGTCCAAGGGTCATGAAACTTGCCATGAAACGGACCAAACTTTAGTTCAAGTACAATAAAATGACCAAAACTGGACTTCTGTGGATTTTCAATAATATAGGTCTGAAATTTCTGTCATGGAGGGCTTGGAAAAAAATGATATTACTACTTATTAATAAAAGTTGTTGATGATGGTATAACACAATAACACCCTTGAGGACATTCCTGACTCTGATTACGGTTACAGCAGTGACGCAATACGTACGAGGTGCAGCAGACGAATTGTTGGCAGCGCCGAAACACCAATAATCACCCTGAACAATATCCTCAGGGGCGTCGAGGCTTTCATACAGATGGCTGCCAACGCACGTGTACTGAAGTAGTGAAACGTTTTCTTCAAAGTACAAGAAAATAAAAGGAGAAAACAAGAAATATCGCTAACTGGCTCCCTGGTTACCGCTGGAGTTGGCATAGCAACCAATACCTCACGGGTAGCCATGCTTTTTAGGAATGATCTGGCCTTTTTTGGAACATGACTTCGACCAATCAGGTTATTTGGATGAAACTTCCCATTGTGTTTGTATGTTTATGTGTTAAAAAAATAAAACTGGAAAGAAATGAATATCTTGAACCGTTCGGGGGTCCAAGAGGTTTTCGTGGGGGGCCAAACTGCTTTGGGCGACCTTAATTGCTCTAAACTCTCAGCTTGTTTTCTCCTTAATGATGAGAGGCCATCCAGGCTAACAAGCAGGACATAAAGCATGGCAGTAAAACACTGAGTGCCTTCGAGCGCTAACTATGGATCAGATTCCAGAGTCCTAACCCTTAACCATTAGTGGAGCAGTTGAAGAGTTCATTTCCAAAATGTTATATATATATATATATCTATGTTGGGGGGAAATGTTGTTATTCCATATCTCTAAAGCATCGAGGGTTACCAGTCTGTGAAACGCCATCATTTAATCAACAAGCACTTAAATTACCTATCTTTTTTTTCATATCAATAAATTGTTTTGCCACCTGTCAAATAAAACTGGTAAACGCAGCGCCGCAGTTTAATGTGAAGCTCTAAACTCCACCCAACCATCTATTTATTAAGAGTTTTTACACAGGTACATTTACTAGGCCACTGCATTCACTTCATGGTGAGGGAAGCACACCGTATATCTGTCTGCAGGGTCCTCCCACTGTCCTGCCCTAGAACCACCAAGCCCCTGGTGTACTTGATAAACCTCAAAACACAACAAAGCTAAAGACTTTATATATTTGTTTTCTAGATTGTTTACAGGCTTACACAAATAGTTATTTTCTTTTAAAAGTGGGGAAATTATTCTTCATCACGTCTTTCATGAGTTGAGGGGATGGAAAAGGTGGAAGGAAACATAGAAGGAGGAAGAGAAGACAGTACATGCAGGATTACCCTTCACATCTCATCCCTTCTTTTCGTTTCTTGCACATCCCTCCATTTTCCCCCTACATATGCGTGTGTTTGTGTACATGTTTTTTCTCTCTCTCCGAGACCCCAGGAGGTAATGGTTAAAAGAGCCTGCCCTTCTGCGTTCATGTCATGGGTTTGATCCCTGCAACAGCCAATCTGTGTCCGTCAACAGTCATGTGTCCTGACAGAGTGATTTTGAGCAAGACGCAGAACCTGCCGCTGATTGTAATTCAGTAAGTGTGTCAACTACATTCCTTAAAAGTAAATGTAACCCTTGTGCAGTTTTTGTTCTCCCCCCCCTTCCCTCCTCTTTTCTCCTTGTCACCCCTCTTCCCCTTCTTACCCCCTCTCACCCCAGGCTCTCTGTTCTGAGGTCTGTTGTTTTAGGTAGTAGCTTTTACTCTCTGAGCCCCAGAAAGTCTACCTCTCCGGGTCCCACAGTGACTGGAAGTGAGACAGACGAACAGTAGGGTGGCCATTTGTGTGTGTGTGTGTGTGTGTGTGTGTGTGTGTGTGTGTGTGTGCATGTGTGCATGACCAGCAAGACAGAACATTTCTTTCATGGCTTGTGTATTTGTGTGCTCGGTATGCGCTGCATTTCCTCTTTGTTTTCGTGGATGGATGTGCATTGTCTTCCCGCATCAAATAAGTAACCGCAAATAATCTTTTAGCGTTTGTTTTAAGTTGCACCGAGTCCCAGGTGGGTGGAGTTTACCTGAATCAGGGTTCAGATAGAGTCAGGTAATGTGTGTGAAACTGACATCCAGATACTTTTTTTTTTTTTACTTTCTGGAACTCGTTGCGTTGGCCCGTGCGGCAAACCCCACCCACCTGGCACCAAACATAAGCTAAAACAAACCATAAAAAATGATTATCCAATACTATGTGACCCAGGTCTGAGGTGGCTGCTCCGCTCAACTGAACCACCGAGAGCAACAATTAGCTTTCCCAAAGTTCCCCGCTGTGGCCTCCCTTGTTGACTGCAGCCTAACTGGTAGTCAAACAAAAAAAGCCCTTATCATAGGTAAACACTAAGTGGCCACTCAGCCATCCGGCTACGGAGATAGGCCGGGGAGATAAACACCGCTGCATCGCCACGCAGAGCTGCGTTCAAATCGAATTTCCGCTCTGCGATTTGGAGGCTTGTTTATATGCAAAAGCATCTGGAATATTAACATGCCCTTGAAAGAATTTCCTGGCAGGCCTCATGCAGTGACCACATGCGTTTCTCAGTGCCATATTACTGAGCGTGTGTGTTTGTGTGTGTGTGTGTGTGTGTGTATACGTACGTGCATGTTAGTTTTGTGTGTGGTGTGTGTGTGCGTGCGTGTTTGTTCTGGTATTTCTTTACTTATGAAAACTAAAAGTCCTCATGAGTAAAGGAAGATTAGGAAAATCCTCCAAATTAAGGGCGTTTTGCCAATCCTCACTTCTGGGTTTAGAGTTAAGATTAGAATTAGTATTAGGTTAAGGTAAAGGTTAAGGTTAATTAAGGTTAAGGTTAAGGTTAAAGTTGTTTTAGGGATAGGGCTTGGGTTTAGGGTTAAGGTTAGGGCTCAGGGAATGAATGTCGTCAATGAAGGTGTAGTAATACAACATGGGTACATACGTGTGCAAATATAGTTGCATGTGTGTGTGAGTGTGTGTACATGTGTTGCACGTGTGATGTGCACACTACCACACAAAAGCCTTATTCCTCACAATGAACCTAACACCGGAGAGAGAGAGGACGTTGTAAAAGATCTAAAAACAAATCTCCCTGCATGCTTATTCCGCTCTTGTTTTCCTCCGAGCACACCAGTTTTTCATTTCAGGGAGGAGAGCAGGCAGGATGGAGAGATGGAGGGGACGGAGGGATGGAGCGATTGAGCGGGGGAAAGGAAAGAGGGATAGACTGCGTAGTGCTGACAGTATTTATAGCCTGGTGTTCCGACCAAAATTATCAGTGTACCACAAAATAACTTCCCCTGGCCTCACCACCAAATAACAGGAAGCCTTCAATTGTGCGTATTTATTAATTTTAACACACACACACGCATGCACACGGACACGCATGCGGACGCACACACACACACACACAAAACACGCGTACACACACAAGCAAGAGGAAAACATGCTCTTGTGTACATGCACACACACACACACACACACACACACACACACACACACACACAACTAGCGAGCGTTTGCTGTCTTTATAAATAGAGCAGCTCCTGGAGCACTCCAAAGTCGGCTGTGTAAACTTCCTCCACTTTCTGGAGTGGGTTATTCTTTGTACTCCCAAACTCTCTCTGTCTCTCTCTGTCTCTCTCTCTCTCTCGCTCGCCCAATGCACACATGGATACACACATGCAAACATGTCCGAATACACACACACACACACGCAGAGTCTGGCCTCCATTAAAGTTCCATTCAGTGGGGTTGGAGGGGGTCAAAGGTGAGAGTGTGTTAATGGGTGACGTGGGGGGTCGTTTCTGCTCTCCTGACCATCACTGCACACACATGCGTCTCAAAACACTCACATATACACATACATATACATATACACATACATATACACACACACATATACAAATACACATTCAAATACATCTCTCTCTCTCTCTCCTCTCTCCTCTCTCTCTCTCTCTCTCTCTGTTGTGCCTTTGATTTGCAGACCGTAAATCACAGCTTGGATGTTTCAACACAGTACAAAATACAATAGCAGACGCTGCACCTGGTACAGATCTTAGTGTGTGTGTGTGTGTGTGTGTGTGTGCATGCATGCTTGCCAGCCTGTGTGTGTTTGTCCAGGCCCCCTGAAAATGCCAACCATGCTTAGGTTAGTGAATCATATTTACACAGACTCAATCACTTAGGAATGTAAATGTTAACTAACTTTAAAAAACGATTGGAGTATTTTATTTTTCCTGCCAATACAGTAGCTTGTATACGAATAAGTACAGATAGAGCGCCTGCTGAAATGGATACGGACAAACGGATGGCAGGCGGAGAAGTTGTAAAATACAGTAAAGTAGTAAAGAAGGGTGTACATTTTATCCAAAGGGCATACATTTTTTAGGATAAGCCAGATTTAATAGTGTCATTTTATTTTTTATCGTTTGTTTTTTTTCCAAAGGCCTTTAGGGCGTCTGTGAATTGCAGGCAGTGAAAATAATTTTTTGTTTTCTTACGTAAGTATCATGCAGAGTTGAAATCCTGCTCGGCTGGTGTAAGAGCCCTTGCATACTTGTGAGTGTGGCTGTTTCCTCACCCAGGTGAGTACATTATCCACGTATGTGTGTGTGTGTGTGTGTGTGTGTGTGTGTGTGTTAAAGAGGAGTTGGCTGGGGTTGCGTAATCACCATGTGCCTGGGTGCCTGGAGCCGGCAGCTCGTTAACCTGCCTTCCTTCCTGCTGTCACCTCAAACTAAATAAACACACAGGCTATCTGCTGTGCACGCACACACACACGCACTCACCCACCCACACACACACACACAAGCGTGCGTACATGCCCACATTTACACACAGACGTACATGTAGATTTCTTTCTTTTTCTCTCTCTCTCATTCACACATGAGGGGAGTGTGTGTGTACGTCACTGGGGGAAGGAGCATCGATTTCTTTGCTGATCACACACACACACACACACACACACACACACACACACACACACACACTAGCTCTGAGCTTTTGTTTACCCTGTGGGGAGGATGTTACAGTTAGGATGGGATACAACATGTCATTGAGGAATCCTGCCTCCCTGACAGTTGAAAACAAGCTGAGGGTGAACCGGAGCTGCGGAGCCTCTCCTGGACTCTCACCTCACCTGAGTGTTTTTCAGTTGGTGGCTCGGGGGCCCGGGAGTGGTTCACAGATGTTGTGACAGGTGGGGGGTGGACAGACAAGCAACTGAGATATTAAGCTTAGATATTTTGGTTGAAAATAAGAAAGTTAGAGTTGAGGTTTTACATGGGGTACTTTAGTAAAACTTAGTAGAGAAGGTGCTCTTTGCCTAGAGGTATATACGTACAAAAGTTAAAAAGCCATAGCCTTGGGGTGCACACTCATTACTTCATATGAATTTCTCAAATAATGATCATCTTGGTAAAGGTTTTAATCAGGATCAGTGTTTTTATTGCATTTTTTACATAAAAGGAGACGTGAATACCAACAGTGATTAGGTGTATACTGTACATGCCTTATTACGCCAGTAATATTACACCGGTTTCTCATATTTGCGATAAAAGCTGATGTACGCGAGATATGTTTCATTGTGCCAACTCAAAAAGCATTAACATCCCAACTGATAACAAGACACTGGTGTGCACGTAAACACGTAATGAGGCAAAACTTAAACAACCTCATCCAATTTAAACTTTTTCCAGTTTTCTGTCCAGCACACTCAAAGTAAAGCTGCTTAATACTCACTTTGAAACTTCAGCTTTGACCCCTTACAGCACAGCGCAGTACAGCACAAACACAAACCATATCAAACCACATGTAACAAACCCACATCAAGGACTCATGTTTGTTTCATAAAAAATAATAACATTAACAAACTTTAAAAAAAAGAAAAAAAGAAAAAGCAACATGAAACTTCCTGGCCTGTCTGTAGGGTGTTCTATTAGTTTTTTTTTTTATCCTATAAAACTGAATATGGAAACATGGGAGATGAGTAGCAGTAGATGCATTAATAAAGACATAAACAAAGAAATAAATAATGTTTATTATGAGCCAGACATCACACTGGGTTTATGGGTGGACTGTAAACTAGACCGCCTGGCCTAGAATTGACATAATTACTTCCTGGTGTAAATTACTGGTCTCCCTCCCCCTCCCTCTCTGTTGTTCTCTCTCTCTCTCTCTCTCTCTCTCTCTCTCTCTCTCTCTCTCTCTCTCTCTCTGCTCTGTCTGTCTCTTCATCTCTCACTCATTGTCTCTTACTTGGCTGCTCCAGTTGATGATAAAAAAAAAGAGATTTTCACCAGTAGGGGCATATGTTATTACTCTTAATCATAACTGCTATTATTTGACCCTAGGAATTATTGTATTTGTGTATTATTTGCCATGTCACAGACTTAAACAAAAGAAATCAGTAAACAAAGCATTGATGTGATGGGTAGCATTTCATAACCGCAATGGCACAAATTGCTAGCAAGTAGAAGATTAATTTCAAGTTCCCGTAGCGTTTTGCTAGCTAGTAGAAGATTAATTTAAAGTTTCCTTAGCATTTTGCTAGCTATACAAGATTAATTTCAAGTTCCCATAACGTTTTGCTAGCAAGTAGAAGATTAATTTCAAGTTCCCGTAGCGTTTTGCTAGCTAGTAGAAGATTAATTTCAAGTTCCCGTAGCGTTCTGCTAGCTAGTAGAAGATTAATTTAAAGTTTCCTTAGCATTTTGCTAGCTATACAAGATTAATTTCAAGTTCCCATAACGTTTTGCTAGCAAGTAGAAGATTAATTTCAAGTTCCCTCAGTGTTTTACTAGCTAGTATAAGATTAATTTCAAGTTCCCGTAGCGTTCTACTAGCTAGTAGAAGATTAATTTCAAGTTTCCTTAGTGTTTTGCTAGCAAATAGAAGATTAATTTCAAGTTCCCTCAGTGTTTTACTAGCTAGTAGATTCATTTCAAGTTCCCTCAGTGTTTTACTAGCTAGTAGAAGAGTCCTTTCAAGTTTCCTTAGTGTTTTGCTAGCAAATAGAAGATTAATTTCAAGTTCCCATAACGTTTTGCTAGCTAGTGGAAGATTAATTTCAAGTTTCCAAAGCCTTTTGCTAGCAAGTAGATGATTAATTTCAAGTTTCCTTACCGTTTTTCCGTTACCGTTTGATTTAGGTTTTGTATATTGGTTTGTTTAGTTTCTTCATTGTAAATGCATTTAATCCTTTGTTTAGAACGTAATGTTACCATACAGATAACCGTTACTGTGATTTTATTACATTGTTTGCCAAGACAGTTACAGCTGGCAAGCATGTAACTAGCGCTAAGCTAGTGTTCACACGATTTTATAGTATTTACTACATGGACTTTTTTTTAGACAGTTCCATGCATTGTTCACCATTATATAAAAGCCATACCCAAGAGGATGTTCTAAACTTTTCTTTGGCATATTTTACTTGTTCCTAGATACATTACCATTGTATTGTATTATTCCCATATTAGCTCACAATTGTTTTTGTGAGTTATTATAATATGACAAAACTATGTTATACTGTTTGTAGCCTTACTTATTTAATCCGGTGACCTTCAAACGTCTGTGAGAATATTCAGTTGTCTTGAAATAGTACCACCATTTTGAAAAAGTAACACTTATTGCTACAAAATGATGCCAATTTCAGGTAACGTTATTCTCTACATTTGGCTGTATAGCGCTTTGCAATGAAACCCTTCAGCTACTAACTACAGGGAATGTTTCCTGTCTCTGGTCCAGCCCTGAGGTATAAAGGATAGGGTTAGGTTAGGTTAAGGGAGGTCAGGGAACACAAGGACAAATTGCTAAATGAAACGTTTCTTCATCTTTTGGTCAGCCTCTGTGCTTGTTTGGTGTTTATGTCCTGTGCTAAAGGAGAGAGGGATGAAGGGAGGAAGCGAGGACGGTGTGGAAGGAAGAAGGGAGGCCTTCAGTTTTCTCTGGCCTGTTTTCCCCAGAGCTTTAACATCCCTAACTGTGGTCACCTCTCTCTCTCTATCCCTCTCTCTCTCTCTCTTTTTTATCTCTCTCCTCTGACTCTATCACTTTGTCTCACTTTCTCTCCCTCTTTTTCTCTCTCTCACTCAACTTTTCCCCTCTCTCTCTCTCTCTCTCTCTGTTTTTCCCTGTGGGAGGACAGCCATGTGCTTTGGAGGCCCTCAGAGATGAAACCACACAGTAGAGCTGTAGCAGGGGGTAGAAGAAGAAGGCTCCAGAAAAAGCTCTGTCGGCCCTCCTGGCCAAGACACCGGCCAGAAACCAAACTGGATGTGGTGAAACTGTCAAATTACTTAAGGAAACTGCAGCAAAACCTCAGGAGGCAACAGAGGAGGAGGAGGGGAGAGAAACAGAGAGGGTGGGGAGGGTGAATTTTAACAACATGTTGCAAAACAGGCAAGGCAAAACAGTATTGAAAGATTGAACATGACAACCTAACTCTGAAAAGCTCATTTTGGTACATTCTTGAGCGATTCAAGTAATTTTCAAGAGGTTCAATTCAATTCTATGAAGTTATACACGGTTAAAGACAAGATGGGACACTCTAAACCAATTTTAATGATCACTGTGGGGAAATTTGGTCGTTTCAGCAGGAAAAAGTAGAATATAAACATAAAAAAATAGAATATAACAAGAAACCAGTGGCTTCCCTAAAGCTTTAAACAAGACATTGGTTGACCTGGCTGAGCCCCTATGTCCACCATGCACTTCATTTTTAGTCGGTAGTGCTAAACTGATGCATGTGGGAAGCGCTGGTCATGGCTACTGCTGTTGCTGTGCGATGGCAGAAAACCACTTGTGATGCTTTTGCTAAAGTTGCATATTATTCCATCTTCATGAATGTGTTTTCAAATATACTGTGGCTCAGGGTGAGAGTAAGTGTTCTCCATGTTCTCTGTTTTGCAAATATATGTAATTAAAAGTGTATTTATGGAATGAGTTTGAAGACCTGAAGTCCTCATGGGCAGGACACTCACAATACTGGACTCTGATTGGCCATCACCAGCAGCACCTCTAATTAAAATGAGGTAAACCTGCTGACTGGAGGCTTTCCAGTTCAAAAGCCGAAAACATGGGAAGGATTATAGCAGTTATTTAGTAAGGGGGGGAGATCAACACCAAGTCCAGTTATGATGCGTTTACAGCCTGTAAAAAAGTGTAGAATTTTGAAAATGCAATAACTGCAAATTCAACCACTTAAACAAAATCTAATTTTAACAATGTCTTCATTAAACACATTTGATCATATATACACATAAATAGAGGAACATTTAATTTCCTATAATAGGGCCCCTTTAAGTGCTTGTGTTAAAAACATGCTACGTTCACAGTCTTGTCTGCCTTACCACTGACAGTAATGAGGAAAAAGAAGCCAGCGGTGGACACGCAGCTTTAGCTTCCTCAGGGTTTGCTGCTTGTGGTGAGAAGACGGGTAGTCTGGACATTACAGGACGTCCTATAACTTTGTGCTCTCACTGTGGCGTTTTCTGTACATTTTAATTGACGTGCAAAGAAACTCAAGCAGTGTCTCTTATGAACAAACATTTTCTTCCACAATGTTTTTAGGCTATCTGGTCTTCTCTGACTCACCTTGTCACCAACAATATTGCGAGGTGCAAAGGACCTCTTGTTTTAAGCACAGTCTAAAATTTACGATACAATTTGTAAAAGAGGTGACTTTTATTTTGACTTTCCTTCCTGTTAAATTGATTACACCATTAAATCACTATTACACCATACACCAGTTTTGTGTCACTCATAACAAAGATGTAACATGACAACGTTCTGAGAGCTGACATACGGGATGAATCAGCTCAAGGGCTGAATAGATCATTAGGCTGCTATAACTCAGTGTGCTATACATTTCAAATAAAGTGTTTCCATTTGTGACTATTTGTGTGTGTGTGTGTGTGTGTGTGTGTGAATGCTCCTTGCACTGTGCTCTGGCTCCACTGAGACTCTGTGCCCAGCAGTTATAGACGGCCGAGACAGCTATAACTTCCACTGCTTCCTTCTCTCTCTCTCTCTCTCTCTTTCTCGCTCTCTCTTTCACACACACACACACACACACACACACACACACGCACACAGCTTCCTCCTCGCTCCATAACAAACAGTAAGAGCCTGGGCCCCCAAGGCTTCCTGTGTCCTACACACAGCCAGCAAATAAACACAATCACATTCATTTACCCCCTACACACACACACACACACACACACACATATATATGCAAGCTTTTCACACATGCAGTTACACACACAGATGCTAGTGTGCATTTGTACATGCCTCAAGAGAAACACACACACACACACACACACACACACACACCACACAAAAGCATTCATATGTGCACAGACACGCAAACATACCCACTGACACAGACACACACAAGCATTCAGGCATGTGCAGACACGCAAACACACACACACGCAAACACACACACACACGCACGCAACCGCTGCAACTGAAAGAGGACTCAGACCAAATGGGTAACCACTGCTATTTCTTCCCTCATTAAGCAGCAATATTATGAGCTGACACTCTGAGAGGCCTGTGGGCTTGGACTCAGTGTCCCAGAGGTTTAGACTGTTGAGGAGTGAACTTTTCCTTCCCTTCTTGAGAAAGAAACAGCGAAAGAGAGATGGATTCAATACACACATTAAGTATGAATCAGGGAAATAATGTGTCATAATAGTGTTCTTTTTTGAATATGTCTGTTTTGCTACTCTCTTATCACTGATTGACACAACACAATATCAACGTATGCAATGAAAACTTTTACATTTGCGGTTCTAAACACCCGGTGTCAGGTAGGTCTTTCCCGGGTAAAAACCCTCTGGAGCACAGGAAGTGATGCGTTTCACATTTCTGGGGAGCAGCAACAGCGGTTTGTTTGGAATAAATAGAAGAAGAACTGGGTAGTTAGCATGAGCAGTGGCCAAACAGATAAAAATGATTCATGAGGCTTTTATTGCACTTCCTCACATTGACAACATAATATTAAATCAATACAAATGTTTACCATGTGTACACATAGATGCTATATGTCCTGCCCGTCACTGCAACACTGTTGGTGCAACGCCTGGCGATCTGCTCGCTGATAGGAAAGTTAAACAGCCTTGTAGTTGCTAGTGGTCTGAACTCTGTTACACTAAAAACTGACACAAAGCAGATTTCATTTATTTATTTATTTTTTTAAACAGATTAAGGCTAGTATCTTTCAAATTTAAAGGTACAATAAGTAACATTTTTACTGTAAGATAGCACAGATAGCACAAAATGAGCATAACATACAGTACCTGCAGGCGGTTTACACAGTTGTTGACTGAATGATTACTTGACCAGGGGCTGAGATTCCAGTCTTTCAAAACTCACTTGAATCACTCGCCCATTGGCATTTCAAGAAACTTCCATTCTCCTCCCCCCAACCTACTCGCATTTTCGACTGCTCCCTAGTGGAGGATGTTGCTGTGAGTGAGCGGATGGAGTTGCCTGGCTTTTCATCTACAAACGCCAAACAGCCTCGTTCTCAAGCCAAAAGAGTATACAGTATTTTACATGTGATATAATACCTCTTCACCAGGTGTTTTTGTTGGAGCTAGCTTACTCATCTCTATAGTTAAAATGCAACTTGTGTCGATGCTGTTGCAGTTCTTTGGTCGCCGATAGAGTAAAGTCAGGATTACTTAATGCCTCTTTAAAAGTTGATTATAGTCTCAAAATCCTCCAAAAACATTTTTTTTTCAAAATTAAAGCCCAACTTTGACATTGGCATTAAGCCATATCTTAGCCCATTGAAGCTTACCAAATCAATTGTATTGACTGAGCCAGTGTTTGCTCACACAGTTGGGCCCTCAGAGAAATAACAACAGGTATGATTCATAGTGTTCATTAGCCCTGTAGTGCTGATCGAACCTGTGTGCCAGAAGAAGAAGGAGCTGCAGCCGCACTGAACTTACCTGAACTTCAGCAGAGTTTTAATTTAAGAGTTTAATGGCAGATATGTTTATGAACGATCACATCATTTGGTTCACAAATTCACCAATTCACTGCGGCTTCCTTTGCCAACCAGAAAAAACAAATGAAGTTTTGTGAGGCATTCGTTTACTCTGGCGAAACGATTGCTGGCATACACGTAAAACACATTTTTGGACAAAACATTGAAGAAGTTAACTATTTTAAGACCTTGGCCCAGAATATCGCCACATTGTTGAGTATGGAGCCAACTATATTTCTGAACTAGTGAGTGATGAATTTCAGGGAACATTTGTTTTGTTTTTTTCAGAATGGATGCATAGCGCTTTGGAACGAAGCCCTCCAACGCAGTTAAAATAGCATCAATACTTAACATAAAAATGCAATTGCGAGTCTTGGTTTAACTGCACTCTCCTGTTACGGTCCCACGGGGAGGTAACTCGAACTGCTAAAAGTAGTATAGGTATCTGTAATTAAAAAATGGGTGCTGTGGCTGCGGCGATCGCACACTTGTGTACGGTTGAACGGAAAACCCTGCTCTGGTTTGAATTTACAGGTAGAGTGACCTGAATGTTACCCATCATACATTGCCATTTCCAGTAAAGCCAAACATCAAACATGAATGTGATACAACCACTAAAGTGTATCTGGAGAAGAGAAGCGTAAGCCCAACTGCAAAAAAAAACCCAGAGTATACATATCACAGCAATTTTTCAAAGTAGACTGGCTATTATTTACCCTCTCTCCTAATACGACAGCCGACGTGAATATATACCTCCGCAATTCCCCCGTGGAGATACCACTCCGGTGTAAGTGTGTGTGTGTGTGTGTGAAGAGAGTGAGTGTGCGCTGTAAGTTTTCCTTTGCTGACATATTATTGATTGCACGCTCACCTGTGATTTCACATAACTAAACAAAGGCAATAAAATATAGCTCAACAAATGTTAAACCCATCGGTGAGTCGCAGTGGACCCCCGAGCTCCTCTAATGCACCTCTAGACGTGATTTAGATGCGTGGTGAGATGAACAACATGTGTGTGTGGACCGGTGAAGGGAAAACTTTTCTTTCATGCAGACTAAAGAAGTAAAGTCACAGGGGTAGGATCTTGTTAGGAGTCGTTATAACTGTAGTTGTTGGAGCGTGACTCGTCTACGCCGTGTCTCTGTTATTGTTTTATTCTCTTTTATCTCACTTTATTTTAATTCCAGTTTTTTACCTTTTTTGCCTAAAATTGTTGGATTTAACATCGGTGTTATCAAAACCCTAAAATCAATTTCATCACAGCTGCAAATGGACAATCTATTTCTATCTACTTTATGTTCAGTATGGCTGCTGTCCTGTTTTTCATGTTTTTACTAGAAATAACGTTCACGTGATTCTTACTGTGCTGAGAAAGTGACAAAATCCCAGGAAACCCCATTCAGAAACCATTGCAGAAGTTAAAAAAAAAAAAAAATCATGGTCACCAATCGTATAAAAGATCAGTTGTTGATATCTTGGAGATACAAGGTTTTCATCTGACAGCGGCGTTACACAAATTGTGAGGACTGAATTACCCTCCTGTGAGGGTATCATCAGTATAGTTGCATCCTGTATGTACGTTTATCCCTCCTCTTCCTCCTCTTCCTCCTGCTCCCACTCAGATGAAATCAGGTCCATGTCAGTACAAACACATTCATCTGTGCTGTGTTTGTATGTATTTATATACCCCTCGTGCTAGTCCCTCTCATCTCCAGGCTAATGGGAGAAACCAAGCATAAAAATGAATGATTTTATTGTGATGGAAAACTCCCTCCCTCCTCCTCCTCCTCCCCTCCCCCTTTCTCTGCCTCATCTTTCTCCTCCCTCCCTCAGTGTAATGAGTTGACATGAGGACAACATGCCAGGGCAGTGGTTCAACTGGTCTGCTGGCCTAAGATATTTCTGCTGTTAAAATAGGTAGAAAAAAAGTACTGGTTGTTCTGCGGAGTGAAGTAACCGGTATAGATGGATGTAGGTGAAGGTTAAAGGCTGAAGAGGGATTTTGAAGCCTTGAGACTTGGGGGGTGCAAGTCAATATTAAAGTTATAACCTGTGACATTTTCATATAGATAAATGCCCATTTTGCTACTCTATTAGGCTTTTCACACTTGAATATGTTAGCCCAGGGTTAACTTTAACCCTGGGTTATAATAGCCCTGGGTTAATTTATCTCACGTTTCACACTAGTTTTCTTTAACCCTGGGCTAACAATTGACCCAGGGTATTCAGTGTTCAGGATTTCACACTGTAAGCTTGTAGACCCCAGGTTAACGTTTAATGCTAATGTTTAACTCGCTGTTACATTCTAACCCCTGTTACATTTTAACCCTGTTACATTCTAACCCCTGTTACATTCTAACCCTTTTACATTCTAACCCCTGTTACATTCTAACCCGTTACATTCTAACTCCTGTTACATTCTAACCCCTGTTACATTCTAACCCTGTTACATTCTAACTCCTGTTACATTCTAACCCTGTTACATTCTAACTCCTGTTACATTCTAACCCCTGTTACATTCTAACCCCTGTTACATTCTAACTCCTGTTACATTCTAACCCTGTTACATTCTAACCCCTGTTACATTCTAACCCTGTTACATTCTAACTCCTGTTACATTCTAACCCCTGTTACATTCTAACCCCTGTTACATTCTAACTCCTGTTACATTCTAACCCTGTTACATTCTAACCCCTGTTACATTCTAACTCCTGTTACATTCTAACCCTGTTACATTCTAACCCTGTTACATTCTAACTCCTGTTACATTCTAACCCTGTTACATTCTAACCCTGTTACATTCTAACCCTGTTACATTCTAACCCCTGTTACATTCTAACCCCACAACGTTTCACACTATTGTTCTTAGCACCGCGTTTCGGGGATAATACCACAAAAGCGGTGCTAACCCTCTTGTTAACCCAGGTTAACCCCTGTGTTAACCCTCTTTCAAAAATGCAAGTGTGAAACACTGCTTAGCCCGGGGTTAAATGCGTCCTTAACCCAGGGTTAAGAGTAAGGGGTTAAGTGTAGTGTGAAAAGCATATATCAGTGATTGATAAGACATGATTCAACCTGGAGCCGGTTCATGAAAGCTTTTACATTTGTTGTTCTAAGCACTCTTTAGGTAGGTGTCTCTTGGGGAAAAGTCATCAGGCATCACAGGAAGTGATGCGTTTTAGGTTTATTTAACACGAGCACGGCCGAACAGACAACCTGCACCTACAGAAACTTCATCAACAGACAATCGAAGCAAAAAGACGTCACAGTACTGGAGCGAAAAACACCACAGCACAAAAAAAAATTCAGAAGGTGTTTCTAATATTTTATAAACTCTGTGTAGATTCTCCTTTTGGCCACACCTATACAACATGTGTTTATAATATATCCTTTCCTCTCTCCTCCTCCTCCTCCTCCTCCTCCTCCTCCTCCCGAGTCGTGTGAAAGGAAGATACCAGGGTAGCAACAGAGGAAACATAGCAACCACATAATTGGTGGCCAGGATCAAACTTCAATCACTTCTTCCTATCAGCGAGGCTCTGTGGCCCGGTCCTCTTCCCATATATCTTGTACCATAATGACTGTTACACCGCTCTGCTGCTACAGGGTATGGGTGTAATGTAATACACGTAGTTGGCTTACAATAATCGCATTTAAAAAAAAAAAAAGTGGTAACTGCAATGAGATACTGAGGGATGCGGTGGAGGATAAACCCACCTAAGCTCCGTTTACCCACCATTTCATTTATTTATGGAACAGAGTTTACTCTCCTTTTTTGAGGCTGACAAAGTATCAAACTGATGTAAGTTATTTGAGGATGGCGTCTTAAGGGGAAAAAGAATAAATTCATGCTTTTCTGAAAATATAATTGATTTTAATTCATGTTGTTGGTTGGTTTCCTTTTGGTGATCAGCGACGGGAGGTCATAGTTTATCCACTTTTTTATTTAAACAGAGGGATCAGATTACAGATGCTTTTGAAAATAGGGAGATTTAATTGTTGGATTACTTTGAAGCATGTTTGAAGGGAAAATACATTTTTATTGTGAGAGCATAGATACAAATAGATCCAAGCGCCTTTTTACAAGTCTCAAAATAGTGGTTGTTCATGGTTAAAAAAGACAGTAGCCTCAAATTACACCTGGAAGATGGTGTCAATTGGCTGTTTTACATTTTTTATTGCTTTTGGAGGCAAGGAAACCAAACACAAGTGTAGGGGCTTTGTACTTGTGTTCCAGTAAGCCACTACTGAGACGGTAGTAGTTGGATTTGACGCATGTTCCAAAGATCCATGTATCCAAAGTTGATGTTTTTGCTTGGTATTTATTAAACACAACATTTACGTCGTCAAACAAAAAGAAAAATGTTTCCAAACCAGTATTCTGAAGTGTGTGTGTGTGTGTGTGTGGTCGAAAACTGTAGCTTCCCACTACCATCCCATTCGAAAAACCAAACATTACCTGTCATATACAGGTGCCCTCAATCAAATCAACTCACTGACATTTAGACATTTCAAAATAAAAGTCCACACATTTAAACTACAAATACTACAAAAATGGCTCCTACAGCAAGTGAAAAGAGAGATTACATTAAAGAGATTACATTACTGATTTTGGATTTCATCACTGGTAATCGGTAATCCCTCAACGGTTTATATTTGAACCTGCTTAAATCTACCGCTGCAGGATCCCAAGGACAGGTAGACGACACGATGGTTTCTAAGTCCGCCAGCAGGATGAGGAGGTCGGTCACGGTCTTGGTTTCCTTGAACTGAAGGTACTAAAATCCAAGGACGGCGTTGTTGATTTTAGAAGGTTGAGTCTCCTTCCTGTTATCAAAGACACGGACATTACATAACACCGCGTGTGTTCGACCTGTTGAGGTTTTGAGGCTCAAGATGCTTTAAAGGAAACTTTTGGCGTGAGCGTTGTTACGACGAAAAAAAAGCGTTGCTGGTATCTGTTTTGACCTCCTGATTAGTAACCATTGGAGAATGCTACCTACATTTCTTGTATGGCTGTTCAGCTGTTACCATGGCGATTGCGGTCTCAAGTTTAGCATCCCGAGTTTAGCAACTTTTGTAGCTCATAATAAGTCAGTCTAATTTTTCTTGTCTGTCTGTTTTATCACATTCAGTGAAATGCTTCAAATACAAAACAGACACACCAAACTAAATAAAATAAAATAAAAATATAAAAAAATAAAAATAAAATAAATAAGATAAAATAAAACTAAATAAAACTAAATAAAAAAATAATACTTTAAAAAATATATAGATATGTTCTCCTTCTTCTTCTTCTTCTATAAAAAAGGGAAAAGGTTCATGATGGCAAGAAAGCATAGTAATCAAAACTTCATCAGGACACGTTAGCTCCATAAACTGATGAAGATGATTGAAGGGATCAAGTTGCCGTTCTGAACACCCCCCCCCCCCCCCCCCCCCACCTATGCTGTTAGCTTTAGCAGGACAGCAGGTGCTCAAAGGTTTCTACTGTAAGTTGAAGTGTCCTCGCTACAAGCTCAAATCTGTGCATCGTTGTTGGGTATGATCTGCGTCTGTCCAGAAGGCATCATCCATTCATGCCTCAATATGCTGCTGCTGGGATTTGGTTACACCCCTATGTGTGTGTGTGTGTGTGTGTGTGTGTGTGTGTGAATGCAAGCAGACTGTAAAAACAGCTAGCTTGCTGTGCTGTGGGCTTGTCCCACCAGACACAGGAGGTTAAAGTGTCCCGGACGCCATTGTACTGCGGGACAGAGGTGTCTTTGTCTGGGCCATGGTCGCCTAGCAGGTGCTCTCTCTCTCTCTCTCTCCCTCTCTCTCTCTCTCTCTCTCTCTCCATCGCTCTCTGGCATCCTCATTCTTCGCCTCACTCTTGTTCTCTTGGTGTTTCTCTCTCTTTTCTCTCCTTTCTCTCTGTCTCTGTAGTATCTGTTTTGCAAAGTATGCTGAATGGAAACGTCAAATATTTCTTCGCCATCGAGAAACATTTTTACGCTTGAAGCGATCGGCGATTGGTTCAAACTCAGTTCAACAGTGGCTTTCGACTTTTCTGAAATGATATCTGTAACATTTCCACCGTGAAATGTCACACCTGCTGCGGCTCCCTTGTATAAGACGTCCAAACTGTTTGTACGGCCGCGAGTTGCCAAGTTTATTTCATTGTTTCCGTCTGCGGATGAAAGCATGAAATCTGACCACATTTCACATTTAGTTTTTTTGTGACATTTCGAGAAGATTTGCTGGAGCTTCTGCCTGTCTGTCTGCCTGTCTGTCTGTCTGTCTGTCTGTCTGTCTCTCTGCATGGTTATAGACTGCTTATAGTTTATGTCTGACCCCAGGAGTCGGGACATACATGGTGGGAGGGGCCTCCTGTTTACACCAGCCTCGAACCATTGGCAGGGACGGATGAACTGGGACCGTGAGGAGGGAGTGAAGGAGACCAGTGCACGCACACACGCACACACACACACACACACACACACACACACACACACGCAGGAAAGGGGAACGTGAGAAAAGAACGAGAGGGAGATTAACACACTAATCCAATATCCGATGCTCCTGGACGGAGGCGCGCTTGTTGAATGATGTGTCTCTCTCTCTCTCTCACACACACACACACACACACACACACACACACACACACACACACATACACACATGCACACGCGCACACGTGCACACACGCGCACACACAAGATGGAGGGGGGTCTGAAGGATCCGTCTCGTAAGCATTTCAGCGAGACCAACCGCATCCTTGGATAAGCCACACACACACACACACACACACACACACACACACACACACACATACACACACACACACACACACACACACACACACACACACACACACACACACACACACACACACACACACACACACAGCCACAGGAGCAGGATTCTGGGCCAGAGGGTCTTGCAGGCCAGACCACTTCTCATACACAACACTACAGCCACAACATTTACAAGCCTTGCTGCAAATATACCTTGGGCTACATTTGTATGTGTGTGTGTGTGTGTGTGTGTGTGTGTGTGTGTGTGTGTGTGTGTGTGTGTGTGCATGCATGAGGCTCTGTGGTTGTGTGTGTGGCTGAACTAGTTCCTTTAGTTCCTAGAGATTCCCTTTCTTGGAAACAATTAACTAAATGACTTTTCTTTTCACAGTGGTCTAGTCTGGCAGGAAGCGAGTCCAGTGGGTTCATAATTCATTATCTGTGACTTTTTTTTTCTAAAGACGTCTTCAGGAAGATTCATTGGCAGCAGCGTGCAGTTTTATTAATAGAGATTAATCTAAAATAACAGCTGGAAAAAAGAGGATCGCTTGTTTTACCTGAACTAAATGTACGGGATAGACCTCAAGTATATTTTTCATTTGAGACCAATTCAGGTTTTTATTCCAAAATTCAATGACTTAATCTCAGAAAATGAATGTTCCTGGAGCTTCATTACTCAATATTTCAACATACAGATGATTGACGACTATAAACATCACAGTTATTAAAAGCAAAGGCCTCAGGATCTATTCTATCTATTCTAGCTCTAATATTTTATCCTCTCACGAAAGCAATCATTTCATTTCTTCAAACAGATGATTTCTCAGTTTGGTATGAGACCCTTCGTTCTATAAAATATATATTTGGCCGCGCAAACTGATCTGTGACCTTAGAAAACAAGAGTGTACACAACAGAGCGACTCCACAGGAAGAGGAGAGGTCAGCCAACAGGAACATGAGAGTCCCAGCGGGGCCGAGGAGGAGAGCTCGAACCAGGGTGAGACATGCCAAGATACTCCACCCTGAGGTCCTAGATATGCAACAACACACACACACACACACACACACACACACACACACACACACACACACACACATGCATGCACGTATGCACACACACACACACACGCTCACACACATACCTGAGAACAGATGATTTGACCTCCTTTCCTGCTGCTGTAGGTGCGCGAGTGTGAGAAGTGGCGTGTCTTTGGTTGTTTCTGGATGGTTGCCATGGTGACTTGACTTGTTGCTCATCATATTGACCAAACAGATGTGTGTTAACGGGAGGGGAGGGGGGCGGGGCTTCAGGGTACAGCTAGCTTAACATTAACCTGCAGAAGAAACTGTGACCGCACGATATTTACAAGGGGAAAGTTTCCCATCCTCTCCTCTCCTCCTCGTCTCCTCTCCTCTCCTCCTCCTCTCCTCTCCTCTCCTTGGCAGGTTGAGTGGCCTAACAGATGTGTGTAACGTTATTATTGCCGTGACTGGCGAGACCACTGTTGGGTTTTGTAATACAAAGCTACTGTAAGACTGTAAGTTTATCACAACACACCCAGCCTCATCTCTGCTCCACCACTAAACCCTATAAATCCTGCAGCGTGTGCACGTGCACGTACACGCCTGCACACGCATGGATATTTACGGTCCGTTCACAGGGGGATCATACATACTGTAAGCCTATATCCGTGCGTGTACATTCACATAAGTAGCCCTAATGCCCTAATGTGTACTTTTTGGCTGTTACCCCGCGTTCACACTGCGAGCAACACGAGCAACAAATCACTGCAGATCCATTCAGTTCCTGTGGAGTTGAGTGACCAGGGAGACTCAGCCGATGTGTGGACGGTCAACAAGCTCGTCGGCCAAGAAAAGTTGGCCACGGCTGAACTTTTTTTTTTTGCAGCTAGCGGCCGTCGAAAAAGCCAATCGGGTTCCTGCGTTTCCTCGTTTCCCTGCAGATGGGACGTCATTTCGCGAACAGTAGCTCCACCTGTCAAGATGTTGATTAAATCTGTTCAAAGTTTCCCTTTTCTCCCGTTACAGAAATAAACGTCTCAAACATTATGCTCGGCCATGACATGAATACAGTCAGAGCCTCTTATAGCACACAGTCAGAATAGAGCGACCCATCAACCAAGTTGGGTTACTTCTATTTTATTTCCATTTTTTTATGTTTCATTGTACATCATCTTGTAACTCTTGTTTCAAAAGGGCTTTATAAATAAAGTTGACTTACTTACTTGCTACGTACTTTGTGGAGAAACTGTCACCCACACTGTCTTCCCTTTGTGGACCTCTATGGCTTCCCTAGATTTTGTTTTCCTTCCATGTCATTTCTATCACCGTTAAATCTCACTGCCACTCAGAGCAGTGGGTGACTTTTCAAGTTGAGGCTAATATGTCAGAGTTATCGTAACTGTATAGCTTGACATTGAGAATTATATTATTATTACGTTATTTTTTTTCATCATCAGGTGGCGACATTTGTCTAATTAGTATTAGCATTGCTCAGTGAAACCAATTGGTACTACTAGCTGCGAGCTAACAAGTTAGCTTGTGGCTAGCAGTAACCATTGGGATGAAGGAAAAATGCTAAGAATGCTCTCATACTGATTTTCAGTTGATTTAAGTGCCATTACGAAAACTCAAAATAATAATAATAATAATAATAATAATAATAATAATAATAACTTTTTAAAATACATGTCAGTCCTTTTTGGTATCACATGGCTTCTTTCAAACTTTTTTTTTTTTATCATTGTGTGAGTCTTTTTGTCCATGATTTTTGAACCATGCACCATTTTTCACTTAACTGCAATGCAGAAAATGTTTCCTTTACACTCACTGATGAATAACCGTCATACTTTTAAGTTTTCCCACTAAAAAATATATCTTAACTAGGGGGATGCATTTAATAATTTGTTGCCTTGAGCAGGAATGCCACCTTCCCTCAACCCCACTCACACAGCCGCCTGCCGGCCGGCCGTCCCACACATGCAAGTAAAGAGAAACGAGTCAAACTAGACGTCCGTTTGTCCCTCGTCCTCCTGAGTCCTGAGTCCAGCAACAAAGACGTATTGTAGAGCAGAGGAGACACACAGTGCAGCTTTATGTTATCTGCCCACACACACACACACACACACACACACACACACAGCACAGATACACACATACACACACATGCATACACACAGGCACACATCCATACATGATTATATACACATGCACGCATAAGAGTACAAACACACACACACACACACACACACACACACACACACACACAGTGGAGCTTTATCTGCCGGGGCCTGTGCATCCCGCCTCTTTGTTTCACTGGCTTCCTGTGAAGTCATACCTGTTACATAAGTCTCTCTCTCTCTCTCTCTCTCTCTCGCTTTCTCTCTCTCTCTCTCTCTCTCCCTCTCTCTCTCTTTCTCTCTCATTTTCTCTTTCCCTCTTACTCTCTTGCTTTCTCTCTCTTGCTTTTTCTTTCTGTCTCTCTCTCCCTCTCTCTCTCTCCTCTCTTCTCTCTCTCTCTTGCTTTCTCTCTCTCTTTCTCTCTCATTTTCTCTTTCTCTCTTACTCTCGCTTTTTCTTTCTGTCTCTCTCCCTCTCTTTCTCACTCTCATTTTCTCTTTCTCTCTTACTCTCTCGCTTTCTCTCTCGCTTTTTCTTTCTGTCTCTCTCTCTCTCCCTCTCTCTCTCCCGGTGACCTGATGTGTTCGGGCTGCCTTTTGTGTTTGTTCTCTAGACGCAGGACGACAGATCGACAGGCAGACACTTGCGTATGGAGCAAACTGTAGAAATTCACTCTGACAACATCAGAAACGAGTACATGAAGAAGTACATGAAGAGAATGAAGTAGAACTATACTCGGTGCTATTAGACACAATGTGTAACATATTATTATTATTATTATTATTATTATAACCATACACTGTAGAGGCAGAGCTGACCACGACACAAACCTGCGCACACACACACACACACATTTATGTGCCAAGAAGAAAATATGTGCAAATGTGTACACGCAAACACAAGAACGCATATATACACAAACACATTCTTGTATGTAATATGTATATATGTACATATTAAATTAAATACACACACAAACATGCATGCAAAAAGCATAAAACTGCACGTTGGATCTCTGGATCGGTTTGCAGGAATCTAAAGTTTAGTTTCAACAACAACAAACCCAAAATGGTCACTTTTGCTGGTGGTTGCCCACATTACAACAGTTGTGACTTGTTTTAATGAATGTACGTCCCAGGGCAAGCCGCGTAATTTCTCAGCTCAAGTAAAAAAAAAAAAAATCCATATACAATTGTTCTCTTGGATATCCCGAATTTCCCGTTTGGGACCCAAGCTGAAAAAAAAAGTTTGCGGTCCCTCAGTGAAAAGAACTACGAGGCTGAGAAGGGGAGGAGTGCAGATTTCAGCCTGAGTTTATTATATATATATATATATATATATATATATATGGTATCCTGTAACAACTGGGGGGTCACGATGAAGGTGATGTTATTTGCTATCTGGTGAAAAATCGTGGGAGGAAAGACTCAGTCAGAGAGCAGCAGCTTCGCTTTACGAGAGAGAAAACAAGATTAGAAAAAAAGAAGAAACACGGAAAGACTCGGAGGGAGAGAGAGAGAGAGAAACGAGAAGGAGGGAGGAAGGGAAGCAAAACAGTGTTTTGCAACAGCGCTCTATGTATGTGTGTGTGTGTGCGTGCATGTGTGTGTACATGCATGTGCGTATGTGCACTTTTTTTTTTTTTTTTTGTGTGTGTGTGTTCTCTGTGTGCATGTTTGTATCAGTATTCAGTATAAGCGACTCGGAGCCAAGAGATAAATGTATGAAATGTTATTGTGGTGGTGCTGGCGCGGCGCCAGAGGAAGTGCTTGGCTTTGACAATGCTCTCACCAGGAATGCACTGCAGGCCGCCGCCAAGTGGGCGTGTCTCTGCTCCGGGGTCGGAAGCCAAGTTTGGTTGGTTCAGTTCTGGCCCCTCCGACGCCTCGGGGGACCGTCCTGCTCCGCTGTTGTTCAGGGAGAGAGAGAGGGAGAGAGAGAGAGAGAGAGAGAGGGAGAGAGGGGGAGGGACGGACTCCATGGGAGGGAGAGCAAGAAAGAGGGGAGAGAGAGAGGGTGTAGGTTTGTGTGTTCTTGTAAGCTTAGTTTGTGTAGATCTGAATGAGAGTGAGATTTGTTTGTGTGTGTGTGTGTGTGTGTGTGTGTGTGTGTGTGTGTGTGTGAGTTCTCCCTTTGAGAGGAGGATCTGAAAGGAATGCAACTGTTCCTTTACACATGTCCATCCCCCTAAGGCAGCCAGAGGGCCCGTTGAAAACAGACACGCATCCATGACACACACACACACACACACACACACACACGCACACACACGCACACACTCGCACACACACACACACACACACACACACACACACACACACACACTCACACACACACAGAGGTTGTGGAAGGAAGTATCAAACTACACTGGCAGAATACTTATCAAGACTGAGGAGCAAAGCTGCCCATTAAAATTCCAGACTCTCACTGCTTAACTTCTCCAATAAGAATAGAATAGAATAGAACAAAATAGAACAAAATAGAATAGAACAGAACAGAATAGAATAGAACAGAATAGAATAGAATAGAATCAAATAGAACAGGTATTACTAGTTTTTACAACAGTGGAATATCCCAATTTAAGACTTTAGTCATGTTACTTCAATGGTGCGTTAAAGTGTTTATGATGATGTTGTAAACCGGAGAACCAGGAACCTGAAGTTTACTGCCGGTGAGAGGAAGACTGACTCGTGTTGTTCTATACTTTTAAAACCACATGATCAGTTATGAACAACAAATATATCCTCATCTTCAGAAAATCAAGTGGAAAAAAATGGACAAAATTGAACCCAACATGCTGCTTGGGTGTTTTTTTTTTCTTTTTCTAAGCCGTCGTATCCCTGCCACCCCCCCCCCCCCCCCCCAGGCGGAGGTTACCGTGTGGCGTAGCGGGCAGAAGGTCGCCATAGAAACCAGCAGAGAGGCTGGTGTGGTGGAGGCCTCGGTGCGCTGAAGGCTGGCGGTGCCTGGTGATAAGAGGCTGTGGCCTGGATGGCCTCTCGGAGGGGAAATGATGCAAGACAGTAGCTCTTTGTTTGGTGGCGCTACTTGGTCCCGTGCCAGTGGCTCCACTGAAAGAAATGGACTGGTTGGCTGGGCGGCTGGGTGGCTGGCTGCATGGTGGACGGGCTGACTGACTGGCTGGCTGGCTGACTGGCTGACTGGCTGACTTGCTGGTAGGCAGGCAACTGCAGCGCTGAAAATCTTGGCTTAATCTCTCTTTTCTCTTCTTCTTCTTCTTCTTCTTTCTGTCTCGCCACCTCTCCGGGCTTAAAGGAACAGTTTAGGTTTTTAGAGAAGCCGTGAACTGGGAATCTGTTCGGTCCAAAGATGCACCTGCTTTCAGTTTTCACATACGGTGTAAAACTGTGTAAGGTGTTTTTGTAGTTGTAGTGAAACAGGTTAGAAACGGTTGCAAGGTGCAGACACATTTTACCTTTGAGTTTAGAGTTTAAATCCCTTTTACTGGCATTGCTAACAAAGTATATTTCTCCAACCAAAACAGAGGCGAGTGTTTTGGCTCGACCGAAACGACAATTTATATCGAATCAGGCTTCTCAAAATCCTGAACAATCCCAACACTCCCTCCTCCCTCTGTCCTCCCTGCTTCTCGTTTCTCTCCCCCCCTCCGACTGTCCCCCACCAGCACCCCCTCTCGTCTCCCCTCTGCTCTCCCCCCTACCACTTCCACAGTGTTGAAATGTGTGTTTTTTCTGCAGCCGAATCCATCCTGTCACACTTAGGTTCATTTTACTCTTGAATTCCACAGAGGAAAAAGAGAGAGCAAGACGCAGAGAGAGAGAGAGGAAGAGATACTGCGTGTGTTTATACATCTGTGAGTGTGCATGTGTGCGTGCACGTGT
>JAXDDW010000038.1:2752500-2770000 GCA_034670385.1 Hoplostethus mediterraneus
CGCTAATGAGCCATGGATAGCATAAACAGTAGGATTTTTTTTTCTTTTTTTTTTATTGCCGGGCACACTTTTCTAAATCAAGTGCTTGTGATAGAAAGACCTGTCTTATTTTCTAGCCCCTTTCCTCGAACCTTCCTCTCTCGACCCTCCCTCTTTTTTTTATTTTTTTTAAGCCTGACTCGTAACCTCAAAAACATCTTATTCTTACCCTCAAAATATATATCTAATATATTTCTCTATATATTTTGTACTGAATTGTAGTTATAATGTACCATGCAATCTTTCAAGGACATTTAAAAGTCTCTTCTAAAGAACACAAATGTTGTGAAACTATTTACAGCAAATAACATTTCACCTGCATAGCTCTATTTCTAAATATATTGTCAAAACATTTGCGATTTTTGTCCCCCCCCACTCCAACACACACACACACACACATACTAGGCCTTTGCCCAGTCACACAACCATTCTCAATTTTGGCACCTTTCTCTCAGACTGAATTGCTAAATTTGAAAATATTGCCTCATACATTCAAGACTAAGGACAGTGTTTGTTTTTTTTTCTTCTTCCTCCTGTGTGATATCAGCTTTGTGCAACAAGATGAGTACAGGTATGCGCAGGTTAGGGGGCCCTGGTGAAAGTTAAGGGTCCGACGTGAAAGAAAGGTGTGTGTTACGGAGAAACAAAAGACAGTATCCCTTTTGTGCCGAGACAGAAAAGGGCCGAGCGTATTAAAGGGCAGCGTGCCTTTAAGGACCCAACCGCCGTCAAAAAACTCCCATTTGGCAAGTGCACAACAACTGTGATCGCTCGAAGGCGGCGAAAAACATGCTATGCTAGCTTCCTTTGGCAAAGTCCTAAGAACACGTCATGCAAGCCACAAAAAAAAAAAAAAAAAAGACTTTAAGGGTAAAAGGTTAAGACGAAGTAGCTACGCAGCAGAAGTGATGCGATGAAGACGTCGGTGTGTGTGTAAGGCGGTTCGGGGCGTGAGGACTAAAAATGTAGTTTCACGACGAAGTGACGCGAGATCGACGTAGCCGCGGTGGTTAATACTGTGCTTTAGTCCATCCTTTAAGGGGTTTGCGTCTTCCTAAAAAGGTTGTGCAAGTGGCAGGTTTGATTTCGACTAAGGCTGGCTAGATACAGACACAACAACAACAACAACAACAACAACAACTTTGCGACGCCTTCCCCCTTCACTCTCTCTCACATCCCTTCTCTTCCGGAAACATTATTTTTCTGGCCATTTTTGTCTCTTACTTAGCTTACTCGTTTTAAATTATTCACTATTGCCTTTTTGCCCTTAAACATTTCTTTGCCTTCTTGTGCAAAGAGGAAGTAGACCAGGCTCTTAGGCAGTTTTGAAATCAACACGCTATAGGCCAGGTTCTATAGAGGATTACTGTAACAGTCCCTGAGAAGGTTGGGTGTACTTGTTTTTTTGTGTTTTTTTTTTAACATTTCTCTACAACACATCGACTTCTAGCACGGTGGGTAACCATTAGACTAGAGCATGCAGGTCATGACATGCATTACCTCTGAGGTGAATGGTGAAAGTGAACAGCATTCAACATCTTAGTCAAATATCTGTTTGTTTTTTTTGCCCCCCAAAACAGGAAACATCTTTCTCACTTGACCGCTTACGTACTTTTATCGCGCATAGTGAGAATTTACGTGTAATAGCTATTAATCTTTTGTTTTCCACCTCCGCGGAGATGAAAAAAACTCAAGAGATAAAATGTTAGCAACGCCGAGCTAGCATCGTCAAGCTATAAGAGGAAGACTGGCGACGCTAAAGGATGGTGATCATCGTGATGGTGGAGAGGCAATCACTCGCTTGCATGTTTGTTTGTTCGAACAGAGGGATGCTGGGCTGTGCTTTGGGGGGGGGGGAGGGGGAGGGGGTGAGGGGGGATGGGATGTGGGGGGGGGGGGCGACTTCTCTCCATCATATAACTTCTATGTTATCAGAGGAACCGGGTTAGCTAACGTTAGCCGAGAAAAAAACAGAGCGGTAGAGATGGACAATGACTTTGTGCCTTCAGCCGATCTTCGAAAAACAAACGAGAAAACAAAGTCCAACAATCCAGTCTCTTCTCCTTCCTTGTGTCACTCTTACAAAAAAAAAAAAAAAATCTCTGAGGGCCTGTTCGCCACCTGGCGGCTCGCCCCGACTCCCTCTCGGAGATCAGGCCCGTTCTGATCATCCACCTTTTTTTTTTAAAAAACGCAGGTGAAGAAGCCATTTAAGTACCTTGGTTTTTTTTACGTAAGTCATCTTCCAGCAGATTAAGGGGGGTAGTTTAAGGGGTTGGTTTTGGATTGTCCTATCCATAGAGAGCGAGCAAGTACTTTATGGTCCTGTCCATGTTTCAACGAGGCTGCTATCATGACCCCTGCTGCTGCTGCTGCTTCTCCACCGCCCCGACCTTCGCTTCCACGCCTCCGTTTTTACACGCCGTGACCTGCGAGTTCTTGCAGCGGCAGCCGGGCCTGCTGGCGTTGTCGTAGCACTTCTGTCCCAGTTTGGCCAGGCCCGTGGCCGGCAGGTAGCAGACCAGGCAGGGCAGGACGAGGGAGAGGGCGGCCATGAAGGACCAGCGGGCGCAGCAGTTGGCCTGGGAGCAGGAGCAGGGCTTGTCGGCGCAGGAGCCCTCGTCGTCCTCGTCCTCGGTGCAGTGGTAGAAGATGCCCTTGACCAGGCACATGCAGGTGGCCGTGTCCACCAGGCTCTGGGCGGAGCACAGGCACTCCTGGTTGCAGACCCAGCAGGAGGGCAGGGTCCGGGGGAGCGTGCACTCCGTGCAGCGGCACTTCCCGCAGTGCTCGCAGAGGAGGAGGTGCTTCTTCTCCGCCGGGGAGGAGGGGATCGCGGGCAAACCCGGCTGACCGGTGGCGCAGACGCCCCCCGCGGTCGCCTTCGCGGACTTCAGGTCCAGCGATTTCGAGGAGGAGGAGCAGGAGGAGGCGGAAGAGGAGGTGGAGGAGGAGGAGGAGGAGGTGAGGACTTTAGGGTCGGAGGAGGTCAAGCAGCTCGGGGTTCTGGCGGTGACGGTGTTGACGGAGCCCTGGTGGGGGTGCGGGTTCGGGTGGTGGTCCGCCGTTGGGGTGGGCGCGGCGTGGTCCAGCAACCTCTGGTCGGACGAGGTGCTGCTGCTACTGCTGATGGAGCTGGGCCTCCCGCTGAAGGAGATCCACGGGTGGGTGGTGGTGTCCTGGTGAGGGTGGGGCTCGCACCGGCCCTGTTGGTGGTGGTGGTGGTGGTGGTGGTGGTGCTGGTGCTGATGGTTGTGGTGGTTCGCGCCCAGAAAGGCCTCCTGGTTCTGGCCGAGCCACGTGATCCTGCGGCTCGCCGTCTTCTGGCTCGGGGGCTGCTGGGAGACGACGGCGGGGCTGTCTATGTAGTCGTTCTCCACGTGCGAGGACCTCATCTGGTCGATGGGGTAGATGGTGAGGGGGTGCTGCAGGCGGCCGTAGGGCACCCGGCTGTCCAGTAGCGGCTGGGAGATGAGGGAGGAGGACACGCCGGGGATGTGGTGGGGAACCCTGGACTCCATGTGTAGGCTGGTGCCCAGCATACAGCAGCACTCGGGACTTTAAAGCAGCATCTAGCAATACTGCAGAGAGGGAGACAGAGAGACAAGAGGGGGAGTTATGAGCAGCTGCTTTTGCTGTTTTTCTTCAAATTTTTCAATTCTCATTATTTTATCTTTTTGCTGCTCATTTTCATAAAGAAAGCAAAAAAATGAATTCATCATAAAAAGGGAAAAACCATGTGAGACAAGAGACAAGAGAGGGAAAGCAAGGAATAAAAACTCAGCCATTCTCAGAGTTTACACGAGGTTAATAAATCACAAGATTGCCAAAAATACAACAGGTTCTGCAGCTGCCTGTCTAATTGCGACACCAGAGGTGAGCGGAGAGACCAGAGTATAGGAGAGAGTGTGAGAGTATAGAAACCAGCTGTCTTAACTCGTTTCTCTTCAACCGAACCGAAGAAGTCACGCTGAGATCAAAACCTGCAGTTTGAATGATCCGCTGCACGCCTGAGTTGCAGAGAAAATTAAAAGTATTCCATGAATTTTTCAGCCCCAGGTCTCACACGTGTTCAAGCGTTTTGGAAGGGCCTGTTTTAAAAATGTCCTTTTTTCCTCTCGGTGGTAATATTACAGTTCCCTACTGATTTGACCGGTGCTTTTTCTCCCCTCACAGTTTAGAATTTGCCCTCAGTAACTACAATGACCAGCAATGAACAATAAATCACCACAAAAAGATCACTACATTTCACATCAGTGCCTTACAGCAGCACATAATACTGACTCTTATCACACATTAACCAAAGCAAATATTAAAACTGATGTTCGAAGCATTGCAGATTCAATAAAAATCTTTTTTTGTCCAGACTAGAACTAAATCTGAATTTAGAGCATCCAAACTATCATGATTTTTTAGACTGAATACCAACAGGGTTTCAAACCTCCTCCATTGTAACTTTGACACTAGAACAATAGAAGTTGGGCTCCCATAGCCTCCCTTGTGAAGAGCAGGGTGCACCAGAGAGCAGGGCTTGCATGCAAAAGACTCAAAGATGCAAAACAAGGCAGAGGAAAGAAAGGAGAAGGTTGCCAGAAAAAAAAAGGAAGAAGGAAGGCAAAATGGATGCAAAAGGACAAAGACAAAAAAATCAAGTCTTTGTATAAAATGACATAAAATAACAAGATATTATCCTCGCAGCATTGTTTTACCTATAATCTTATCTTTAGTAAATACTTTGTAATAATATATAAACTGTTTTTTATGCAATATAACAGGCTGGGAAGACACCTGCGAACGGTCTTGACGGTGCTTGTGAATGAAAAATTGTGCGAGTCCTGAGGTTTTTGTGAATGAAAGCTGTTTGGCTGCGCGCACAGTGTTCACGACTCAATGGGCTCTCTCGTCATTATGAGCCCTGAATGAAAAACGGTTTCATCCATTTCATCAATGAGCGCTTTGGCAGTGTATGGCCAAGACCTAACCTACTTTACGGAAAACAAAAAGATGATTGAAGACAAACGGCGCAGCGCAACCAACATGTCCACTGACCCATATCGGCGGTGTTAAGTTGCGTTGCTGCAGAGAAAACTCCCATCAACCGCACAAAAAACAGCTGTTTATAAAAGACCCTAGGCGGGACACTGCGGATGACCAGCACGGTACATTTCAAACTAATACTCAGGCGACCCTCTGATGCATTTTTTTCTACCTTGAAAATGTGCCAATAACCCCGACGACACATGACTATTTTTACTGGATTGTTTGACCGTCAGATCATGCTTATGCCTACCAAAATAAAAGCCCCCTTTTTCCCCCAGATTTTGCAAAAGCTCCGTTGAGAAACCTGTTGCGACACTGCTGGCACAGAGACAAACGCCTGTGATCGTCAAATCTAGACCATTAGAATGAGCTCCAAGCCGGAACTGTGTGTGTGTGTGTGTGTGTGTGTGTGTGTGTGTGTGTGTGTCCCTCCCTTCAATATGTGAATGGACTGAGTCATAAAAACCGGAGGCGGCCGCTCGGCATACTTAAATAGCGTGCTTATATAGGCATTATAACCATGTATCGGAAACCTCTTCATATCGATATATTATATATATATATGTATAACATTGATCAGACGGGGCGCCGTGTGACATACCGGCTGCCGGCTGCAGTTTAAATCGGCAGCAGTGATTTATATGCGTAGGTTAATGCCTAAACCGTGACATTAACGTTCACGTCTAGCAGAGGAGGGTGTGTAAAGACATTTTCTGAACATAGGAAGGTTGGTTGGAGAAGGAAAAAAGCCTAGGCCGAATAGCAAAAACACCTGACACAACCAACATGGTGTGCCAACCGGGCGAGCGCTGCAGAGAGGAAGAGACACGCAACCACCCAGATATAACATGTACGTTATATACAGTGTGGACAGGATATAGATGCTGGTCTTTTATCACAGTGTGACGGCGCGATTCAGGGGAAAAAACAAGATGATAGATGGTGGGATATATGTCTAGAAAACGAAAGAAAAAAACACGTATTTCGAGCAAGTTACGCTTTAAAACACTATTTTCCTCCTCTCGCGCTCTCAACCTTGCGTTTGGTAAAATATCAGTGGTTAAATATTGACTCAAAGTGCAAACACGGGTCTGGGAAACAGCTTGTTGCAAGAGAGAGAGAGTTGCAGAGGAGCGTTTTCATGACTGTGATCCAGGATTGCCAGCCAGGCGGTGAGAGATCTCCCCCAACAGCCGACTCGGTTCATGCAGTCATACCTTTTACACTTAACAACGTTTCATGATCACAAATCAAATCCCCCCCAAAACGGTGGTTTAACTTACTGTGCTTTCAGACTAAAAATCTCATTTCGTCGTTGCGCACGGCGTTCGCGCGTATGCTTTAGTCCAATCCGAGTGAGAGAATAGGTCCCCAAGACGCTGGAAAATAAAGATAAGTCCAAATGCTGAAAATAACAAGGTAAAAAAAAAAGGAGAGCAGATTCTCCACAGCACTATTCTCCGCTCGCTGGTGCGTAAAAAGGCGACTGCGGTTGTGGACGCAGGGCTTTGGATATGATGTTGCAACCGCCGAGGGGGAGGGAAATGAGTTTTTATGAATGGGAGGGTAAAAGGAAAGGAAAGGGGACGGCACTGCGCAGATGCCTCGGTTTTTTTGTGAATGGGAGGGCAGAGCGACTCGGGAGGGCTGAAATGCGGAGGTTACATTTTTATGAATGGGGAGGACTCCGAATGGAATTGCGCATGCGCCATACCGAGATTTTTATGAATGGGAAGAAATGGTGGGGGGTTTGCTTTCTTGGTCACAAGGGCAACGTCAGGCCTGGTTTACATGAACGATTGGCCTCCTCGGCTATGGTGGCACTCTTGCTTTATTTAGGGACTACTTATTTATTTATGGCTTCGCCCGCTCGTGCTTCCTGCGACATGTTAAGGGAGAAATGAGCTCACTGGGAATATCGCGAGGATGGTGGGATTGTGTATTGGGGGGTGGTGAGAGAGAGAGAGATACCGAATGTAAGTGCGCTAAACGTGTAATTAATTAATTAAATATTATATTCGGTGCTGGCAATAAAAAACAACAACTACAACAATAATAATATAACAGTTTTAGATGGGTACAACACCAAATATCGAAAGTCCACGCGGGAGAAGATTAAAAAAAAATCTGATATGGGAATATAAACTCACTGTTGAGTATCATAGACACAGTTTGGTACAATAGAGTAATGTTATGGTGACTTTTCTTTGGGGTTGACAAAATAACATCTCTCATATCACACGCCTTAATTAGCCCGGGCTAAATAATCGCTTCCCTTGTGCCCCTTTTTCTATCTGAGCCATTTATTGCGAACAAGGACATGCCCTTCCTTCCTCTGCAACAATGTGAGGTTTGACTAGAGCTCCTGTTTAGTGGTAGTGTAAAAAAAAAAAAAAAATCACAGAGGGGGAAGGCGGGGGTCGGTGGATTTTATAACGCCTCCTCTGAAACGCAAACCAGCATGAGGGCAGGCAGGATTCACAAAAGGACAGGATGTTGTTGATTTGTACCGAAACCACACGGAGGAAATGAGTGTGAATTTCCTTTCTCTGACATGCCAGTGTGTTTTGCCCTGCCCCCATCCCCCCCCCCCCCCCCCCCCGCCCCCAGCTTGGGGCTTTTAACCAGTCAAAGGTTAACAGTCACCCTATTAGCACACGTCACCATGGCAACCATGACACCTCCAAATTGGACCTATTGTTTTTGGAGAATGTGTGTGAGAGACAGAGAGAGATAGATTTGTATTTGTAATTGTATTTAGACGCCAATAGAGAATTAAACTGAACTGAATTGTGTTCAAGGGCAAATGTAAGTTCACTATAATTCCTATAATAAAAAAAACGTATTATACGTAATGGTATTTTTTATCACCTCTGGTATCACTGATATTCTTATAATATTCCTATAGGGTACTCAAGTAGTTTAAGGTGACCTCATGATAATGAATGGTATTTTATTTTATCTCCTCTGGCATCACTATAATAGTCTTATAATACTCTTATAGTGTGTCTGTGGTACTCAATAGTGACTTTATACTGACCTTATTGTACTTTTCTTGATCTCCTGTGGTATTTCTACATGTTTTTCTATGACCTGTTGTAGCAGCAGACTATAGTATCCTTCTAAAATCTATCATAGATTTATAGATTAGATTATAGATTACTATAATAATTTTTTATAAGGGAAGATGTGCACATTGTTTTAATTAGGGTATCTGGTATTGATCTTTCTAAACAAAAGATAGAAAGAAGAAGAAGAAGAAGAAGAAGAAGGGGCTTTCATAATGTTAAATGGTAGCCCAGGTTCTCTCTCTCTCTCTCTCTCTCTTGCTCGCTCACAGACACACACACTGGGACGCAGACAGACACACACAGACACTGCAGAGTTTTGTCCGCAGCTGTGTGGCTTGCAGGCATGGCCTACATGGAGCGCTCGTTGAATTGTAGATTTCTAGTCGGTGTGATCATCCAGGCATACATGCATGCGGAAAGGGAAGGGACTAGATTTCTCTCGAGTCTCCCCTCCCAACCCTCCTCCTTCCCTCCTACATCTGCTGACCTGGAATCAGAAAAAGCTCTGTCTGCCTTCAGAGCAGTTTGGAGATATGAAGCTTGAAAGTTTTGTGTGATTTTTTTCCATTCCATAGAGCAAAAACACAACATAGTCTTCATTGTTTGTATTTGTAAAGACCTACTCCGACGACTAGATCGTTTTTCCCCGGGTCACGATCTGTTAAATTAAGAGTAATCAACAGGAAGTATCAGCCTAAATGAAATTAGGACACCAACAGGCTTCGTCTTGTTTGCCTGTTGATGCATTTCGCTAATCTATTGCTGTTTGTCAGTCTTGTTGTATTTCCTGACGGTTTTCGAGACACAATAGCTTGAGAAAAGCTGGTAATTGCTTTGAGGTGTGTGTGTGTGTGTGTGTGTGTGTGTGTGTGTGTGTTTGGGAGCAGAGTGTTAGGTGACAGTACTTAAATGCAAATCTGCTGCTGTAGCTCTCAGGACGCTCACCTACCCTACATCAAAAGCCATCCTGTGGCTGGTGAGCCGTCATTTACTTCCCCAATACGCATCTCTCACCAATAAACTGGAGCTGCACCGGCCTCGACGCTTCAAGGGTGTTTTGGTTTTAAAGTGCGTTTCACACCAGGTCACCGACGTAGGGATGGAGCTTTGTGTGCTCCCTTTGTTCACAGGAATGAAATAACCATAAGAAGAAGAAGAAAAAAAAGACCACGGGAAGACATAAAACAAGGCCGATGGCAGGTTGACCGCTGGTAGAAGGGAACAGTAGAAGTGGCAGCGGCTGGTTTCTGGTCTTCAGCAGCGTACAATAGCACACTGAATACCAACTGTGTTTAGATTTTAAATCAGGTTTTTTTTTCTGCGACGGCTGTGGAAAACTTATTGAAGGATTTGTTGAAGACGCTATTTATCCATTCTGGAAAAAAAAAAAAAGTTTCCAGAACACTTTTTTTTTTTTTTTTTCACAAAATGTAACCTGTGTGAAAATAGCTGCACTTCAGCTGCACTCACCTCCTCTGTCCTTCTTTCCTTCTTTCCTTCTCTTTCTCTGAACCCTTTATCTTAAATGTCAATAGGACTTGCCTGGTTAAACAAAGGTGAAATACTACTACTACTACTACTGCTAATAATAGTAATAATACACAGACAAATAGAATAGGTCTGTGAGTTGTGTGTTCTGCGGTGGTTAGTTTCCTTTACTTCCTTCCTGTAAATATTTCAAGTTTTTCTATTCTTCCTTCTAGTTGCTTGTGATGATACAAAACTTTTTCCTTTCTGCAGCAGAACAGAAACAGTGCGCTGATGCATTAAAGCTCACGGTCGTAACTGGAACAGACAACAGGAAGGTGGATCTAAAAGCAGCATTCACACCAGCGGCACAAAACACTGACAAGCAACTGTCAGCTTGTCAGCGGAAGCCGCGCTGGAGCCTGTAGGCCCGCCTGCAGTACGAGGCGGATCTCGACCACGAGGCCAGGTAGCTTCAACTCCTCAAATATTGACTTCCTTCCTTCCTGCCCGCCTGGTCAGGAGGTGTGTTTGTGTGCTTTGGAGTCAGGAGAGGTGTGTGGTAAGAGAGGTAGGAAGGGGGCGGGGGGGAGCATGTATGTGTGGTTGTGTGTGTCTGTGTGTCCACATCCATCAAAATAAAGAGTTTGATGACTTTGGCCCTTACTGCCCCATAATAGGATACATTAGACCTAATTCACTTAGAGCCATTAAGAGCTCAACAGTTCCTGTAAAGGAATAACAACAGGGAAGCCAAATAAAGTACACATGCGCTCCGGGCCTGAGGAGTTTTCTGACAGGTTCTTTTGTAACAGGAGAGTATCTTTATTATAGTACTTTCAATTGTAAAAATACACATCTACAGTTATTTTGGATATGGAGGAAAGTGTATTTTCTTTGTGAAGTTAATACTACTCAACCATTTTACTATCTTAATTCCTTTTAATAGAACATAGAAAAGGTTCCTTCTTCATTTTCCTTTGCTCAAGTGGTATTTTACCAAAAAAAAATCAATGCAATGTTTTTCACCAAAGTTTTTTCAGCATCTACACCAAAGATATATAACACACATCATAGTCATCATCATAATAAATACATTTACAGACACAACACATTTAACCTAACAAGCTAGCTACGGTTGTTAGCTGGTTAGGTGTTCAACAATTTTCTCAGTTGTCAACTCATTTTAATTCCACGTCGGTCTGCAAGCTTAGCATCTGAACTTTTTGATACGGTCATGCAGGAGGAAATGGTTTTTGCGGCTCCAAACAGCCACACCCATAGCGAGAAAAGCCCCGGTTCCCTCGGTAGTCTGTCCAGGTCAGCAGCCGGACGCCCACAGGAGGGACGCTGCTGCTCGCTCTGGGCAACCGGCCCAGGGAATGTGGCCTCACCTGGTCTGAGCCGGTCCTGCGTACCATGACGTAAAAAATATCACATTCATCCTTTTAGGGGCTATAGGCAGACTTAGGGAGTACCCAGACCTCTTCATGTCCAGGACCCACAAATAGATGCACAGTACATTTGTACCTTCACGTCTAGGAAATAGAATAAAAGTGACACTAAAAAAGTGACACGTCGGCAAGCATTTACCCTGCTGAAGTGTTTCCCTATGGCAATCAATAAAAAGTACCACATTTAAGCACCTAACAGCACCATAATTGTACATATTTTCAGTCTAGGTGGTCCCAGTGGGAATCAAACATCAACAGTAGGAGTGTTATTGCCACTTCCAGTAACGACTGAAACACAGAGCATCATCATGCGGTCAACAGGAGCATGTCAGCTTCCTCACTTGCTGCTGCGCCACCCTTTCGGGAAATGATGCAATGCTAAAATACCCCTTGTCTGTGCGGATGATGTACTGATATAGAACGAGCACAACCCCTCCATGGGTGTGTAGCCCGCTTGTTCATATTAATAGAGTAGAAAATACAGCTGATGGGAAACGGGGGGGGGGGACGGCATGAGCTTGAATTTTATATTTAGATTCTATTTCTGATGCTTTAAGGTCAAAACAAGCTGGAGGAGGGAGCGATTTGTAAATTTGAAGAGGCTAGATTGTGATTTTTGGGTGTATAAAAGTGCACGTGTGCAGTTACAATGAAAATAAAGATGAGAAAACGTTTGGGTTTTCCACGTGGACGATCGTTAGCTTTGCTTCTGACCTCAGCTGGAAGCCCCCCTGCTGGGCGAGGGGAGGAAAGGAGAGCTCCGGTGTGGAAGTTGACCCTTGACCTTTCTTCAGAGGAGTGACAGGACCCCGACTGCACTCTGACCCCCCCGGGGACCGACCAATCGTTGAAGCGTGACCTGGCCGTTTTGGGGAGGGGGGGGCGGGGGTGGGGGTGTGTGTGTGGGGGGGGGGGGGCGTGGCCACAGGGCCTTCACTTCTTCACGCCTGCCTTACTCACATTCTGGGCATTCCACGTGTCGCTGTGAGCACATATCATTCAGGCAGGCACCCCCCCGGGATACACACACACACACGCACGTGCACACACACACACACACACACACACACATGCTCTTATTGTTATATATATGTATGTTGATGTATCCTACTACTTGCTGCTGCAACAACCCAATTTCCCCACAGGAGTCATAAAAGTTTCTAAAAATCTGAACTCTCTCTCTCTCTCTCTCTCTCTCTCTCTCTCTCTCTCTCTCTCTGCTTAGTTTGGCATGTACAAAAAGCTTAATGTTAGTGATGTGTATGTTTGTGGCTGTCTGGTAAGACACGTTGCCCCATATTGGCTGTTCTCTTCTATTTCTGTATTTGTGCATATGCCTACTTGTGCAAGGATAGCAAGGATACTACTGTGTGTGTGTGTGTGTGTGTGTGTGTGTGTGTGTGTGTGTGTGTGTGTCTGTGTGTGTGTGGGTGTGTGTGTAGCACAGTAATGTGTTTTCTATTTGCCCTCCATGTGTGGTTCGGCTCAGAGTGGTGCAGTCCGCATCCCGTCCTGTGGTGCTGGCTAACATCAGACTCAGCACGCGCGCGCGCGCACACACACACACACACACACACACACACACACACACACACACACACACACACACACACACACACACACACACACACACAGTCTCGACAGTGACCCAGACAGAACCAGACCAGGCTACACACTAATTACATGCCTGGAATTAGACATAATATCAGCCAGCCGGGCGGCTATGGAAAACAGGGATGGAAGGCCAAGCTGGGGATGTATGTGTGTGTGTGTGTGTGTGTGTGTGTGTTTTCTATGTGTGTGTCATCTGCGCACATACATTCGTGTCCGTTCGTATCAGGAGAGGAAGAAGAGGAGGTGTATATATGCTTTCCTCAGCAGCTTTGAGAGACGAGTTGTCCTCCACAAACATCATTTACACCTGATGTGGTTCACACAGCAACATTTTGCTTTGGCTTGCAAAGGGCTGAAGCTTGTCAGAGTACACCGACATTAGGAACACTCTCTCTTTCCATGAGGTAGACTGATGAGAGGAATCCACGAGGAAGCACATATTGAATCTACAATTTTGACTGTGGATTGTGCAAAGGGGAATGTGACTCAAAATTAGGTGTATTTCTCCCAGGTTTTGGTTTCATCGTGCTTCCTGTAAATACGTTATCTATTCATAGATAACATATTTACAGGAAGCATGATTTCCATGAGCAGGATGACGACTGGGTCAAACAATGCAGGTTATTCCCATTCCCATTCCTTACTAGCTAGTTAGCTGCTAGCTAGCCACCTAGGCTGTAGTAGGCCAAATAGATTATCTCTATATACAGTTTGTGAAGTGATGAAAGTCTGATTCCTGCTGATTGTATGATGTGCATCTTGGTACACAGTAGCAGGACATAACTGAGCTGTACTGGGTAGAGTGTGACATAAATTCAAAATGGCTGCCGTGGGAATAAGGTGTATATAGCTCAACAGAGTGGTTCCGGAAGTGAAAATCCCATTCATATTCTTCTGGGATTTTGATTATTAGCCATAATGTCGTAACCATCCAATGTAGACTCACCACAAGCTAGCAGGTTGTGAAACGATAGTGTATGCTCCTGTAGAAGCCACAAGTCTGTATGATATCAACCTTGTTTTGAGAAAAACATGTTTTATTCGCCATGTCATGGTACTACACTACCCACAATCCAACAGCGACGTCTCTGATTGGTGGAGCTCGCTGTTACCATGGAAATGTTTACCGCACCCGCGAACGTCTTGTCAGCTAACGTTAACGTTAGCGACTAACGTAACCTAGCTAGCTGCTTATCCTATGCAGCTGGAACGAATCACTGTACCATGTCCATGACAACACTTTACACTATACTATATGAAACACTATATATACGCACACAAAACAACAACAATATCAACACTATACTATTGACAAATGTTAAATTCAAGAAGAAGCGCGCTAAACTATCGTTAGTTTGGAAGTTTTTGGAAAAGTATCATTCGCAATGGATTATGGGATGAGTAGTTCCTTCACTTCATAAAATAATGATGTACACAGTCTTGTACTTTTACCTTTTCTTCCATTTTCTGATCTTTTTTTTGCTCAGAATCAAATGTTTTATGGTCTCGATTCATCGTCTAGCTGGTTGTCTTGGTTCCTTAAAACTCTTTATAGAAGGATGTTCTGAAATGTCAATGGAGTAAATGAATGGGAAATTTACTTCCGGAACCAGAGCCGTAGAAAAGTGGGCGGTCACTGTTGCGCTCTATAGAGATCAGAGGCTATTAACACCAATGCGATGTTTAAACTCTGATCCAGCGGCCTCGTCTCAGAGCCACATGGCCTAGAGATATAGAAAAAGACAGTGTTAGCTAAATACACACTTGTAGATTCCTGTCCACACCATGTATTGATAGATTCTCTGAAAACCAAATCTAAACATGTATTTGTATTTTTTTCTTGATGTTACCCATGTCGACGTATTTGTCTCTGCTATCAACAGATGGTGAGAAATAATGACTTTGTAATGGGAACAGCAGGTTAGCATCGCTAGTGAGTTAGCTGCACCTCACAAGTCGTGTGTGTCTCTATCGACGGCTGCAGCATCAGCAGTATCCGACTTAAGCTCGATGAAAAGCTTAAATTAAGCGAGGGACGAGAGGACACGAGGAGAGGAAAGGAAGGGAGGAGAGGAGGAAAGACGAGGGGATCAGGTGAGTGGAAAGAAGGAGGTAAATGGGAGAACACGAGAGGATGGGGGACAGAAGAAAGGGGGAGAGGAGAGGAGAGGAGGAAGTAGGCGGGAGGAGATGAGGAAGGACAGGAGAGCAGAGCAGAAGGTGAGGGATGGACGGGAGGCAGCTACAGTAACTTCCTGTGAGTCATCATCATCATCTGGGCAGGAACCGGAGAGGAAGGGGAGGTGGGTGGCAGACTGGGAGGAAAATCAAGGAGGAGACAGTTGCATCATGGGAACATGTACGCAAGAGCATTTCCCAATAATCCGGTCAATCCGAAACTGGTTAGACTGATATATTGGTTTGCCGATATCTGGCCAGTCAGTATCATCCACGGTCGATATGATGGAGGTTCCAGAAAAAACCTGCAATTAAATTTGATTTTCTCACATTTTATGTTTTCATTTAATTGTTCAAATGTTTTTTTTGTAAATTAAATCTTCATTTAAAGTGTCTCAGATTTTCCCTCACCATTGAATGGAGTTGCTAAACCATCTACAGCAACTACATTAATATGGATTTCGGTCTAAATGTTGTTTCAGAGGGTTTTTGCATCCTGCCAAAAATACAATTCTGGTGGAAATACTGAATACCTGCAATAAAAATGACTAAAGTTAAATGAATTGAATACCCAACAAAATAACAGACTGCTGACGTGGCGTGGGGCTTCAAAACCATCTAAAAGTGTTAAATGAAGTCAGATGGGTGTGGAGTTGGTGATGGTTGTGTGTGTGTGTGTGTGTGTGTGTGTGTGGTCCAGGTTGTTGCTGGGACGTGACCATAGTGAGTGTGTGCTTCACATGACTCTGATTAATGCGACTCGATCTCGTCCTGAGCTCAGAGGATGTGGCTCAAGAGGGACTGGGTTGACTCACCGGCACCATTGTTGTGATGTACGACGAGAGTGGTCAATTTCAGAGCTAATGCTCAGTCAATACAGGATGTGAATCAGGATCAGATTATATACAACATGAAAATAGCTGTTTGGACAATACCGTCCCTCACTCCCATGAATCATTTCATCTTCACGGGTTGAGTTGAGCTCTCCTTTACTCACTGCCTCCCACGAAGAATCTTCTACCACAGGGACCGGGCTGTGTTGCATTAGTCCGTATATCCTACGTCCAGCATCATGTTGGAGATAGTTCAGCAACTAAACAAGTATATCAGATATTTAACTGTATTAATAAGGAGAAAAGACTTAAAGAAATTCATTGACCTTTTGGCAAACAGGCCAAAAAAACAACGTATCAAAAAGATATATGAACATATGGGATATTAGTTGTCTTAGAAGTGTCACTTATTGGAAGTGTGTATACTTAGTGATAAATTGGTAAATTGACCAAAGAGGATATTAACCCTATACTCTGCAGTATTGCAGTAATTGACCTGGAAAATGTGACATTTCAGGCTGGACCTCTCCTTTACTTTTTCCTCCCCTCCCGTCTCTTCCCCACCACACCTTCATTTCCTTAATTGATCCCCACATCCTGCATATCAGGCAGATTAGCCTCGGATTAGCCAGGTAAACACAGCAGTGTGTGTGTGTGTGTGTGTGTGTGTGTGTGTGTGTGTGTGTGTGTGTTAAGCCAGAGGGGGGAAGTGGTGTGTCTTTGATCAAGCTAATGAGCTGCCAGTCCTCCCTCCGAGGCCTGCTGGCTGGCTGGCCGGCCCGGGGGTGTGTATGGACACCTGAAACAACATGGAGACCATACACACACACACACACACACACACACACACACACACACCCTACTCAATACAGCACCCCGCATCCTGCCACCATTCTTCTCTGCCTGCCACCTCCTACCACCCCCTGCTAGTCGTCTCTATCCATGTGTCAGTCACACCCCGGCCTCGCCTCCCATCCCCGAGCTCCCACCCGACTAACAGTAGGCTACCCTGTCAGGAGTGTCACACCACCCACCTACCGCCTTCCCCCCCTACCTATCCTCCATTCTGTCTCTCTCACACACACACACACACACACACACACACACACACACACACTTCCACCCTCCCTCTTTCCTCACTTCCCTTCCCTCCCCTTCCCCCCGTTCACCTTCATCTACCCACTATTCTTCCTAAATGGAGTTTATCCCTTAAGTGTCAAAATCCCACTGAGGGGACATTTTCACACACTCACACACACACACACACACACACACACACACACACCCTTTAACAGTAGTCTTTGCCCTTCCTGTCCCACCGCAAGTGTCCCCTCACATGTCCCCCTCTCCGTTTCCATTTCCTGTCATTAAAGCCACAAGCATGCAGCTGCAGTGTTCGCTCCGTTGTTGTCGTCTCGCTCTGTGATTCGCAGTTTCACCTCCATGCAGTTTTGATTTGGGCTCTTCTGGCTGTTTTGGCTAGACGTTAGTTCCGGGTTTGTTTTTTTCGGGGACGGCGCCGCGTTCCCATTGTTCTTGCCGTTACGAGCTGAAAGGACTCGATTGACTTGTTAAGAAACCACGCCGATCCCTGATGCGGTGTGACTGGGTTGCATTACACCAGGAAGGCCCGTTAGTCCCTCCGAGTTCCTGAAGCAGCAGACTCCTCGCAGCCCGTATCCATGTATGTATGTATTTTTCAGTGTTTTTTTTTAGGGACTGCTGTTGAAAAAACATCACCAACTCTTGTAATTTTATACATTTATACATTTTTATATTGCATTCTATATTGCCATTTTGATAT
>JAXDDW010000038.1:2772500-2837500 GCA_034670385.1 Hoplostethus mediterraneus
TTCCCCATTTTTTTTTTTTTCTGGTCAAAATAATTTCTTGAAAAGTACATTACAGTGCCAAGTTAAGAGATGTTCCTATCTGGACTTACAAAATTAAAGTTGATACACGACCTGCACAAAGGGAGATTACTTTACAGCACAAAACAGCAGGGCACTGTTCCTCCAGCCCACAAAGAGAAAACCTTTGACCGAAGAAGTAAAGAGCCTCCTTTTCTCCTCCTGTTTTGAGAAACACAAGCTCTAGTTATAACACCGGTGAGCGACTGAGGCTACCAGTCGTCTCAACTATGGTCTCACTTGTTCAAAGTAACTATATCCAAGTATCACAATCAATCTGACAATAACATATTGATGTTTAAAATGTTACATGCAGCCCCTTTAAAGCAGGTGAGTGACGTCACTATGGAAAGTGACTGACCTGGACTAACTGTTAATAAGAAACTAAAATTATTGATTAAGTTTTCTCCTTTTATGTCACCACACTAAATATATTATCGTTTTTTTAGTTTTTTTTAGCAGTGCTACCAAACAAATCCCCAAGACAGAGTGGCTTGCTTAACATTTCAGGTAGAAACATAAGGAAGTCTAGCAACCCTTGACCAGTCTCAGGAGGACTCAGTAAGTTACACCACGTTACTTAGTCTTGTACATCATCTGAAACCAGGCTTGTTCCTCTGCGAAGACTTTTTCCAACCATTGTAGGAAATTGGCCCCTAATGACCAAAATCGGAACCAAACTCCAGAGTAACGCTGTCCTGGAGGAGCATGTCTGTTTCTTTGTGTGTGTGTGTGTGTGTGTGTGTGTGTTCACGAGTGTATGTTTGGGTGTGTGTGTGTGTGTCAGTACATGCTTGTGTGAATGCGGTTATCTGCATGTATGCTTGTATTCATATGTGTTCCTCCTCTCCAATAGCGTCTCTGTGTGTTGCTCCTTTCTTCCCTTGTTGTTCTCCAGCTCAGGTGAAAGGGATCCTGGGAACAGCCAGGTCCCGGCTTCCCAAAAGCCTCTCAGCACTCATGGCTTACAATGGAACAAAGATTGTCTTAGTGTTGGGATGCTTTTGGGAAACCCAACCCAGACTGTAATGGCCACAGTATGACAACTGGGAACTAACAGGAGTAGGCCAGCGTGGCCCCACGGAGCTGGTCTAGGATCCTGGGAGACGCAATCTTTCCTATCATTTTAACATCACATGAAATTGGAAAGCTTGGTGACCAACTCAAACAGGAGAGGACTCGTTACCGGACACAAAACAATATGATATGATACAATACAATGCGCAATATTACTTGTTTGTGATATTCTGTTGATCGCCCAGTGGCGGAGTCTGTCTTTTCACTTCCTCCGGGTCAGAGGTCAGGTTCAGCTACAGAGGGATTTAGTGTCTTGCTCAAGGACACTTCAGCAGGGTGGACGCTTCTGTCATGGGGGCTTGAACCAGGGCCTACCATACGATACGATACGATACGGTGCGATGCGATGCGATGCGATACGATACGATGATACAATACGATGCGATGATACGATGCGATGATACGATGCGATGATACGATGCGATGATACGATACGATACGATACGATACAGATGATACGATGCGATGATACGATACGATACGATACGATACGATACGATGCTACGATACGATGATGCGATACGATGCGATGATATGATGCGATGATACAATGCGATGCGATGATACGATGCGATGATGCGATGATGCGATGATACGATGATGTGATGATGCGATACGAAACCCTTTGTTTTCATACAGGAACCTTGATTAAACTTGGTCTGGTACATCCCGCATCAGATGTTAACACGTTTAAATAGGATCAGGATCAGATTCAGGGAACGATTAACTGATCAGGGGTCTGTGCTTAGGGCTTGGGGTGATTTCAGTGTTGACAGAGAGAGAGAGAGAGAGAGAAAGATGTGATACTTCCTTTTGTGAATTGTGTCCTGGGAACTGAATTCTGCAGCTCGACAGATGGTTCAACGCCAGAGGAGAGGAGAGGAGAGAGGAGAGGAGAGGAGGAGAGGAGAGGAGAGGAGGAGAGGAGAGGAGAGGAGAGGAGAGGAGAGGAGAGGAGAGGAGAGGAGTGGAGTGGAGAGAGGAGAGGAGAGGAGGAGAGGAGAGGAGAGGAGAGGAGAGGAGAGGAGAGGAGAGGAGAGGAGAGGAGAGGAGAGAGAGGAGAGGAGAGGAGAGGAGAGGAGAGGAGAGGAGAGGAGTGGAGAGAGGAGAGGAGAGGAGGAGAGGAGAGGAGAGGAGAGGAGAGGAGAAGAGAGGAGAGGAGAGGAGAAGGAGAGGAGAGGAGAGGAGAGAGGAAAGGAGGAGAGAGGAGAGGAGAGGAGGAGACCCAGCCAAGGCTACGGGACATAAAGTTCTCTTGCATGAAACCCAGAATTTCAAGGACACAATGGACATTATTGAGCATTCCTGCGAAAGCATTTATTTCCTTTGACAAAACGCCACCAATATCAAAGAAAAGAGTAAATCAGGAGAGCAGATGGCGGAGCGAACAGGAGCCTGAAATGGCCGAAAATAAATAAAAAAATAAAATAAAACAGGTGACGAAAGGCAGAATGTGTCTTATTCACGGGGTGTGACCACAACAGAGGCTCCGATGGTAAACATGTGTGGCGGTGAGGGGCCCGATGGCAGCCGGTCTGGTTCTGGGCTCCACGCTGGGCTCATCTCTGGACCCCATAACCGACAAGTTAACAGCAACACTGAGACGTCCGGTCCGTAACTGAGTTTGCATCATTTGATTATCCTGAAGATGTTGTGTCGACTTTTTCCTCCCGATGCCTCTGAGTTTCTGCAGCCAGCAAGTCATCAAGTGTTTCCATCTCTGTAGTCAACCCGTCAGTCCGTCTGCCACCCCGTCTACCGAAACTCCTCTATCTGTCTTTCTGTTTATCTGTCTGTCTGGCCTGGGTGTGGCCAGCCTCACCCCCCCCCCCCCCCCCACCCCACCCCCACCCCTCCATGTCTGCCCAGCCATAGAAGTCTCTGAGGCTCGGAGCATTGTACAAAGTGACAACCCCATCAAAGAGACCGGGCCCTGCATAAAAGGACGTTTTATGACTCTGCCCTTCAAAGAACAGTTTGAGGAGTTCAAAGCACACACACACACACACACACACACACACACACACACACACACACACACACAGGGAGAGGCAGGCTGTGGATGGAAAGTTCAGTGCACAACCAAGAGGATGGGAGAGAGAGAGAGAGAGAGAGAGAGAGAGAGAGAGAGACATAAAAGGCAGAAGGGGGGAAAAACCCCTCAAAAGCTATTTGATATCTCTGATGAAAGAGCGAAGCTAACCTGCCACACTTTGCGTTTCCACCTCGACGTTAAATCTTCGACCATGAGGTTGTCATTCCTTCCACGGCCCCGACATACGACGGGCTCTTCCACTTTGACTGCAGCCAGCTGTGGGTTTTTTTGTGTGTGTGTGATCAATCTCAGTTTGCCGGGTTTGCGTGCGTGCCGTTCAGAGTGCACACCTTACATCCACATGCCGCGGATTTCCTCAGGAGACAGGAAACGTCGTTGGTGATTTACGGCGAGGGAGGTATTGATGGAGGGATGAAGTATAGGAACGATGGCCGCTGATGATGCGTTCCCCCTGTTTGATTTAGAGCTCGGTCCGAACGGCTCCTGACATAGAGACACCTACTGTGTTCGTAGTTGTTGGGCGCAAATCAAAGCTGTCTAGTTGATTTCACTCCAGTGTTGTAAATTCACTCTCAAACGGTCTCGCTTTGGATTGAAAGTCTTCATGTGTTTGTCTTTGAAGCCAAATTCAACAAAGCGAGTGAATTTTGCAGTAGTTGTGGATTTGAGGTATTGTAGTTGATGTTTTACACTTCATAATACTACTAGTACTAGATCTTCATCAGGGAGTATCCCGTAGTTCGCTGCCATGCCGACGTCTTGGACCAAGCCAACTGGGAGTCTAGACTACCCGTAATATCATTATTAGCTAAAGTAATTTATTACCAATAAAGCAATAATCTCTTTGTCTCTCATAAAGGTTGCCACCCAATAGGAACTGTCCCATAAAGACAGGAAGAATGTGATACTTTATTGATCCCTAGTAGGAAAATCCCCCATCCCCCTCCACAGGGAGTGCAGAGTCACTGGAGCTGGTGAGGGCTGATGCTTGCCAACATGGAGGCTTGAACCCAAGTCCTCTTGTTGGAAGGTTTGACCACACGGCCACACTGCTGCCCTGACACCCGCCTGCCAGCGTTCTCCGTTAACTAGTACTGCTAGTTAGTGAGCGTCGGGCCTGTCACTAGCGCAACGTTGTCCGATGCGTTGGAGAGAGCGTGAAAAATGCCGGTTCTTCCACCTATCGGACGGTCCCGGGGAGGGGTTTCGTTTCAGCACTTCAGCACGCTACGTCACATGCAACTGTGAAAGCAGCAACACTCTTTGTCCTCCTCCTCCTGTGTTATATTTAATGTAATATGTTTGCAATATTTTGTCTTTTCTGTTTGCAAATGATTCAACCTCCAACAGCTTAGCGAAGTTTGATCCGGTTCTCCACTTAACTCTGCAGGATTGTGAAGAGAAACGGTCAATCGATCGAAAGGTTTGACCGGAAAAAGCACGGCACGGGAAACCAATCAACAGAAAGACATAAAGAGGAGCATGTTGCCTTCTTTTATTGAATCTCAACTGCTCCCTTCAACCAGATGAAAGCAGCAGTAACAGCGGTTGTTGTGCCAGAACGCGACCGAGTCAGACCGTTGCTGCTCGGATTAAAGCTGATTCGCAAATACTGGGTCAAACATAAAGCAATAAACATCCCTGAATGAGGGGTCTGCGCCCTCAAGAATGCTCCTCTGCAGCTGACTTGCTTGGAAACGTTATTGGTGGTGTGTGTGTGTGTGTGTGTGTGTGTGCACGGAGACATTTTCACTGGATAGGGCACTTAACTTCACTCACTTTAGATCCTATCTGACTTTATTGGACCTGGAAAGCGTCTTAAACTCCAAAATGCAAAGTTGGACATTGTTGAAAACCAGCACAAATTGTTCCTGTACGTGGCAGACTTGTGTGTGTGTGTGTGTGTGTGTGTGTTGTGATGGTGGTCATGAGGGATGGTGGGGGTGGTGGTGGTGGGGGGGGTTCAATACTGAAGGTGGCAACCCTACCCTCACCTCCCAAACTAATCCCCCAATAACAAAGGCCTGCTTCTCTGCTCTGCTGGACTCTGAGCTCTGTCGGACTCTGCCTTGGCCTCCAGGCCCAAAAACCTCCTGTTTACAATTTCCCTATTCCTGTTTAAAATGTTGCACCACTCCGAGAGAGAGGGGGGAAAAAGGGGAGGGTGGGGGAGGTAAAAAAAGAGAGAGAGAGAGAGAGAGAGAGAGAGAGAGAGAGAGAGAGAGAGAGAGAGGGAGAGGGAGAGAGAGAGAGGCCACAAAGGTACTGTTTTGTCCGGCGGGAACAAGGGAGCTATTACACGAGAGATGGAGGGAGGAAGGAAGGAAGGAAGGAAGGGAGAGAGGGCAGGGGAGGGATGGGGGGAGGGGAGGGAGGGAGGAGGAGGAGGAGGAGGAGAAGGCCCCGATAGGGATTAGCTGGCCAGCTGCTCCCTTAGGGACCAGACATGAGAGACACTTTAACTCTGACAGGAAGAACAACTCCAGAGAAGAAGAGGAGGAGGGAGACCAAGTGAAGAACAACACAGTAGAAAGAGGGAAGGAGAGGAAGAACAAACAAACAACAGTACGAAGAAAAGGGAGGGATGAGGTGAAGGAGGTGAAGGAGAGGTGTGTTACTGTTTCCTAATGTGCATGTCATTTTGAGGGTGGCTTTTCTATTCTATTCTATTCTATTCTATTCTATTCTATTCCATGAGTACAGAAACACGTTCATCCCTCTTCGGGTTTGTTCCACATCAGGATTTATCAATACACTTTGTTGCACCGACCTTCAAGTCTAGTTTAACTTCGTCCCTCCTCTTCTTCACTCCTGCTGAATTGTTGGAGACAGTTGAAGCCACATATTGTTCTTTTTGTTGACGGTGGTCTTGTCTGTTTTCTTGTCCTTCGAAACTGAACCGAAGCGCTCCGTTGTCTCGACCGCAACATTTTTCTGAGAAAAGAGAAATAAAAAAATGTAAAAAAACTCTCTTTTGTGACTTTTGGCCAAACTGATGTTGGTTTTCCAGCCTAATTATGAAACCAACACAGCAGAGCGCGGCAATAATGTCACTTTTGATCAAACAGTAGAAAAATGTTTCAAATTTAACAGCACGTAAGTAGCCTGGGATTGTTGTTTTCTTTTTATTGCTATTTTTGCTTCTTTCTTTCTTTCTTTCTTTCTTTCTTTCTTTCTTTCTTTAATTGTTTCTTTTATTTGTCTCGAAAACAAAACAAAAAAACCCAAAACAATGGATGTGTTCGAGAAGGAGCAGGAAGAAGCTTATCATGTCCTGCCCCTTCATCAACAGTGTCATATTAAATTAAATATCTTATCAATCAAAAAAGAGAAATATTTACATCATGACATCATATTTACATCATCACACAATGCAGTACAGTGCTTAACGCCAAAGTAAGCTGAGTAATTACTGTGATATAATGATTGTCCTTGTCTCCGGACATGACCGTCGGACAGACCTGGGTTGTCTGGCACCGTGTCCTCACAAGCCTCGTCCTCCTGCTTGGCCTCACCTGTTTGTGTGTCTTTAGCACCACCTGTGTTTCCACTACAAACCTGAAGAAACTGACTGGACTGAAGAAACTCATCGATGAGTTCTCGATGCATTCAGCTGCATTTTGAAGATGTACATTTTTTTGTGTTTCAAGTTCTGGTGGCATCTGAGGGAAATGAGCATGTCCTACTACTACTAATTGAATTCATTTCCATCTGACTCAACGAACGTGGTGCTCAAAGAATTTGGCGCTTGGACCAGGAACCAATTTCAACATGTTTTTTTTGTATGACCCATCTAAATCATTTGGTGTGTGATGAAATTACGCAACCTCTACTGTCTTCAAAGGTGCTACATGTAGCATGTTCCGTTTCCCAAAACAAAGACCACATTTCCCATAAACCCCTGTTGTTTTGTGCCGTAAAGCAATCTCCCTTCGTGCCGTAAAGCAGCAGACTTCCCACGAAATCTGACCTGGATGTAACCGGATGTAAAATGGTCTTGTGTGTTTATGGTACTTATACTGACGTTTCAAAATGAATGAGGCGTTGATGTTTAAACGCTACACCGTTACCTACGTGTGCCCGCAACACTGTACAACATAGTCTCGTGATACTGACAACCTGAAACAGACACGTGCTCCATCTGAGGGCTTCATATTTACTGCAGAGAAATATCCTCCCTGTGGGCTGCAGATGCCGGTGTGAGTGTGGTCACGGTTTACAGCCCACAGAAGCTGTACATCTCCTCGCTATGGGACGGGATTGATATCTCCATCGGGTTCAGCGAGACAGACACTCTGTCAGATGCAAGAACACAAACCTTAACAAGAGGCAGAAATGAACAGCAGCACACACGGGAGGGTCCAAAAAAGTGATCGAAATTTCAAAACCCCTGAAAACAAACTCACAAAGAGAAAGCCAGAGAGAGAGAGAGAGAGAGAGAGAGAGAGAGAGAGAGAGAGCTTTTCCCTCCTTCCTTTCCCTCTGTCTTTCTGTCTTTCTTTCTCCATATGGCAGCCATTTGTCTGGAGGAGGTCTGTCAGACATAAATAATAGGTTATGAAAAAAGAAGGAGGGCGGGGAGGGGGGGGTGGAGGGGTGGGGGGGGCTTGCTTTCTTCCTGAGGGACAGGATCTCCAGAGGCCTGGTGTCCTTCACGGCAAAAGAGAGAGAGAGAGAGAGAGAGAGTGAGAGAGAGAGTGGGAGATGGATAGAGGGAGGGAACGAGGGAGAGAGAGAGAGAGGGAGGAAACGCAAACTGTTAGCGAGTTAGTCTCCTGTCTGGAAAAGTCATGCATGCTGACGAGAGCACGGGAGAAACCGAGAGACATCTTCAGACAGACGGACAGACGGACGGCTCTCCTTCTACATCTCAACTTCCTCTCTCTGGCCTTCACGGGGCTCTTATTGTGAAGAGCGTTTCAGTAAATCTGCGCTAAATCGCCTACATCGAGTTTGATTGATTGAATTGACGGATATGGGGAGAGGACAGAAGAGGGCATTGGGAAGACAGGGGGAAGAGGGAGAGAGAGAGAGGGGGGAGAGAGGGGAGGGTGTATTGTGAAAGAGCGACAAGGCAAAGTAAGAACATTAAGGCCTTCTCAAGTTTGTGCGCGCTGATTTTCATCTGAAACCAATTAGCTCCAAACCACGGAGACAACACCAAGCCCAGCTTTTTAAAAACATCCTCTCCCTCTCTCTCTCTCTCCATCTTTCTCCCCCCTCCCTCCTCCACCCCTGTCCATTCATGTGTCTGGCTCTGCAGCTCTCTGCTCGGTCTAGACTCTCTGTGTGTGTGTGTGTGTGTGTGTGTGTGTGTGTGTGTGTGTGTGTGTGTGTGTGTGTGTGTGTGTGTGTGAAGGGGGGTGGGGGGACGGGGGGGCTCGTGCACTGAAGGCATCGTGATTAACATTCGCCCCAATTCGCTGAGGGACACGCATTCTAAGCCCTTCCTTCCTGCTCCGAGTGGAATTCTCATTAGCTGATAACTACTTTTCAAGAGACTGCTGCATTCCACTGCTGGATACCAGGGGCCTTCCAAGACTCCAGAACACACACACACACACACACACACACACACACACACACACACGTAGCTGCACAGATACAAACATGCATGCATATAAGCACGCTTTGCACGCTTGCACAACAAAGACAAACCGACACAAACACCTTTTGCGAGTCTTATTTTGGTAGGAAAAACATCCGATATCCTTTCTGGATATTCTGCAGAATATCTGCAGAATATCTGAAAGGATCCAGAAAGGATATCGGATGTTATTCCTACCAAGGAGAGCAAGAGAGCACTTTCCTTATTGGAGTCTCACCGTCGCTTTATGATAACCTGTTAGCACTGAAACCCAACGCTTGCCCCGGCATCTCTCGCTCACTTCCCAGGATCCTAAGCTGCCAAGGTGGGATGGCGAGAGAGAGAGAGAGGTGTGTGTGTGTGTGTGTGTGTGTGTGTGTGTGTGCAGGGACACCTGGTTGCTCAGTTTGGTTTTCCCAACATCATCACACCTCATTTGGTTTCATTCGGACTTCAAAGTTTTTTTCGGGAGCCTCGCATTAGCCAGAAGACTCCTCCGACCTTAATGACGGCTCTGAGAGTATAACGAAACCTGCTGATGGGGGGTGAAGAAACGCCGCGGTCATATCTGGCAACGTGTTAAAGTAAAAAACCTTACCAAAAGGGATGTGGGGAACCACACTCAACTGCAGTGCAGCAGAAAAAAAAAAAAAAAGTTCTTTATTTAACCGTGCACGCCTGGCCACGTGTAGACTCTCGCTGCCTCACCTTCTGTCTCTGCAGGCGCTGCTGCTGGCGTGAGCTAGCTGCACCCCTTGGTTTCAATGGGCAATGCTAGCAATGCTAACCAGCCACTTCTGAGAAACTGAACAGTGTGATTGTCATGATTATTGTACTTTTTCCATTGAGCTTTTTCTTGTACTTTACCTGTATCTTACTAGCTCTTTGTTCTATGTGGTATAAAAAAACAAAATACTTTTCTTTTCTTTCTAGTTGTTAGTGTTGAGTTGTTGATGTTGTGCTGATGTCTCTCTGGTTATGGGTACCAGCTGAATACCTAATAAATTGTGTGTGTAATGTTACTTTTTGTATAACTTTGACTTCAATATCCACAGATTCCTCGTGGTGATTTGACTTCACGGCTCCTTTGCAGTTCAATTAGGCATTTCTTGTCTTAAAAAACTTAAAAATCCTTATTTTTGTGTCCCTGATAACTAACTTCATCCAGCTCCTTAGACGTCCCTCCATTTATTGTTTGCCTAACCGGTCTATCTGCCGGTCTTCGGGCCCCAAGCAAATATTTTGACAAATATTGAGCAAATATAGCGGCAAAATGAAAGTGAGGCAACGTCTGTAGTCGCCCGTAGCTGCTGCCTGCACTCAAACTGACCCTGTCTGTCTGTAAGCTGAAGGGTTGATGAAGAAGAGTAAAGCCACGATCCACTCTCACTCTACTTTCTCTCTCTCCCCCTGTTGGGCTGTCCATCCGTCGGTATTTCTGTCTGTATTTTTTTATCCCAGTCTGAGTTGGTCTGTCCGTCACTATTCCAGTGCTGTCCTGTGGTCTACCTGCAGGGCTGAGGAAGGCCGGTAGCTGTAATAGGCCGGTGTTGCCACCCACTTAGCTCCCTCATTCAGTCATTTGTCTGGCTCCTTCCCCTCTCCAGGAACACTTCCCCTCAGCCTGTAAAATGATCACCGGATGGCTACTTGATTTCCCTCTCTTTTTCCCTGTCTCCTCTCCTCCCCTCTCCTCTCTCATTTTCACTTTCTCTACCCCCCCCCCCCCCTCCCCTTCCCACTCATTCTCTCCACATCATGCTCTCTCTCCTCCTCCGTCATTTTGCCTCTCCTTCATTCCTCCTTTCCTCCCTAAAATGGATGCTCGTTCCCTTGGGGGTCGTCGGTACAGAGGCAGGGGAGGAGGAGGCACTTAGAGTCGGCTCTGGTACCTAAACACTGGACGCTCCCCCCCCCCCTTCCTCCCATAACAGATCCTTTTAATTCACGGGGGGTGCATTAGGCGCTGTGGTGAGAGAGGCACTTGACTGGTCCTGAGACGATTTCCTGTCTGTTAATTTAAACTGAGTAACGACAACTCAATTTCCATCATAACAAAAGTGCTTGTAGTTCAATACATGTAGTATCAAATATTTAATAATTCCATAATAATAATAATAATAGCCACATTAATAAGCCCTTACTGATTTATTGTAAGTGTAAATTATCTAATTTCTCTCATTGTTTTTGTCTATTTATTTATTTTAGTCTATAAACACTCACATATCTGGATAATATATATATTTTATCAGCACAATCAGTCAGTGTCAAAGCATTTCATGGATTTGTATGAAGACCACACGTGACAAATAAACTTCTACTTTTTTTACTTTTATTTCTTTTAAATTTTTCAATTTTTCAATTTTTCAATTTTTCAATTTCAATTTTTTAAATTGTTATTAAATTTTTATTAAATTTTAATTACCTATAGCTTGTCAGTCAGTGGATTAGCGTTGCATGTAGCATGTACTTTCCTCTCTACTGTGAAGTCGGACATCTGACTTGTAAAGCCTTCGTGTGCTTTTTTGGTGCGAAATAGAAACAAACATTGGAGGTGATGATGTGATTTATGTCTGGCCGCTCGCTTCTCTCAACAAACATCTACAGAGCCGTTGCTAGCACCTGCCTGAGAATGTCGAGGGACGGAGACGCTCGGCGTGAGTAAGCAGTTTATCGAGGACAGCAGACAGCCATGTTGGCTGAGTAGCAACGTCACAACTCGGCCAGTTCATAAAGGAAAGGTATATCATCAATTTGTGATAGCAATAGTCAGTAAGAGCAAGAGAGCAAGTTTGTCTAGTGGAGAAAAAGTGAATGCAAAATGCAACATAACTTGTGGCTGCATTGCATTCTGGTCTATTGAGGCTCCTGTCTGGGGAGAAACTGGTATCTCTTTCTCTTCCTCGATGGATTTCCCCCCGTGTGATTGTTGATCGTCGGTCTAGAAAGAAGCCTTTGCTCTTTGATTCTGAGGGACTGATGCCAAAACTTGATGTTTACATGTTTCAGATAGCAGCTGCACTGGAAATATCTCCACCTGACGTCACTAGGAAGAAGAAGGAAGAAGAAAAACACCCTCAAAATGGGGCCAGAAATACAAGGTGCATCGCCAAGAGCTGTTTTTTCTTAACAATGTTCAAGTGGATTTTTCACTTAATAATGCACAATTGCAAAAATGCTGCTAATGTATAAAACCCAAATTATTACTATAAGCAAACCAATCCCGACCAGGAAGCCACAAGGAGACGTTCTGATCCTGATCCCCCCAGCTCGCTCGGCCCCTCGCCCCGGTGCCTCCGTCGTTGCGTGATCAGACAGGCTCGGGGGGCCCCCGGTCGCACTGGCTGACTCCACTCCTTTACAATGGGGTCTTCCGCTGTCACATTCACAGCCGCGGCCCAGAATTCCCATGCACACACACACACACACACACACTCGCACACAAACACACACACACACAGTTTCTACCCACCCACCCTGCACGTGCACACCCTCATAGGCATCAGGGGTGGTAGGGGCTGGACTTGGGGGGGTGTGGGGGGGGTGGGGGGTGGGAGAGGGAAGTGGGCGATGCCGGGGGTGGGGGGATACAGGGGGATAGCCCCGACCGGAGGCACGCTTCTAGACTTGTGGATGAGGCAGAAAAGCCATTATGGATTGTTATGGTTGGCTGATCGCTCCCATTCAGCCGCTGAGCTGCACACAAAAGCGCCGGGCAGAAGCTAAAATAATGGATCTCTCTTCCACACACCCCCTCCGGAGCGTATCGGACTTTATGCGATCACAAATGCATGTTGGGAGGCGGAGGGGAATGTGTGTGTGTGTGTGCGCGTGCGTGTATGTGTAAGTGTGTGCATGTGTGTTTGTGTTTATGAAAGAGAGAGACAGGAACACAGAGGGGAAGTGCATCGCATTCACCTGTTTGCAGGACTAGTTAAGAAATGTTTGTTATAAGAGTGGAGTGGTCGTGCTACAGGTATTAGCATGATCCACAGGTGTTACCACGGAAACAAAACTATATTTAGTAACACATACACACACACACCCACACATGCGTGCCTGCATACTCACACACACACACACACAAGCATGCACACCACATTGAGCCACCGTGGATTCGCCCTGTTTTCACAAATGAACTTTGGGTGATGGGTAAGGGTCACTGGCACAGGAAATCGTCTCGGGACACAGGATGTGACAAATTGAAACTCGAGAGTGAAATGGAAAACCCCCCGCTGTCCAGAGAAAGATGGACACCCAATGAAAAAAAAAAATGTTCTTTTCACCACTTCCTCTCTCACCGGCCACGAAGAAGATGAAATTTCGGTGGACTGCGTCATTTACCGGAGTTGCGTTACGATGATTTTTGGGTATCGAAGTTAAAACAGAAAATTCAAACAGTACGACTCACTGCCCTAAATATTATTAGAAGTTATCATGTATTTTGAGCCCTTTACTTACATATAAAAGGCCTAGCATTTTTTTCTAGCTGCTGTCATTTTTGCTTGGAATGAAAACCTGCAGCCTCTCGGGTCACGGCCGCTCACCGTTCAAGACCACCGTCAAACATACCAGGAGCACACCGGCACACCGGCTCGTCATCAGTGACATTGTGGGGAGTTACAGTCATCCATCTATCCGTCCATTCATTGGCCTATAAATAGGCCGAGGGCTATTTATAGGCCAATGCCACCTTGTGACGCCCGAGCGCTGTTTGTTACTAAGTGGATGACATATCTCAGTCAATACGAGGCTTGAATAGCACTAATCATGAGTGAAGACCTCAATCTCATATGTGTTATCTTAGAAAACTACTCTACTAGAAAACTAGTATTTGAAAATAGAGAGAATGCCGATTCAGTTTTGAGTGTATTTTATGTCTATTTATATATATATTTTAGCTGACACACTTAAGAAGTAGTGAGCAGGAAGCGATTCAGCGTGTCGCCCTCCGACACTTTGACAGGATGAGCGGCAGGACACGTCGGGGATTAAACCTGTGACCTTTTGATTAGAGGACCGTCTCTGCACCCCTTGGGCCGCCCTGACCCCAGGATGCATTTTGAAAGGAGGAGGAGGATTTCATTTCATGTTGCAACCTGTTGCCAGCGCACGAGAAACGTCTGGCTAAGGCTATTGTCACGTGGGAATAAAGAGAGTTTACGTTTCCCCCCGACCAAACACTCAACACCTGGACTGATCGCTTTGGCAAACACGTGACACAGAATGTAACCGGTGCAGTTGGCGGTGCACCAACGTCCTTTTAGGGTGCGATCACACCTACAGTAAGTCTGTTTCTCTTTGGTCCGGAGTGGAAAAGTTGACTCTCTCTCTTGTATTTGGTCCGTTTAGGTTCACGTTGCCCAATTACAAGCAAACCACGGCCTGTAAACAAAAGGTACACACAGAGTTTTGATCTGTCATCCCGCCAGTCCCTGATTTCTCTGGTGTTCATATCAGGTTTTGAGTGTGTGACAAAATGTGCCTGAATTTGAGCGTCTGAATCTGAGGGGGGGGGTCGCTTCCTGTGGTTCGTTTCCACAGCATTGTTCTCACCTGCCAGATCGAAACGAGCTTAAGGAGTAAACCGCCCCAGAGTTCAAGTAAACTGCCCCAGACGTGCTCAGGCAGCGGCGGAAACAGATGTGGAACTATTTTTTTCTTTTTTCTTCTCCTAACTCGCATCGCCAACGTTTACATTTTGTTTTAATGTGCAATTTACTGACGCCCGTTCGTTGCCGACTCTCCCTGAAGCGGCAGGTTATTACAGCGTTAACCAGCCTCTCTGCATCTCTCCCACTCAGTTTGATAAGGGAGCTGGACTGACCCACTGTTCAGACAGTGATTTCCTCTCATTGTGTCTGACACACACACACACACACACACACACACACACACACGCAGAGGCGCAACTTATGTGATGAATTTTCCAGTGAGTGAATGTGTTTTACCGTCCGTTGCCAAGTGACGTTGATCAAAGATATTTTTAGCCTTTTTGTGTGTTGCCAGGTGAGGGTTAAGTATAGATATGTATTGCATAACAGTTGTTGAGCCTTAAAACAAACGACTTAAACTAATATCACGTGAAGCGGTTGATTCATCTGGCTGAGGCTCGGCGTGACATGTTACATAAAAATAATAACACTTTCCACACCTCTCTGTCTGAGAGAAACTGCTTTAAAAGATTTGGGCATTTTGATGCTAAGAGTGTTGAGGAAAATGGTAAAAAAAGGGTTTTTCTTTTCAAAATAAAATATTCCCAATTTCACATTATTGAGCGTTGAGATTAGCTTGGACAAAGAAATGCAGGTAGTATTGAGTCTTACTTTTTTAATCATTACATGACATTATGTTGCTGCTAATCAAGCGATCCCGCTTATTTCACGATACCGTTACTAGTTTCAAGCGAATCTTCATCATTGCTTTGGAAACAAGAGAAATTATCTCATCCCGCTGGCAGATCTTCTCACTTGTTTTTAAGCATAACATGTTCAGGCTCAGTCCTCGACTAAATGGACGTGTTCTTGGCAGCGCGGCGGCAAATAATCAAAATATCCGCGGCTCATCCAAGTGCAGCATGAGGGAACTTTTACATCAGATCCTGTGTATCGCAGATTACACTGTCAATCCTCGTAATGAGTGATTGTTGGTCATGTGTGAGTAATAAAACCCAGTGCGCTGTTTATTTTCTCAACGTGACCCTCTTTTCATAGCACGCATACTGGGGTTATTACTCCGACCGCAGAGATTGTTTTCAGAGGTTCCCCCCTTTTTTTTTTTTCAACGCTTGCCATATAAGGTGGGTCTTGGAGGGGGAAGCGTCCCGAGGAGGAGCGACGTGGTAAACAGGACGTTGGTCGTATCTTTACGGAGTGACAATTACACATGACACATTGTCAAAACGTCTCACCTATTTTTGACTCTCCCCCTCTTTGTCTCCCCCCTCTGACTGCATCCATCTCCCCGTCTCTCATCTCTTTCTCTCTCTCTTTCCCTTTCGCTCATCGCTCTTATCTTTTCCTCTCCTGCTCTCCCTCTCCATCCCGCCGTCTCTCCCTGTTTTTTTGTTTTTTTTATATCTCTCTCTGTCTCCCCCCCCACCCCTCCCTACCCCCCACCCCCCCACCCCCACCCCCAAATCTTCCCATGGGCCCAGAGGAGATGATAAGGGTGATGTCATACCTCCGCTTCCTGGGGATGTGAGTAACTGTACACTGTGTGCCTTGGGCCATGGCGGGGAGTGTGTGTGTGTGTGTGTGTGTGTGTGTGTGTGTGTGTGTGTGTGTGTGTGTGTGTGTGTTACTTGCAATGTTTGTGTTTATGAGAGAAAGCGAGACGAATGGAGAAGAGAGAGAGAGAGAGAGAGAGAGAGACAGAGAGAGAGAATAGTGGAATGATTGCAAAAGAAACTTGGACAAAATATTTCTTAAGGAGGCCTCCTCTCCACTGCCTGTCACACACACACACACACACACACACACACACACACACACACACACACACACACACACACACACACACACACACACACACACACACACACACACACACACCATATTATGCATTTATGTGTGTGTTGAGATTGCATGCACTGTGTATGCCGGGCCATTCAGAGTTTGTTTTTCACCTGCTCACTTGAGAGGCTTACTGTCACTGGAAGGGAACCTTTCTTTTTTTTACCTTCATGTATGGAGGGAAGGGTTTTGCCGAGCACACACGCTGTGTTGCAGCACTGCCCTGCTTCACCTTAATCCAGTTATACGCATTCAAATCTGGGAGCTGCACAGGCCGACTGCTGTTAGCGGCTGAGCATCCAACCTGGAGCAGCTGGGGGGTTTTAAAGCTGCACTCTGCTATTTCGCACACTGGCGGCCACAACTGGCAGCAAGAGGCAACTGCTTCAATTCTGACGACTTCAACATCCAGACATGATTTAACGTGACGTCAGTAACATGCATACTCCTGAGAACTACATCTCTTCTTCTTAGTGGCAGGAAGTTCAACCATCATTGTTGGGGCGTCCAGTTTTCTCTCATTGGAGTGATCGCTTGCTGCTGTTTTAAGATTTGTATTCCCTAGTTTTGATTTGTCACTTCCTGTGTGCAGAGCAGCTTCCTGCCGGTGACCTTTCCTGACACCAGAATTTAATTCGGACAAACAGGGCAAATCACTCAAGAGCGTCAAATATCTGCTGTAGATTTGCGGGTGTATTTTTACACAATCAGGCCTAGTGCAGCTTTAGGTGCCTTGCTCAAGAGCACATTGACAGTGGCTGTGGAGGGAGGAGAGAGTGGTACACGTTAAGTTAAGCCACATTCTGAGCTGCTGCACGAATTCAAACCAGCAACCCTGCAGCCACAAACCCACTTCACTAACCTTTAGGCCAACCCGATCCTGGCAAGTCTCCATTGCACTGCTAACTGGATACAGATCCCTGCAGCTACAGTGAACTTTAAAGCCGCAGTGATCAACCCTGGGATCATAATATTTGGAAATAAAACGATAGCGACTCGGAGGGCCAGATGGGTGGAGCTCGCCGCAGAACGTTTGGACAATCACAGGAAACTATTTGAAAGTCAGTTTGGTATATTTATCCGTGATTGACAACTTATCCGCCTGTATCTGAACCAAACCCCACCCGTCTGGTATTCCAGGAAAGTAAAAACAAATGCTATTTATTTTCAAAATAAATGTCCTAGGTCCACTGGGTGTTTGTTTGAGATTTTTATTCCCGGCAGAGCTTTTCTTTTTTTGTTGTTGTCAATTCTGAACCAGAAATGATTTCCATGTCTCCATAAAAATCCCCCTGGGCATCTATTAGAGCATATCACAATTTTTGAGTCTGCAGGTCTTTTTGGTTTGTTGGTTTGGAGGAGAGTTTTTGCGTCTTCACAAATATTGCTCGGGCTGTCCCAGACCGCAGGAATAACATTTAACAAATTCTTGAACGGAGCGGTGTTCCCCTTTAAATCAGGTCCTCTGCTAGCGCTGGACGACGACCAGCACAGAGGAAATGAAACGCGATACAGATCTGTGTGAACTAGGCTGAACTTTTAAAGGTTGTCTCTTATCTTTAACCTTGTGCTTTTTTATTTGTGTGCGACGATTCCTCCCTGCGCTAATCTTCACAATGTGGTTTTGAGTTCGTCATAAGCGTAGTTTCGATTTCTGAACTGTGCAAATGTTAAACGCGTTATAATGTCGGTGTTATGTCGGTAATATAAGTACCTGCAATTAGTGAATGTTGGAAGTTGTGGTGTACTTCGGTCCCTGAAGACTATCAAATGCACACGCGCGCGCGCACACACACACACACACACACACACACACACACACACACACACACACACACACACACCAGGCCAGATCTATCAACAAAATCCCTCCAGTCCAGGTCCAGAAGAGGCCAAGTTGTCTAAGTCCACTTCCTGACCGGAGGCAGCTCTCCTCCCTTGACGCCTCCACACTCTCTCTATCTGTCTCTCTCTCTATCTGTCTCTCTCTCTCTATCTGTCTCTCTCTCTCTATCTGTCTCTCTACTTCTCCCTGACTCTGTCTCTTTATCTATCGGTCTTGCTCTGTCTGATTGTAACACTACATCTATCTATCTATCTATCTATCTATCTATCTATCTATCTATCTATCTATCTATCTATCTATCTATCTATCTATCTATCTATCTATCTATCTATCTATCTATCTATCTATCTATCCATCTATCTCTCTATCTCTCTATCTATCTATCTATCTATCTATCTATCTATCTATCTATCTATCTATCTATCTATCTATCTATCTATCTATCTATCTATCTATCTATCTATCTATCTATCTATCTATCTATCTATCTATCTATCTATCTATCTATCTATCTATCCATCTATCCATCTATCCATCTATCTATCTATCTATCTATTATCTCTCTCTCTGTTTTAGCCCGGCTTAGCTGACTTCACCACAGAGAATCAAGTGTGAAAATGAGGGTTTTTTTGACCTCCTTCTCCTCCTCCTCCTCCTCCTCCTCTTCTTCCTCCTCCTCCTCCTCCTCCTCCCTCACCACACCTGTTCCACTGGTGGGAGACACACATTTTTGGTTGATGTGTTTTTCAGACCAAAGTATGATCTACAATCTACGATCATGACGCTACAATCTTAAATGGTTTTACTGTAAGACTTCAACATTTTTAAGTATTACAAGCTGAATGTTACTGAGGTTTTAGCTGCTTGCACACTGGCTGAAAAAAACTGTATGAAATGTGTCTGAATGTGAAAACGTCTCAAAGGAGTGTTACTAATATTCAGCTGGCCAGTCTGATTATCTTTGGTTCTGATTTTTGTGTTTTGTCAGCCACTTTTTGTTTTGCTTGCCAGAAGGAAAAGCACCAACATGCTTGATGTTGCTAAGAAACTGTAAGAGTTTCATTATGTCCTTGTTGAACTGCACGACCTTTCTAGGCCAGCTGAGGGCCTGGACGTTTTCAGTGCAGTTGCATTTGAAGATTGCTTTTCCCATTTAATCTTCTCTAATAATCTCTACAGTTCAAATCGCTTGCGGAGTCGTTTTGGTAAGTAGTGACATTTTACATTAGATTGTCTGATTTAGGTTTTAACCCTTTGTTGAGGTTGTAACGTGGCTGCAGTTGGCCTTGCTCAGTCTAGAGCCTCTTTCACACATGCAGTACAACCCTGAACGTATCGAGACATTACTTGAACGCAAATGTCCAAATCAGTTGGTCTGGAAGTCAAACAGACTTTACCCACCCAGACTTTACCCACCCAGCACCCTAGTGTGGAGCAGAAGATTCTCCAGAGTATTTTCTACGAGCGAGTGGGCGTGTCGATGACAGATTTATCACGCGACTGGCGCGAAACCAGTATAATATAAACATCCAAGGGTGAGGAAGAAGGCAACTAGATCAGACAAAGAAGACAACGACACGGACGCCAGAGGAAATGTCGGGTATTGACATCAACACAAACACTGCCACTGAGAGCGAGTCGGTCACTTCGTCCGCCATCTTCGTGCTGTAAACAAAACTTTCTGCGTCGTGTCCCGTCTCCCGCGCTCTCTCCCCCAGGCCCCGCCCCCTTGCCTGTACCAAACGGAGTATCTTCTGTTGTTGTGAACTCTACTGAAACGGACGTTCTCCGGTGGTGTGCTGTACGTCTGGAAGAGGCTTACGAGAGCAGCAACACTAGATGAGCTGTTATTGCTGATCTGACTTATCACACCATTAGCACAGCTGGCAATACCGTATCATCAAATACACAGTCAGTACATCATGAAACACATGTACAGTACAGATGTGTAATAACAAGACTTGCACAACTACTGACAAAATATAGCTGCCGGTCCCATCCTGTTCTGACTAACCCGCCCACTGTTACATTACAGTAAATGAAGCACTATTTTGAGAGGGCAAGTTCTTGGCATTCATGTTTAGCAAAATTACATAGAAATAATCTCTGGGAGGGGAACTGACCGGAACCGAGGGCGTCTGAAAATAACTAAGAGGAGTGGGAAAAGAAAGGAGAGATTTCCCCCCACTCCCCTGTTGGCCTCAGAGCGGGAGAGCCTTATGAAGCCTTATGAATCAAACATGAAGCCTCGCCGGTGCTACAGTCCGCTGCGATCGCGTGGAGCTCGGGGCTTCGACGGAGCGCTTGGAACTTCCCTGTGACTTCGTTCAATTCTGTAGGAGGTATAGAGGCTGAACCCAGATCAGCTCTTTCTGTTTTTCCACTCTCTTTCACTTCCGTTCCCTTGTGTCTCTCGCTCTCATCATCTTCCGTCTCATCATCTCTTCCCTTCACCTCTCCATTTGTCACGTCCTTCTGCCATCTTTTTCACCTCTCTGTACCGCCCTCCCTCCCTCCCTCCCTCCCTCCCTCCCTTCTCCTCCTCCCTCCCTCCACCACCTCCTCGCCTACTGCAGTTTAAAGACAATGGGCCACTTCAAAAGGCAGGTTTGCTTTGGAGAAAGAAGAGGACAATTATAGCTACTCCTCTGGTCTGGGCACAAAAAGAGGATGCTGCCTAAAAACAGAAAAGGAAAGGAAGCAGGGGAAAATAAAAGGGGGAGTGACAGAAAGAGAGCGAGAGAGGAAGCCACAGTATCCTGCATTGACATGGTCACAGCCACATAAAGACTATGAGATATCTGGGACATGTGGAATGTGGAGTATTTGCTATAAATAGGCCGCGGCCATTTGTTTGTGAGACCTTTAGAAATCTATTTTTCCTCCCGTTGGACAGTTTTTTTTTATTATCATGTTCTGAATGGCAGGAAGGGGAAAGGGAAGAGGAAGAGATAAGCGTTTAAACTTGGACGTCCTTTTCCCAGAAAGGAGACTGGGCAGCGACGGCAGAGAAGCGTGGGCGTAATGACTTTGCTTACGTAGCCGCCGCTAGAATAGGAATTATTCCATGACGACTTCCAGGGAAATCAAAAGAGGATACTGCGTCTATCTTGCCAAGTCAGTTAATCTAAAATGTGAAAAACAACTTGGCTTCCGTAGCGGTTTAAACTCCGCTTGATTCAAGATTCATTTGTTTTAAAAATGATTTTTTTTTAGACTGGATTTGGACATAAAATGAAAAATGCTAATAATGCTGCAAACAGAAGATAGACAGACAGACAGACAGACAGACAGACAGACAGACAGGTAGATAGATAGATAGATAGATAGATAGATAGATAGACAGACAGACAGACAGACAGACAGACAGACAGACAGACAGACAGACAGACAGACAGGCAGACAGGCAGGCAGGCAGGCAGGTAGGTAGATAGATAGACAGACAGACAGACAGACAGACAGGTAGATAGATAGATAGATAGATAGATAGATAGATAGATAGATATATAGATAGATAGATAGATAGATAGATAGACAGACAGACAGACAGACAGACAGACAGGTAGATAGATAGATAGATAGACAGACAGACAGACAGACAGACAGACAGGTAGATAGATAGGTAGATAGATAGATAGATAGATAGATAGATAGATAGATAGATAGATAGATAGATAGATAGATAGATAGACAGACAGACAGACAGACAGGTAGATAGATAGATAGATAGACAGACAGACAGACAGGTAGATAGATAGATAGATAGATAGATAGACAGACAGACAGACAGACAGGTAGATAGATAGATAGATCGATCGATAGATAGATAGATAGATAGATAGATAGATAGATAGATAGATAGATAGATAGATAGATAGATAGATAGATAGATAGATAGATAGATAGATAGATATAAAAATGATAGAAACATTCCTCAATTACATCGCTCCTTCCCTGGAACATCCTGGCATTGTGCCTGACGTTTTTATTATTATGATCGGACAGAGGTGAGCAATCCTTCAACAATCGACCCGCCGTCTCTTTCCACCCTTCCCAACGTCACCAGCAGGACAAAAAACGGCACAGATACTTTGAAATACGCACAAGTAAAATGGGTTTCCAGCGGAAGGAAACAGGGCCGAGTTTCCTATGAATGTTGAGTAATATGTGAGGGGTCAACCCAACATCTGCCTCCTGCCCAGTCACTGCTGTCTCAGTGCTGCTGTAATATAAGTGTAATACATTCTTCTTCACTCGTTACTCACTTCAAAAGTAATATTATTACATTATTCCCTGGCAGAAGTACTTGTTATATGTACATTATATATATACTGTTTAAAATACCAGTGTGCCTTTGTGACTGATGACCAAATACTGCCTTAGTAAATTCACATAGTTTACAGTTGATGACAATATCAAAGTAATGGGGATACTGCCAGCCGCTGAATGTAAACGTATCCATCTTTAATCCAACATGCTATCTGATTTATTTCTCTGCTTGGTGACTGTAATATTATTACTGAGTTGAAATTGAAATAGTAAGATACACACACACACACACGCACACACACACGGCTGCCATGATGTCCACTAACTATCCCAGATTGGACGGTGTGTATTTGTGTGTACGTGTGTGTATGAACGTGCTGTAAAATAACATCAAGTGGCAATGTGACCATCAGTAGTGTGAAGGGGATAAAAGGAACAGAGAGAGGTGTGACTTCACCACGAGCTATTCCATTCAGGATATTTTTGACCATCGCAGGCGTCATCGCTGCAGTTGGTCTGTGTGTGAGTGTGTGTTTGTGTATATGAGGCATCTCAGCTGTGAAGACAGGCCAGCTTCCGGTCTTGATGAGGTGTGTGTGTGTGTGTGTGTGTGTGTGTGTGTGTGTGTGTGTGTACTCAAATGTAAATTAAAACACAATGGATGACAGCTATCCCATATTTGCGGATATTAGCAGGCAGCAACATATTAGTCACTCTCAGAATGTGTGAGACATGAAATGTGTGTGCGAGCGTGTAACTCACACACACTTAGGGCCGGATCTACTAAAGGTTTGCGTGTGTAAAAATGTGTGCAAACTCATAGCACGCACAAATAAATGTACAAACTGATCTACTAACAGTGCGCACTGAGGACTGCGTCTTGCAAATGTGCAAAATAACACGCCTTATCCAGTTAGTACTTTTGCCTCAATGAATATGCAAGATGGGGCGTTTACACGCTATTTAGCAAAATACTGGGAGGAGAAAATGTAAATAGATTAATGTAGCACACGCACTGTGATCTATCAAACCTGAACGCAATTTCGTTGATGGAGACTGCGTCTGTATTTAATACGTTTCAAAGAAGGTGCAAACGCCCTGCATGCGTAATTGTGCACAAATGACTGCCGTTATTGTAGCGAGAAGGAGACATAGAAACTGCACTTGAACTGCACTTGTTGCTCAATGTTAGTTAGAGGCATCTCTTCCACCGTGCCCCCACCTGTTTTCTTTGCTGAGGTTTTATTATAAGCCAATTTTTCTTTTGTTCTTCGTCTTATATCTTGCCATCTTCTCTTAATTTCATCCGTTGTTCTTCTTGTTTTACCAACGGCATTTACTTTCTCACAGATGATCTCCCATATAGTGTTCTTTTTTGTCATATTCAGATTATTTTGCTGTAGCTCATCCAAATGTTTATTTGCCTCTTCCACTAACACCTCTAATTCTATAGGCGCAAATTTCATTTTGCGCTTGCGGTTCTGTTGCCCATCCAAACTCTCCATGGTGCAAAACATTAAACACGCAAAACCCTCATTTAAATACTGCTGTCTCCACCACGTTTGCACCTGTTGTCATTTACGCACGCATTCTTAGTAAATCACCCGCAAAACGTCCATCAACCACACGCGCAAACTTTTAGAATGCACACGCAAATTAGTACCCTTTATTTGGGATCTTAGTAGATCCGCCCCTTAGTGTATGTGTGACATACACTAAGAATACAACCACTATTATCTTCTGTCTCTAACGGGTTATTTATGACATCATGTTGGATCCTTCTTCTGTCTCTAACGGGTTATTTATGACATCATATTGGATCCTTCTTCTGATTCTAACAGCTTATTTATGACATCATATTGGATCCTTCTTCTGTCTCTAACAGGTTATTTATGACATCATATTGGATCCTTCTTCTGTCTCTAACGGGTTATTTATGACATCATATTGGATCCTTCTTCTGTCTCTAACAGGTTATTTATGACATCATATTGGATCCTTCTTCTGTCTCTAACGGGTTATTTATGACATCATATTGAATCCTCCTTCTGATTCTAACGGCTGATTTATGACATCATATTGGATCCTTCTTCTGTCTCTAACAGGTTATTTATGACATCATATTGGATCCTTCTTCTGTCTCTTACGGGTTATTTATGACATCATATTGGATCCTTGCTCACAAGGGGGGTGAGATTAAGGAACTAAAACTGGCTCTTATGCCACAGTAGTACTAAAGAAAGAAATAATAATTTGACGACATCATCGTGATATGCTGTGTCATCGCTGTGTCATCGCTGTGGTGTTTTTGCACCGCACTTCCCAGAGATCGCTTGGCAACCCAAAGTGTGGCCAGTACTGTGATGTCTTTTTCCTGTTGATGAAGTTTGGGTTTCTGTACGTCTTTTCTTTGTCTGTCTACTATCGTTGCTCATGCTAGCAACTGTTTATTCCAAACGAACACGTTTTTTTTCTACTTCTGTGACTACTTCCCAATTTTTTTACTACTTCCTGGCCTTAGTCAAAATATGTCTGGCGGACGTGATGAGTTGTACGTTTCCTACAAGAAGAAGTGGATAGTTGTGAGCAGCGATTGACAGACAAAAAGAAGAGCGCCACCTAGAGAAACTTAAACTTCATCAACAGAAAAAGTAATCACAGCACTGAACACCCTAATTGATTGACAAGTGATCTCTGGGAAGTGCAGTGCAGAAAAAACACAGCAATGACCGCTTCCTACCAAAGATGTCACCAAAATCCCCCCCAAAAATAGGAGCTCAAGGATTGCCACTTTAAACTTTCTCCTTAAAATGTAGTTCCTCTTAACTTCAAGGACAGTCTCCTCAGCCCAGAAACAGCAACCCTGCACCGACTCCATATTCTGTAGTAACAGAAAATGGAGTCTGTTGGTTGACAAATGCCATTCCTTCTCGCTCCGAAAAAAAAAAAAAGGAGAGAAAGCTGCATGTTTGGAGCCCCAGTAGAATGTGTCTATCCAGCACAAATCATCTATTAGGAAAACAGTTGCTGTAGGGCCAACCACAAGCATCCGGGCAATTCTCTTGGTTGTCAAAGCGCTGCCTCTCTCTTTCTACACCCCCCCACCACCACCACCACCACCACCACCACCTCCCCCATTTCTGCCCCCCCCCCCCCCTTAGAGAGCAGTAGCAGATGGGGAGACCAGTGTCAGCATTTCCAGTTGGATCAGCTGACTGATATGCATCCCCTGTTTCCGCTCCTGTGTGTGTGTGTGTGTGTGTGTGTGTGTGTGTGTGTGTGTGTGTGTGTGTGTGTGTGTGTGTGTGTGTGGAAGAGAGAGGTGAAGGGAATAGCATGCATACAGTAACGTTGACAAAGCATCTCTGTTTTCATGATGAGGCCACCAGAACAGGATGAGAGAGACAAGGGGGAGGAAGGGGGAGGGAGGGGGGGAGGCTTTAAGACGAGGGGTTCCCAAATACTTTCACTTCAAGGAACCCCATTTAGATACATAACTCACTATTTGGTAATATTTTGCCCCCTGGACCCCCTAATTTAATTCTGTGTTTAGATGATTTATTATAGGTAGAGCTGAGAGAATGAACACTATGATGAAAACAGCCAAATCCATATGTTCATATACTCACCAGTCAGCGTTTCACGTTTCTGGGGTCTTTCAATAACCCCCATAAAGGACCCCTGGAAGGAAAATGAAAACGTCCTTGGGGGGATCCCAATTTGACGATCTCCGTTTTAGGAGTGTGTGATGGGAGGATTGCAAGGAAAGAGAAATATATCTCGGGAGGCTGGATGCATGAAGAGTGGAGAAGAAAGAGGGGAAGAAGTAGATGAGGGAAAGAAAGAGAAAGAGAGAGGATGATTATTAGAAAGGAGAGAGAGAGATGAAGAGATAGAGGAACAGACAGATAGAGGAGGAATAGTGGTGAAGAGAAAACAGTTCGACGGACAGAGACGCAGATCGAAGAAAAATCGTTGGAAATTGAGAGACAGGCAGGAAGGGAAGGAAAGAAACAGATGAGTGAATGAGTCCCAGGTCCAGTGTGTGTGTGTGTGTGTGTGTGTGTGTGTGTGTGTGTGTCTGTTAGAGTGGTTTGTGTTGCTGGGATCTTGGCTGCTGTCAGGCTAGGGGACTCCCAGAGGAAGCCAGTCCTTGTTCAGTTTACAGTGAATGGTTCCCTTCCTGCCCTGCACAGCCCTGCAGGCCTCCGGCCAACCAGGGTTGTGTGTGTGTGTGTTTGTGTGTGTGTGTGTGTGTGTGTGTGTGTGTGTGTGTGTGTGTGTGTGTGTGTGTGTGTGTGTGTGTGTGTGTGTGTGTGTGTGCATTTGGTAGGGGGGCCTATTGATGGGATAGACTGTCCTGTAACTGAAAGGTCACAGGTTGCGCAACATGTTGATGTGTGTCCACCAACAGCCACGTGTCCTCGAGACCCTGAACCCTCTACCTAGAGCATCTAAAAATGCCTTGTAAAGTGTGTGTGTGTGTGTGTGTGTGTGTGTGTGTGTGTGTGTGTGTGTGTGTGTGTGTGTGTGTGTGTGTTCTTGTATTTCCATACCCATGAGGCCCAAATGTCCTCACAACGACCAGAGGAGTCAGTGACTGTTTTCAGGTTACGACTTGGGTTAGAAGTTAAAATTAGAACCAGGATCAGGTTTAGCGTAACCCTTTAGCTTTATAGTTAGGGTTAGGGATTAGGTTTAGATTAGGGTTAGGGCTAAGAGTTTTGCAATGCTTTACTTATTACTTCCTATTCTTTTTTTGTTGCATCCTCCCCTGTCTTCAAAAAACTCAAATGCCTCACCTGGACGCCCCGGTGTGGATGACCCGGGGACCCAAACAGCTCTGAGGTCCAATGTTCTTGTCATCTTTCTGCTCCATGAAATCCAAATAGTCAGAATACTTGCACCCAAAGTAAACCTCACTGTCATTTATGAGGAAAATGCACTGGGGGGGGAGGTAATTCATCTTCCATCTGACATTTAGAGGGGTGATCACAAAAACACAACCTTTTCTTTTGATTGGTAACTGAAGCTGAAAATGTAATTTGTTACTCTACTTGATCCTGGGGAAAAAAAAGTAATATTACTGTAATTGCACCGTTCCAGCGCTGCCTACATCCCAGAGCCATATGGAAACTCTTGGAGCCCTGAATCAGCCCCAAACATCTTAAACCACGTTCCAGCGTTTCCTCCAGGATTGTTTCCTGGCAAAGTGGCCTCTGAAACAGCATTTTAGGCCCATGTTCTGTTTCAGCCATTACACATAAGTGTGGATTAGCTGAAGAATGCTATTGGCGTCTTGGCTTCCAAAAAGTGTGGTGAAAATACTTGACGGGGATGAGTGGAGGTCTTTTTCTGCTTTGTGCTGGTATCTTCTGTCACAACATTACGGGAACAATTACAGTGTGCTGGAAAGCAGGCCGGGCCCAAACCAACACCAAACGCAGCAGAAGGGTTTCTGCTGCAAAATGAAGCAACGTGCTTGAACAAAATGATTGATGGTGCAAAATTAAAACAAAATCTAGGATATTAGATGACTTACATAAAGGATTCTCTCTATTTCAGTGAAGAATCAAGAGCCCCCCCCCCTCAAAAAAAAGGGTAGTATAATGTTTTGGACATGAACTTTTCTTGTAGCAGCTCCTTTATTTAATGGTGGAGGAATCACTGCTGTGTATATGCTGTGTATACTGTGGCATAACTCAAAGTAATGGGCTCCGCTGCTAAAAACACATACAGTTCACAGCATCTGTGTAGTAATGGTTTCTAACGGTTACCCACTTTATTCAGGATTTATTTTACTAAGACTGGAAAAGGTTCGAATTCCTCATGATAATAAACCAAGATGAAACAACAGTGGAGTTGCCTTGAAACCCTCAGTGCCGTACTGGGTGACGTTATTGTTTGTAGTGAATGAAAGGCAATGCTGCCATCTTGTGGTCATAGTCAATAGTTTTTAATTCTTGTGTCATTTAATGTGTATGAATGGGTCTAATGGATTCTGGTTTGGTCAAATACAACAAAGTGTATCTGTCCAGTTAAACTGTTGTGTTCAGTTACTAGTAAGTATAGTGTACAGAAAGTGGAATACTGTCAGAAAAACCCACAGATACACTGAGGCTGGACAGCACATGGTCCTTTAGAAATATGGATTTGCGTTTTCCTCTTATTTAATTTTTGGGAAGAACAATAATCAATGAATGAATCAACAATAAAATGTACTTTATTAATAGTTCATATTGTAGATTTGATTCCATACATTTATACACTTTATACAATATGTATTACTTTATCAAAAGGTCATCATGTTGCCTTTTTGTTAACATCTATTTGAATTGGTGTCCTTGTGAACTGTCATGTTGTATTTGCTGTATTGTACTGTATGTTGAAACTTTGTACGGCTGCTACCTTTTTATCTCAATGGGACTTACTGGTTAAATAAAGGTTAAATTAAAAAATATATATATATTTTTTTTATATATGTGTGTGTGTGTAAATACCTATCTCCACAATCAGCATAATATTGTGGCAATCAATAAAACTTTCAATTTAATGATCAATAAAACTATGAATAAATATTCACATTCAATATTCATTGAAATATATCAAATCTAGTATGAAAAGTAGAATACTGTCACAGTAATATTTGTTTCAGAGTAAATGGAATATGTTTTAAAAGGTCCTTTAGGCTGTGTTGCTGTTAAAGAGAAATACCACCATGTGACTCCTGAGGTCCAGGAGAGACCGATCTGTATATATAATCTATATATAATCTCATAGTGAAGAGTTGAACCTGTGACGTCAGCAAGATGTGAAATATTCCTCTTAACCAGACACAACAATAATAACTGCATTGATTAATACGAGTACATCCTCAACACGTGCCTGTCAAGTGTCTCACAGTTGTAGTGTCAGTCTCAGACGAGGGAGCAGACTCCAAAAAGCACTAAGACTATTTCATATCATTTTTGAAACAATGATGAAAAAAATGGTAGTTATATGCCAGGTATAAACACATATACAGGGGCCTTCGGGATACTTTTCAATTGCAGTCTAGACATTTCAACATTTGCCCTCGTTTCCTTTAAAATGACTTGCAAGCATTGATAGCGTCCCTCATTCAAAAGAAAGTGGAGGATGTCGGGTAGCGAGTAGGAAGACCGTCCCCTCGCGTCGACAAGCGTCCGCCCTGCCGAAGTGTCCTTGAGCAAGGAGCCGAAAGCCTACCAGCTCCAGGTGTTGGAAGTTGAAAGGAAGCTTCACTACGGGGATCATCGAGGTTTATGGGTTCATAGACCGTCGTGGTGAACAGTCTCGTACACTCGAACAGTCAAAGGGAGCTCGGACAGTGATTCTTTCATGCCATGTGAAAGAACATCATAAAAACTTTGAAGTACTTTGTTTTCTTGAGCTTGAATCCGACGCCAGCTGGTTGGCATTTTCAACTTTTACTGCAATTCCACTGGTTTCCTTTGTGCCAGGTAAGGATCAGCTGTTCTGGGTAACAACAGTGCTGCTTCATACCAGTCAAAGTGAACACCAGTTTATGACGGACATGCCTCGGTGAAGCAGATTCGTTTTGTGTGTTGAGCGAGAGAGTGAGTGAGCGTGTGGATGCTAGCTCCTACTCCTGTTAAGGTCATATTCAGGATAAGATGTTTGTATGCATTTCCACATCCTGCTCACAGATAAAACCTGCGTACAGGAATAAACAGGATATTCTGTTTTTTTACCATGAAAACAGCTTGAACTGATAAGGTGTTTACATGCCTCGGGAGCCAGCGTCGGTATGTCCCAGCTTTCAGATCCACATTTCTCATTTGATATCGTCTCATATCTATCATGGAATAGTTGGGTGACACTCTTGAGCGAGTGCTTCCCACGGTCCCCGGTGTCCCGTTGCTTTACTGGTTGCCTACGGGCCTCGGCAGAAAATAGACGGCCTTCTGACCCTGGTGGGTCTTTGGTCCCGCTTTGGGTTTGCCGTTCCTCTTCAGCCCAACGTACCAGTTGTACTTCTGGGAGCGATACGTGTTGTAGTGGTTTTCCTCATACTTCTCGAGGAAGTAGCATTCGTCATTCAAGGCTTGCTGAGAGGAGAAAGAAGAAAAGAGAGAAAGCGTTTGTTTCAGTAATGTTCATGTGAAAAGGTTAAGAGATACATACGGTACATCATGTACTCAATAACGGGAATCCAGAACATGACACATCTGCAGTTACGTTGCTCATCTCTGGTTTTACATGTCCCAACGACGGGCTCTTACTCATAATGATTTACAAGGTAAAACGATTATCTTAAAAAACCTTTTGCTGATAGAACACACAGTAAGTTTCCACTGTGGAAAATAACCTCAGAAGAATAGAGGAATGAGGAATGAGTAACGCTCAACTTATTTGACGAGCAGGATTTTATAAACTGTTAGGTGAGGAGTTACAAAGTGAAAGCAAAGTCTCATTGTGGTGAAATGAGACTCTTACTGTATAAAAAATGCTTTGAAATGAAAATGACATTGAAACTCAGTGGTCCAAAATGAAAGATTATTCTATATTAACTGGCAGGCAACTTCAATGTTTCATGTCAGCCATAACTCTCATAGTAGGAGTCCCTGCCAACGCTTCAGTCCCACGCTGTCATGTACAAACTGACCGATCCGTAGAGGCGTCCATCTTTGTCCATGGCCAGGTACCTCGCCGTCTTCTCACCCTTGACGACCACCACTCCGGCACTCACAGCCTTCACCCTCAGGACGTCTGCAACACAGACACGTGGTACTGGTCCATTCATACCAAGGTGTGTGGGTATATCATCATGTACTGTGGAAGGTTAAACCCACCTAAACTCAACTAAACTCAACTTTTGATTTGTGAAAGAGAGATAACCCACATTTTCAAGTCAATATAAGACATTATTATCTAAAGTTATTGTATACAGGAGAGTTATTGCCTTGCTCAAGGGGATTTTAATACTGATCATGGAATTTCCCCACTTATTCATCACCTGCCACCATGGATTTCAACCAGCAACTTCCCCCTGAGGCCAGATAACTTCTTACTAGTTTCATTTAAAGTATACCAGCCAAACGTTACCTTTTAGTTATTATTAAACGTATTACTTACTATTTATTTTGACAAAGGTGAAAACTTTTAGTCATTATTAAATTGATGATTTTTGTATGAAAAGTCCAAATAATCAATAGTATCTGTTAAGGAGACATTTCCTGTCTTCCCCCTACAGCCTCATCATAACCCTAAAAGTTGTGTCTACTCTTCTCTCATGTCTGGCTTGTGTTTTAGTTTCCAGCCCTCTGATGACATCCACAGAATAAAGTGAGTCTGAACTCCAACAGGGTTTTTTTTCCTCACCGTAGGGATCGTTGTCCTGTCTGCCTCCGGTCACCGTCCCATCCGGTAAAATCCTCAGATGGTGTCCTCCGTTCTGGCAGTAGAGCCTGGTGAGCGCCTGGTGCTCCTGCCGGGACCGGTCCAGCGAGGCCGGCGACAGCACGGTAACCTCTCCCTCGGACATCCTGCAGAGAGCGAGCGTCCCGGAGTGATGCCCCCCTGGCTGCAACGACAAAAGGGGGATAGTGGATTAAGGAGGGGAGGGTCCACTCTGTTTAAACGTCAATGTCACCTGGTCTGTGTTTGAGAAATGAGAGAGGAACAGGAAAGGGATAACGCCGCCTTCATGATTTGATTACGGGAAAAGCTCCCCCCACCTCTCTCTCTCTCTCTCTCCTACTTTCTGTCCCACTGTCTTCCCTCCTCTCTCTCTCTCGCTCTGTCTCTCTCTCTCTGCCTTTTATGGCACTCTGTTTTTGCACATGAAATGATCCAGCCAGCCGCGGAATCAGATCTGGTTGGAGGCCAGAAGCAGAATCGCCACATGACCCGACATGTTTTCTGACTGCGCATCACCTCGAAATGACTTCCAGATGGGGACGTGATGTCATTTTCACCTGAAACCAAAAAAACACGAGGCCAGACAACACAACAGACAACATGTGGACGTGCACGCCGGTGGAGAAAATAAGTGACGCGGTATTGTAACATTACAGCACCACCATCACCTAGACTCAAACACAAAAGTTCTCCTTAGAAAACAGTTAGAAAAAAGTAAAAATATGAAATACCCTTTTATTTTGAAGGCCTACGAGCCCTCAGCACGGTAATAGGCAAAAATAGACGCTACAATAGACAATAGACAACACACTGTTCACCATATACATCATACCTCTCAATTAAAACAGCCTGTCACTCAAACCGACCACCAGTATCCGGCCAGCTCTGCCTGCCTTTCCCTCGTCTCCCCTGAATCACTTATCCAAGAAAGATCAAGTCTCCATTTTACAGCCAACATGTCAGTGTAATCTCTCTATCCTGGAGAGGAAGAGATCCCAGTGTGGCGGCAGCTGTCACGAAGTCCCGTCCCGTCAATGGGAAAAAAGCAGCGAGTCGGCCAGCGGCGGTACGGTACTGGGTGGTGGTTCAACTCTGCTCTGTGTTATCATTAGCGTCTGCTAGCCAGAGCTACAGTATAGAGCTACTATAGCCAGCGTAGCCCCACATCTGGAATGTCTTGGAAAGGCATCTGAAACAAGCAAGAGGAAGAAGAAGAAGAAGAAGGGGGGGGGGAAAAGAACGAGAAAGCCGCAAAGAAGAGGAATGCGAGGCCTGTTTTTCCTACCAGCAGCACCGGCAGCAGATTGTTGTCTTACTGGATGTGAGGCGTCGGTGCCAGACGCACAGTCCACAGGGACGTCTGGACAGACCTGCCGGTGCGAATGACGTCCGACGGCTAGCCGGAGTGCGAGTGCGTGGGAGTAGAGGTTGAATCTGCACTATGCTCTGTGTGTGTGTGTGTGTGTGTGTGTGTGTGTTGGGGGGGAGGGAGTATTTGGAGTAAGGTAGTGCAGTGAATGAAGTTGAAGTTCGTCCTGAGGCTTTCAGTGAACCGGCGGGAGGCTCACCGACCTCGTGGCTCACCCCTACCTGAGAGAAGGTCATGTCACAGCGCCCCAGATGAGCCAGCATGTCTTCTTCTTCTTCTTCTTCTTCTTCTTCTCCTCTTTCTGAATGGGGGGGTTCAGGTGAAAGTGGCTCCTCGGCCGGGCGTTCTTTAGGGACTGGAGTGTGTACGTCGGTATTTGTACTCCGTCTGCCCCCCCTCTCTCTCTCTCTCTCTTCTATCAACGTCAGAGGATCCATTTCAACAGGCTAACGTCAGAGCTATATTAACCACACTGGGAGAGAGAGAGAGAGAGTGTGTGTGTGTGACGCAAGTGTACAGGCCATGGGATCCATCCAGGGCCTGGAAATGAAGCAGGGCTGCCCGTCTGACTGGGCGCTGATACATTCCTATAGGGGTGTCCTCCTGGAGACACTGGTGAGCAACACAATATAAACATCTCGAATAGTCACAAAGAAGATGATTTCAATTCCCGGAATAAGCGCTTCACCGGGCCAGTAATATGTACCCACACTCATCCAGCACCCCGAGCCAGGTTTCTGGGTAACACACGGTCTAGTTTGACAGCACAGAGGGCTGTTACTTCACATTACGCTATTTGGAGCTGTTGTTTTCAATTCAGCTCACTTCAATTTCCATGGTAAGTAACAAAAACACCAGTGATTTCAATTGACAATAAAGAAAAGATCCTTGGAGACGGATAGTACATGTCCTCAAAACATAAAACACAGATACACTCCTGATAATCAACATGAGAAACTCTCAGAATCACATTTAGATTTTGAATGAAACAAAAAAAACAACCTGATTATCACTTCAGTGTCACTCTGCCACTCCGATTCCAACTTGGTAAATGGAGACAGCCGATGGCAACGTTGAGGCACATTCTGGAAGAAAAAAAAACCCACGCCTTTAAATAAAGAGGTTGGACTGGCACGTCTCTGGGAGGCCGTCACTCACGTCCAAATAAAGTCCTGACGAGGGAGAAGGAGCAGCAGTGGACACATGCATTACTGTGGGCGGCATGTCGATGTGAGGATACGATACAAACACAGGGATTTTGTGAGGGGTGGTGCACAGACATTGATTTCTAAATTCACTGTACATTTATATATACATTTACCTATATATATTTTATTTTATTTTTTATTTATTTATTTATTGAATTGGGACAGTGCCAGCATTACACATCAATGTAAATGTGCCAGAAGTAGCACAATTGCTAAATTTCATCGGTAGTCCCAAGGCAGGTACTCACAAAAACACAAAACAAACAAAAGACAAATTACAAACAGTATTACAATAAAAAGTTACATACAGTAAAAAAGTTAAAGTGCACAATGAACCGAAAGCCCTACATATACATATATATCTGGATATATGTACCCAGAACTTGGGGGGTTATTCATCTTTATTTCAGGTCCATATCAGTATCTCTAATGTATCTCAGAATAGTGGAGATGTTGCATGTTACTTAGAGAACAACTTTCATGGCTCCTAAACATGAGGAATGCAACACGCTCAGCTTCTATTTTTGCACTGGTAAGTAAGGTATGACAGTTTGGAGGTAGGTGTCTGACGTGCACACACACACACACACACACACACACACCACACACACAGCACACACACACTTTCACTCACTCACTGACTGTCTCACACTCACACACCACTTGTAAACAGAAGTAGTGTGCCGGCTCGGTGAATTATTCACAGTTGGCCTTTCCCAGCCTTCCCTCCTAATGGATCTTTCCGGCTCTTCTCCTCTCCATTATTCATTCTCCCGACATCTGCATTTTAAATCACTCGGCCGATCTAAATCTTTTAAGTGTAAGATATAAAACTCCGGGGGAAAGTACGCGGGTAAGAAAATACCGACTGAGCTACAGAAAACTTTAAAGTGGGGTGGCTGGAGGAGAGAGAGTGGAAGTGAGAGATAGAGAATAGACAAGAGAGAGAGAGAGATAGAGAGATAGAGAGAGAGAGAGGCAGAAAGTCAAAGATAACACATTTATGATTAGAGACAACATTAAAAATGTGATGTGCAACACATATTTCATTTATTTCATTTTCTGTTAAATATTATAGTTGCTTGACCTATGTACACACACACACACACACACGCACGCACGCACACACACACACACACACACACACACACACACACACACACACACACACACACACACTAGTAGAGACCCTGACCTATTTTTCTCTGACCTTTTCAGTTTCTAGTCTTTTGAAAATCACAGATTTATGGAATTAAGTGCAATATTGCAACCAACCAGCAGATGGCAGAATAGGCTAACTAGCAATATAAACTTACAAGTGAATTTCAGAGTGCTGTGATCATCTGCTTTATGTAACACAATGCACCACACTGCCACACCACACACATTCACAGAGAACAAATAAGTGAAAAGTTGAAGCCAATAAATATAATGTGTGTATATTTTCTTCATGATTCAAACATTGAAAAACAATTGGGTATGATTACATTGTCTTTACAACCATTTAATACATAATTGAGATAAATTGAATCATGGTTTCAATAAATAATAAATTAATTGTCATGTTGTCATATTTATGAAGAGGAATGGAAATATGAGCATGAGAGTCAAAGAAGAACTGAGCCCTGATGCCCACAAGCATCTTAGCGCTGCCTTTGTCTTTCATTAAAGCTCAATCTGTAAATATTAAATTTACACTTCAATTATAACAATATTAACTATTTGATGAAACATCGGTCATCATAGGGACCAAAGTTTGCTTTGCCCCCTCAGCTGGGATTCAGTGCCTTGCCAAAGGGCACTTCAGCAGGGTGGATGCTTGCTGATACAGGCCCTTCAACCGGGATCCTGGACGGTTTTGGACCTGTGATGTTTTCATTATGAGACAGTCGCTCTAACCATTAAGCCACATAGCTGACTTCATAATGGCAGTGTGCCCCCACCCCCCCATTGTGACCTCACTACTGGCTTTGTTTATGTTTTGATTGGAGACATTTTCATAAACAGAAATCGATTGTGTGAGCTCATGGCAGAGGGCTTGGTGACAGCCAAACACATGTTTTACATGTATTCTGAGGTTGTGGAAGGTTTGTTTTTGTTGGTAATGTTTGTGAGACTAAGATAAAGCAGACGTGTAGTTTGAGCTGAAAAACAAAACCACCTTATATTCCATACGAATTGTAAGCCAAACTCTTCAAAAATGTGAAGCATGGAACAACACGTGTGTTTAGTTTAGTTCATGTTTATGTAGAGAAACACCAATAATATGCTGTAAATTTTTAAGAAAGCATACTGCAGTGAGCATACAGCCGCTAGTCAGATAAAAGAGATCAGGTAGAAATATTGGGAGTCCATTTCTAAACACTATATATCTATTTTGGGGAAGAAGAAATCCATCTACCTTGATATCTCTACAGTGTAGCGGACCAGTCTCTAAAAGTACTGTACGTATTGTGAAAAATAAAGTATAGTTTCCTACTATTCTTTAAAATCTACTATAGTTTGTTTTCATTGTGTAAGGCTAGATATCTAAAATCCCATATTGAGAGGAAAAAAAAGCCAAAAAGAGCCAATATCCAAGATTAATGTGAGTAATTGTTGTGAATGTTGTCCACCAGTATCTGTCTGTCTGTCTGGTTCTTGAGATAGCCCCCCTTGCTAACACAACATATGCTAAAGACAGACACACAACACCCAGCAGGAACTTGAAGAAGACTGAGAGGATTCGCCTTGAACTATGAGTTCTTGTTGCTGATGAGTTCAGTATCAGAGCGGCAGATGGAAAAATGAGCGTGCGACAAAACACCGTGCTCTGCTTTGACAGGAGAAGTAACACGTCTAAATGTGGAGCCGTTTTCACACGAGAAGCACAAACACTCACGCTGTCTGTCAGTGATGTACCAATATATTATATTATATGTTCAAGAACCTTACACATTCATATGAGACATTTTGAGACGAGTGATAGGCTATTGTCCACTCACACATTTCTCCAAGCTTGTTGTCGGGTAGATTCTCTCTGTTCGGCTCATAGATGGAAAATTAGATCATTTCAAACTTTATAAACCCATCATAAGTCAGAATACAGATGTGTAAAGATGTTTTACTGTAGTAGTTACAAACATTCAATGTTCAGTGTGAAGAAACTTTGAACAGCCAAACAGACAACACAGTTTACAATAAAAACTCCATCCAATAAGTTAATCAATAAGGAATAAATGTTGCAACAGTCTGTGGTGGGGCTACAGTGTTTAAACAGATGGCGCCATACTGTATATAATAGACTAAACCCATCATAACTCAAAATACAGATGTGTAGATATGCTTTACTGTTGTATTCAGTGTTTACAATAATAATAACTTTATTTATAATAACTTTATTTATATGCACTTATCAAAACAAAGTGTTTCACAGGAGTAAAAAGAGACAGCTGGGAATAAGGAGATAAAACAAAATAAATGTGAATGAAATACAAAATAACAAAACAAAAAATAAATCTAAAACATTCTAGCACAGAAGGTTAGGTCAACAATCAAAATGTAAGAAAAGGTCCTTTAAAGTTGGACAGTGGGAACACAAGGAGAAAGTCAACCAATATGACATGTAAAACAAACAAACACTAAACTTCCAATGTAGAGAAACTTTGAACCGCCTACATGTAAAACACTAACACTGAAATAAAAAAAAAACTACAACACATTTCACCAAAAAAACAATCAAACTGCGGTGGGGCTAAAGTGTTTCAACAGAGGGCGCCAGAGAGTAATAATAGACTGGGGCTTTAATCCAAGCTGGGGCAGATACCCCTAACAGACAGAAATTCCCCGCTCTGGCTGAAATGACATCAGCCTCTCCTCCCACCAACCAGGCCAGCATGACTCCAGGCTCCCGGCCCGCTACAATCCAAGATCGTCTATGTTTGAGAGGATGAATCACTCCATAGTTAAAAAAGAAAAAGGAAAAAGATTAAACTGGCACTCCTTCCGGTTTGCATAAGTGGACACTAACCCTCAAGACAGTAAAAATAACAACTGATCTGGTGCAGACCTGAAACAAAACTGTTTTGCTCATAAACTACTCATCACAAAAAACTACATTTTGACTCTGGATGTTAAGAATACTTTCACTGTGTGTGCAAATAAACCTTGGTTGTTTTTGTTGGCCATATCTCACAAGATCAATATTTTATCAACGTCACTGATTACGTCACCGCTCGAAGTGGTTACAAAAAGACTGACAAAAATCTCTGACAAAATCTAGATACAGTACATGTTGTACATGACCACAAATCACATAGTTATATGCATCTAATGACTAACGCCTTGAGTTTTTCCTTAGTGTATACACTAGGTGTCTCAATAAGATATACATCTGGCCATTTAGTTGGTCACACACCCACTGACAGGAGGGAAGGGATCTGGCAGGTTAGGGTCCATCAGAAAGGGTGAATTTATCTGCGTCTGACCATGTTTCTCTACGAGACATCAAGCTGTTTAACTCGCTAGTTAGCTAGCTAAGATGTGAGATGTGGTACAACTGGTACAACTCTGCAGCACTTCAGTGGTTTTCTGCCACCAGTTAGTGCACATGCATGGCAATGCTTGTAAACATTAGGATTAGTCCATAAACTAGTCAGTGAATACATGTTGCCTCATTCTATGATATATTTCAGAATCTGAACTACAGTAAGTAGTTTCCTTGTATCAACTAATCCGTAATGTATTAGAAAAGGCACAAGTGAACCAGAGGCAGGCAGAGTGACGTCAACTTCATCTCCTTACAAAACTGGGCTCTTGTGTGCAATCGTTTTCCCGCCATGACGTTTGCGGTACCCGGAAATAGAGTCAGAGTGACACCTCTTCACCTTACCACCACCTCTCGGTTACAATGTCGCTCTCGGGCTCTCCTCTCCCGCCCCCCGGTCCCGCCCGTTCCTTTTATCCGGCCACGCTATTGGCCGGGAGAGACGCCAGTCGGGGGATTATCTGTCTCGCGGTAGGTTGCTCGCGGACGGCAGCGCTGAGAGGGCTGGAGAGAAAGCACTGCGTTTAAAAACGCCCAGGGAAGACACCGCAATTACACAGGCTTGGGTTTATTTTTTGCAACCTCCTTGCCCCCTCCTCGTCTCTATCTCTCCCCCCTTGCCTCTCTCTCCGGTCCTGAATGACTCGGTCGCGAGGAATGCACCGGTTTACCTGAGCAAGTGGAGACTCCCCTGTCCGCCACTTTTACCAAGACACTTTTTTTTTTTTTTTTTGGTAAAGGTTTTGGATGCCGTGTCGGATTGCACTAAGGCTGCTGCCATTCTAACAAGAAGACCTCAATACCTTGTTTTTGTGTCAGCTTGCATGTTGCCGTAAATTGAAACTACTAGTGGTTGGGGGGTCGGCGAGGGGAAAGCAAGGTTATGTAGGCATTTATCTGGATATATATTTCCGCCGCTTGTTGACATCTTGTAATTGGATTTTCCATCATCTCGAGCCGCTCAGGAGCAGGAGGACCAGCAGCAGCAGCAGCGGTAGTTGTTCAGGTCAGATATTTCTACCTCCACCTCCACCTCCTCCTCCACCTCCTCCTCCTCCTCGGAGCTCGCTGGCTGGTCTGCATAGGTCGTATAGGTGGTAGAGGCCGGTGGGAAGATGGGACTACCAGCCCTGGAGTTCAGCGACTGCTACCTGGACAGCCCGCAGTTCAGAGACAGACTCAAGTCGCACGAGCTCGAGCTGGACAAGACCAACAAGTTCATCAAGGAGCTGATTAAAGACGGGAAGGCGCTGATCCAGGCTCTGAAAAGTAAGTGTGTGTGTGTGCGTGCGTGCGTGCGTGTGCGTGTAGTTTACTGGAACAACTAAACCCTCTGCTGATTCACCAATGAAACCCATCCATGATGTCCATGAAGACAAAAAGCTGGTTTGGTTCTTGGTGTTTTTGAGAGTTAGAGATCTGTGTGTGTGTGTGTGTGTGTGTGTGTGTGTGTGTGTGTGTGTGTGTGTGTGTGTGTGTGTGTCACTGATAAGGCACCCAACAGAAGTTAAAAGAGAAACGGCGGGGGGGAATGAGTGAGTGATGCGTATGAGTATGAAGTTGTCAACACATCTGATCCTGTCAGGGGGGCCACGGTACTGTACACTGTACTTATGTTAAGGCCGGGTTGAGAGAGAGAGAGAGAGAGAGGAAGGGAGGGAGTGTGTGCCTCACCCACCGATGGGTGTGTGTGTGTGTGTGTGTGTTTCAGTCTGCGGTTGTTGAGTGGTGATAACCTTTGAGGTGAGATAGCTGTTATGAATGTCTCTCCATCCTAATTGTTTTAGGAGTAAACCTGATGACGTGCCAGAAACTGGACAGATGAAAGCTCAGATATCAGATGTTAGGAGGGGGGACTGTATTACACACGTAACACCACTTTCCACCACTCTCTCACGTATTTCTCTGTCTGTAAATTGAGTTGACTCCCTGTTACCTCGAGCTGCTCTGACCTGCAGTAGCCTGGCGTAATCAAACGTTTTATGGGAAAAAGGTGTGGTGGGAAACGGAGGCAAACAGGGAGTGAATCTGCAGGCCAGTTAACAGGCCAGTCAGACAGTCCAGTGGTATTAAAGGAACATACCAACAAGCGCGTTGACCCACTTAGATTGCAGTTTCACCTCCTGACCGATATGTCAGAGTAATACTGGACTTTTTATTTATCAGATATCAACCAGATGGCTCACTGCCGATGTGGTGAAGGTTTCCTCCCTCACCACAACCACATAAAACTCCATAAATCCAATGCAATGACATATTTTCTTTGATGACACATTTCTTTATCCATTTAATAGTTAAATTATGTGTTTTTGTAAATGTCATTTAAAGGCTCAGTGTATCCCAGAGTTTCCCTTTCCCTCTGATAGGTACGATGGATCACCGAGCCTTAAGGAGCTGCCAACCCACCTGATAGAAATCCATTAGTACTGGTTTCAATAGAGTTTTAACATCACATGATGGTGTAAATGCGTCTTTTTAACCTTTTTCTAGAGTAACTCTCCAAGAGAAACGTTGTTAAACATATTGAACATGGGCACAAAATATCGGCTATTGGCGTTTTCAGGCTAAAAGCGCCGGTGTCGGCTTTCAAAACCCCTAGCAGATACTGTTCACACAGCTCGGCTCCCCGGGCTGCTCATCACCTGAACTCCCCACCGCTGCGTTATCTGCTGGACCTCTGATGGATGCGGCAAAAACAAACAACAAAAAAAACAAAAAAAACGGGGGGAAGCTTTTAGTTCTCTGTGGCCACAAAGCTCTTGTCAGCTGACGTGCAGCTATCGGGACAATTCTGCCATTGTCCATTAGTCAGATCTAGAAATCAAACAGCATGACCTGATTTACTGAGGACAGGGGTGAGAGAGAGAGAGAGAGAGAGAGAGAGAGAGAGAGAGAACCAGGACAAAGAGAGAGAGAGTCATTTTCCTCCTGTGCCATTGTAACTGTGCAGTAGCAGTAGCGGCGTCTTGCTGATGAAGTTTATTTTGAAGTACTACACTGTTGTACTGACCTGCAAACTCAGTCAGCTGGAGCCACTCTATGTTTTTTTTTTTTTGTGCGAGCGGTTGAATTTCTAAGGGGATTTTGAAGCTCTGTCTCTCACTCGGACTATTCTTAGCTCGGCTGTGAATCTCTCCGCCACACCTTTCATCGCACCTCCATCCCAGCCAGGAGGTTTTCATCTTGACCACGCTGGGAAGCCCCCTGAAGGTTGTTGTGTTAATTGCTGATTGCTGCAGGGAGAGATTCCCACCGACAGATCACACATGTGTTTTTTTGTTGTAAACCACTAAATCCACGCTGCCGCAGAAAGGCAAAACATTTACAACCGCCATGTGGCCATGTTACTCAGATCCTGTGTTTTTTTCCCGCCGTACGCTGACTGAGCTTCATCTGCACAGACAATCAGCTCTTCCTGCAGCAGTTTGATCACATTTAAAGACTGTTATGTGTCATCAATCTGTGATGAAGTGTCGTAAACCGCTTTCCCCTCAACCGGCCTCGTCAGTTAGTGATTTCCTGGACGTGTTGTGTTCACTTGGGTTTCACGTGTAGGTGGAGAGAGAGAGTGATAGCAATAGTGAGAGCGAGAGAGCGACGGTTTCCAGTTGAGGAAAGAGCCAGCGTCGTGGACCTCACTCAAAACACAAAAATAACTTGTGGCTGCAATGCATTCTGGTCTATTGAGGCTACTCTGCCTCTTCTACGATGGATTCTGAGGGACTGACGCCAAAACCTGTTCATGTTTTCGATCGCTGAAGATTTCAACTCCATCGTAGCCGTGCAGGAAATATATTGATGTGATGTCATGTTGTCTGTTTGGCCAGTTAACTAAAAAAAAATGAAATGGATGGCGAAGTATTTTAGGGGAACTGATAATACAGTACTTATTGGAGTAGTATGTGGTTGCTTTGCTCAGATAGAGGCATCACAGCTAGCGCTTTACTGCAGCACCATCCTTGTTGGTGGGTGTGAAATTGGTTTATGTAGCAATTAGACATATAGACACATCCAGACAACACACACACACACACACACACACACACACACACACACACACACACACACACACACACAGCCAGATGTCATATAAGACCATATCCAGCCTGTTATTACAGAGCCAGTGAAACGCTTGGCTCCCTGCTCCGCCTCCAACATGACACGGCTCAATCAGCCAAACAAAACCCTGTAATTACCGGCTAGGCATCCGAGACGCCGTGTTGTGACAGCCGATACGACACTCGTGCGTGATTTGTTTCCGTTTTTTTTTTTTCAGCTAGAGGAAGGCGTGAGGGGGAACTTGAGTTGTTGAATTCACATCATCATCCGCTCACGATGTCGCGGGTTCGAGTTCGAGTCAGGACCTCGTTGTACGGCCTCCCCTCTCGCTCTCATCATGAAACAGGAATATTTGAAGAGTGTATTTTATGTTGCAGTCACTCAAAGACCTTGCTAGCGTTCCAAAAATCTTCATTGTTTGTCTTGTGCTTGAGTCTCAGTTAGGGGGCATGTCATGTATTTGTAACGCCGTGGGTTTGATATGATTTGAGGCAGTTAGTTTGATGGCATATTGTAGAAATGATACTACACTGGTTGCCTCTGGGAAACCCTCAACCTGAAGTGATTCTAACGAGACATTTTGATTGGATTTCACACAAGTAGCATGAATATGATTTTCTATTATTATTATTATCATCGTAGGTTTCAGTGGAAAGATGTAGCCCGTCATGGTTTCAGAGGCTTTTCCACTGTCAAATGTAAAGATATTCAGCTATCAGCTATCTGCAACTTCAATAAAAAAAAACAACAAGTATCGGTATCAGCCTTCAAAAACCCATGTTAAAACCTAGTCAAGATCACAGCAATCAGCCAGTCAATCATTCGATCGATCAATCAATCGATGATCACAGTACCAGTGTGTCAGAGCCACACCCAGAAACATGTGATGTCTGTCAAGGCTTGTTTCTCACAGTGAGGTGATGGTCCGCCAGGAAGACGGGGCCTGGGGTCAGAGACGTTCTAGGCCAGGACTCATCTTACAGGAGAGATGTGCCACACATTGTCACACATTGTCACACACACAACAACAGACACGCACACAAACACGTGTTACAGTGAAGGCACGACTTTTCCCTCCTGTCACACAGATCGTTTCCCGTAACCAGTAAATTGTGTTTTCAGGCCCTGGAAGTGTGTGACGTGAGAGAGTATCTCATGGTGGTCCCCTCATATGCTGTTGGGCCGAAGACTGTGTGTGTGTGTGTGTGCGTGTGTGTGTGTGTGTGTGTGTGTGTGTGTGTGTGTGTGCATGCATGTGTGTGTTGTGCATCTCGCTCTTGTCACGTGGAAGTCTGAACTCTAATTTTGTTGGTTTTCATGTTTTAACTTTGAAGTATAAGCTGCTCCTCTTTGGCTTGAGGAATGAATTGTGCGACCCTTGACCTGAAGTTTTTCTTAGTTCCTAGAAAGTTGACATTTTGGAGAGCCAAGGTTTTCACCGGTCAGCAACAATATGGAGGTGTGTTCTTTTGTGACCTTTGTGTGTGTGTGTGTGTGTGTGTGTGTGTGTGTGTGTGTGTTTCCTACACCGTGTAACCTGACAGAGTGTGTATCCTGACCTACGGCAGGCTGATGAGTTGATGCCACCAGATGGAGGATCGTGTCCGGAGAGCGTGCAGAGTCTTAGAGAGAGATAGAAACAATGATCCAGAGATGCAGCATGTTAGCATGTGTGCGATTCATGTTTTCACGGTGATGAAGTACTTCCTGCACTAGAACCACAGTTGGTGTCTGAAGAGTTACGAATGTGGAACCAAAAATTGCATCAAGACAATATGAAAGGAAAAATGACTTGACAAGCAGACGCATGGCTCAGGCATGTGTCCTCCTTCCAGACTTCGTGGCCTGTGACTGGTTACCGACAGTCCTGATAATGGTTCGTTTCTCAGACAGGTCAAATTGAACTTTAACTGACCCTAGCAACCTACAAACAAGCTGGGACTGACCACATACTGCTGCTATTCATGTTATTAGTCTCTCTCTCTCTCTCTCTCTCTCTCTCTCTCTCTCTCTCTCTCTCTCTCTCTCTCTCTCTCTCTCTCTCTCTCTCTCTCTCTCTCTCTCTCTCTCTCTCTCTCTCTCTCTCTCTCACCCACTGCTGCTGTTTGTGAGCAGTAATAAGGGTAATAGCAGTCAGTCACTGGCTCAACTGTCAACTGTGCTGATGGATGAGGGACTAACACACACACACACACACACACACACACACACACACACACACACACACACACACACACACACACACACCGTAGCTAATTCGCTGTTGTGTGTGTGATGGAGGGAGTGAACCCTCTTTCTAAAGGTTCAGAGCAAGAGAAGAGTATGTGCCTAGGGGCGAGAGAGAGAGAGAGAGAGAGAGAGTGTGTGTGTGTGTGTGTGTGTGTGTGAGAGAGAGAGAGAGAAGCCAACATGCCTTTATTTACTACCCGCCCTTAGAGGAGCTTGGAGTAGGGCAAGAAGAGGTTGTGGAGAGGAGGAGAGGAGAGGAGGAGAGGAGGGGAACAAGAAGAAAGAAGTGATGAGGAAGAAGAGAAAGATGACAAGAAAGGAAGAAGAGGAGGAGAATAGAAGGAGGAGAGAGAGGCGAGGAGGGAGTGTCACTGTGTCTGAGGGCATTCCTCTGCATGCATCTTATGGGAACAAAGAGAAACGTGTGTGTGTGTGTGTGTGTGTGTGTGTGTGTGTGAATATCTAGGGTGTGCTTTGACATGTATCATGTGTGTTTCCAATTATATGCAAGTGCATTTCTGTGTGTGTGTGTATGTGTGTGTGTGTGTGTGTGTGTGTGTGTGTGTGTGTGTGTGTGTGTGTGTGCATGTGTGTGTGTGTGTGTGTACTGCAGTATAGCGCAGTGGGGGTTGGGGGTTCTCCTCCAGCAGTGACGTAGCACGGAGGAGAAGGAAATTAGGGCACGACTCAACCCAGCTCTGCTGTTATTGTTGCCTCGCCTTTGTCAGAGCAGACCGTCTGAGACACACACACACACACACACACACACACACTTAAAAAAGAAACACAGATGGCGTTTGTACTTCTCCTCAGTCCGATGTAACCAGTTATTGGTTGCAGGGTGTTTTATCAAGAGTGTGTGTAAGCAAGATTCACTCCAGTGGCGTGATAAGGAAATCTCTTCCAGACATTTTGACGTACAACTTAAAGGTTTGACCCAAGCTCCGCCTCCTCGTGCATGATGGTGCTTCAGTCGTATTGGCATGATTTTGCAACTTGTATGCATCACTTCTCTTCAAAATTCACATCTCACTTGGAGCACGGCGGTCAAGGCGCTTGGTTCTGACACGTTAATATGTGGACTGACCAAAAAAAGACTCTGGGAACCTCTGAACTTTAAAGAGGAACGTTGGGATGTGTGAGTGGTGAAACCCTGTTTTATCAACAGTCCATCTCTAGCTGATATCTTCATTGAGAAAACATCAGGGATTATGAATCAACTCACATCCTCCAGTGTGCTTATAAATCATTTTTCCACCAACCAGGTTTGTTTGACGTGACAGATTGAAAAGTCCATTGTGTATTTAGACCTCCGGCCAGCGTGCTGCTTCATCCCACGAGGTCTTTGATGTTTCGGGTCCTGGACTCCAGCTGGTCTGAGGCTGCTGAATATTTTAGCCGGGGGACCTATTCGGTTACAGCTCGGCGGTAGCGCGGTGACTCCTACACACACTACATGTGTGTGTCATGTGTTTTCTCTCATGCCAATGTGGGAGCTATTTTCCTGGTATGCTAAGCGCACTCGCTAACTTCACTGTCGGCCACCTACATGCATGCACATGTAGATGTAACATTCCTTCTGAAGATGACATTTTTTTCCTCTCTCTCTCACATCTGCATTGTTGGTGGTTCCTCCTAAATCCCTCCAGGCTGCAAGTGCTGTTAATGTCCACACATGCAAACGCCTGCAGAGGAATTATTTTCCTGTGGGTTATAGAGATTTAATTTCTCCTTGCAGCTTATTAAATGTGCAGCACGTCTGTGTTTTGGACGTGAGATGGGATGTAGATGTACTGTAAATAGAAAAGGATATAGACCCCCCGACATTTCTGCGACGTGTGACAAAGACCGCAGCAACACATTCACAGAGGAAGTGAAAAGCATCTATTTCAGTTTAGTTCTTCTCCCTTCTCACCGAGTGATCTCATCTAGTTATATCCGTTATATCAGTGAGAACTGTAAAGGAGGAAGTGGAATTCACACATCAGAGCTGGAGGGTTTATTTGTGATGCCAATGTGCTTTGGCACCACCAGCTTCCACCGTTTCATCATCACCACCACTGTCACCACTTATAACGACGCTCAAGACACCGCGGCGGCACGCTTCCTCTTTAGTTGAATGCGGAACTGCAAGCATCAACTGCACCTTCTCATGTGCACAACCACACATACACACACACACACGACTCATGCTGTATTTTCTCCACCAAGGTAGAGGTATGTACCAGATTAGATTAGATTAGTTTCGGGTTGGTGTGATGCACGAAACTGACTGATTCATATCTGGCGTTTCTCATCAGTGTCGTTAAAAACCCCCCCCCTAAAGATTTCATTCTGAAAGCGTGTTAGCGAGCCACACTGACCCAAACTGAGCCTTTGACACAGCACACGGTGTTTCCCAGAGGCTGCTGACACAAACTCAATACAGAGTTTGAAGCATAGATTACATAACACGATGAGAAGGAAAACCCCTTTGACACATAGCAGACACATTATACGTGATTCACTACAGTAGCGCTACTCAGAGGGCAGCGTAACCGCTAATGTTGCAGCATCACGTTAGCTAATGCTAGCCTCGTTAGCTAATGCTAGCCTCGTTAGCTAATGCTAGCTTTGTTAGCTTAAACTAGAGCGGGAGACTCAAGCGCCTGAAGAAAAAGGTTGAGAGAGGGAATGTGAGATACCCCCATCCCTCCTCCCTCAAAACCTACAATAGAGGCGCCCTTGAGCAAGGCACCTAACCCCGAACCGCTCCAGTGAACCTGCCCAGTGGCCAGGCAGGTAGCAGACTGCGGTCCTACTGGGTACAGCACCCAGGGGTGAATGTGTGTAACTCTGTGAGCATGAAGCAAAAAGAGAGCATGCACGCTCAGCACAACCCTCCCCTGGACACATAGTGGGGGAAGTGTGTGTGCAGAGTCACACAAGGTCACATGCAACTTGGCCTCGCTGCTGCGCCACATTCTGCACGACCGTGTGTGTACTTTCAACTACACTGGAAAAAAAAACCCTAAATATTCAGTCGATTAAACAATGAACTCTGCTCATGCTAGGGAGCGCACCGCTTATTTGCCTCTTAAGATGCTGAACTTAGGGGTCGCATCATCGCCTTAAATGAAAGCGGGAGACATCATGTAATAGAAAGAGTCGGGAACGAGAATGTAGATACCCCACTCTTCCAACAGATCGATACAAAGAGGACGCCTTACAATCACCAACTCCGGTAATCGCTGCCAGTGAACTCCCAGTGGCAGGCAGGTAGCTGCGGTCCTTTGACAATGGGAGACAGGAGGTGAAGTTGTATCTCTGTGAGCATGAAGCAAAAAAGAGCATGTCGGGCTAGCAGAAAACTTCCAACAACAAATTGGGGGAAAGCTTTGTGCAAGTCACACCAAGGTCACATGCAGACTTGGCCTCAGCTGCTGCGCCGGAGAGTTCTGACAGACAGGCATGGTAACTTTCAAACTACCATCATAATATTTTTTGTCGGATTAGAACAAGTGAGACAATCTGCTTCATGCTAGCGGAGTGACCCGCCTTACTCTGCCTCGTTTTAAGATGCTGACACTCAAACAAGTCACACCGAATTGGAAGCGAAGTGAAATCACCTCAGAGCATTGGCACCATTTTTCACTTTCACGTTCACTTGAAAAATCTGATTTCACGATGGATTACGAGACTCAAAGACAGGTTAAGATGGGTGTTTTTTTTGCAGTGTATAGCGAGCTACACATTGATGTGATCAGAGCTGTATTTCCTCAGATCATAAAGCTGTGCAGGGAGAGAGAGAGGGAAAGTGAACTCTGAGGAATGCTGCTTAACTATCTGCACAGGGCTATCTGGTTGCTACTGTTTGGTCGTAAAAAGAGGAGCTTTTCACAGCCATTTAAAACCCTGTGTTTTTTTTACTTCAGTGGTTGTGGAACAAATTGTTTAATTTGAACTATTTTAACCACAGAGGCAACGTGGTGAATTACCTGACTCCCCCGCAGCCTGTCGGATAACGTCTTCAATAACTTCAATGTCACGTTTTGTTCCCGGACTTCAACGACGTAAATCAGAAAGAGTTACAAGTGTGGCAGGGAGGCAAGATTTACACTTACAAATACCAAATGGAAAAAAAAAACGTGAATTTTTGTCATCTTCAATATGACTCACCGACTTTCTTAAACATAATATTTAGACGTAGTTTTCGAGATCCAAAATCCGAAGCGGCTGGCGAGCGGTGCAGTCTGGTTTTCTCGCAAGGCCACATGTTGTAGGAGAGCGTCTTGTGCACGGTATGAACTGAACTCTTGGCAACGTGCACGGCGGGCTTGGCGTCGTCACGCAGGAGAATTTGAGGATTTGATTGGAACAAAACTATTGGGAATCTCAATCCTGGATCAAACCTGTATGCAGTAACTGGTTTATATCTTTCCCTCTCTCTCTCTCTGCTCTCCTGCTGCTGAGAGATGTTTACTGACCTGACAGCTATAGCAGGCCCTCAGGTGGGGTCAGAGGTTACGTACGTGTGTGTGTGTGCATGTGTGTGTGTGTGTGTGTGTGTGTGCACGCGCATGTGCGTGTGCTGTCTCTGTAGATCTGGCCGATCAAAGACAGTCCACTTCCTCACTTAGTAGCTTAGTGCAAAGAAAGCGTGTTCTTAGTGCTGCGGTGGACACACACGCACACACACACACACACACACACACACACACACACACACACACACACACACACACACACACACACACACACACACACACACACACACACATGCGCACACACACACACACACACACACACACACACACAGAAACCTTATTTAATTTGATAGATCAGGAGCAAGGACTTTGTATCGTGTGGTTTGATGATGTAGGAGGACAAGAGGCATGTGTAGTAATTCATCCAGAGAGGAAGCTAGTTACTGAGATCCACAGGTGATAAAACAAAAGTATTGAGGTGTTGTGTGACAGAGAGAGAAAGAGAGAGAGAGAAAGAGAGAGAGAGAGACACTTCCTGAGAGACACTTTCCTAACCTGAAGGTGAACCTTTCCCTCGTCAGCTGTCACTCACAAATTCAAGCTGTGTGTGCGATACTGAACTAGAAATCCTCAGCCTGCGGCGGGGAAAAAGGTGTGGCTCTGAAATCACCATCCTCTAACAAGGAACCTTAGGCCCTTCTGTGTGTGTGTGTGTGTGTGTGTGTGTGTGTGCGTGCGTGCATGCAGAACACCTTGCTGCCCAGGCTTGCTACAAATGTCATATCCAGCAGTGTAATCTTACCGTGGTAGCTTGAATTGTTGGCAGGAACAGTTATAGCAGCAGCTGCAGGTGTGGCTCAAATCGGGCACGAACACACACACACGTGCACACACACACGTGCACACACACACACACACACACGCACATGATAAAATAAATATTTTACTCCCACAGTGCAGAGCGATGGGAGAGGAGTTACCCAGAAGTCAGAAGCCAGCTTGGTGTTAATTTTTAGCCTCTTCTCGGGGAGCCGTGTGCCCCGTGGCTCCGCGAGGTGAAGACAGGTTTCTCGTGTCCAGGAGGGAAGATACTGCCGACGATACCGGAGAGAGAATACAGTCATTCTTTGTTGTGTTTCAGAAACTCCTTGAATGGCTCCTCGTCGAGCTCCGGGGGGGGCGTTCGTTTTTAAAGCCTCTGTTCAGGGGAACTGCGAGTCCTGTGAAAGCTGCGAGAGCCACTGTGGCTTCCCGGGGAGAAAACAGGTTTTCCTGCCCTGAGGAGGGAAGATTCATGGGAAAATGCTGCAACTTCAATATAGTCATTCTTCTTTTTAAAGGAAAAATTCACCCCAAAACACTACACAATGGTGGGAAAAACAGTGTTAGCTAGATGTGATGATGTCAAGTTATTTCCAGTGCAGCTACAACGGAGTTTGATAGCAGACACATCTAAACCATCAATGATAAACATCGACATTCAATAATCATACAGGGAGAAATCCATCGTAGCAGAGATACCAGTTTTGGACAGTAGCCTCAATAAACCACAATGCATTGCATCACTTGTTTAGTTGTTACCTCTTTTTTTTTTTTTTTGAAGAAAGAAGAAAGCAGGTTTTTTGTGTCCAGTAGGGAACATGTACAAGAAATGACTCAACGTTCAATACGTTTGGGAAACACATTGAACACCTCCACATCGAGATCTTGATGTACGTTCAGCCCCTGTGATCGGGGGGCGGTGAACCCTTAGCCTTCTTCGCTGTGGCCAGCAAGGAGAATACAGGTTTTGTTTCCAGGACAATTTGATGTTCATGTTTAGCCTCTTTCCAGGCAACAACTGAACAGCTGAATAACAGGAGTGCACAGGAGAGAGTGAGAGATAACGTTATTAGTTCAATAGTAAATCTGCTCTGGATTCTAGAAAAACGTCGACTGGTTCCCCGTGTCAGCTCCCTATCTCCTGGCTGGAATTGGAAACACTTTTTCAGGTCCTCCTACTCACTCTCTCCCTAAATCACATCCTCCCTAAACTTTTTCTTACCCTCACCTGATCTGGTTCCTGTCTCGTAAATAAAAACCTGTTATTCCTTCCCCCCAGCGCTTCTCTACAACACATGAAAACACTCGGTGTATTTGTTGTCCTCCACGCTATCTAATCGTCTGGATGCTGTCACTTATTATGACCTTATTCTACTGAGTCGCTCCAGATAAGTAAATGATGAACGTGTCAAATGATACATCAGACTCGATCGCCTTGACTCTTATCGCAGCTTAGCGTGCCAACGGGAAACTTCAGAGCATGTGCCGAGCGAACGGAGAACAAGGTTTCTGTAATGTTCAGTCAGACTGACATCGAAGGAGCGAGACGTTTGACCTTCCAAAAACAAATGATCCCGCTTCTACTTTCACCTCCTCCTCACGTTTCTCCTTCCTCTTAACTCAACGGTTTGAGCGCATCTCACACATCTCTGCGCTTCACCTTCGCTTTCTCTTCCTGTTTTTGTTTTCTAACTCCATCGCTGAAATATCCACTTCCTCCCGTCTCTCAAAAAAATCGGAAGCAACCATCCCCGTGTTTTAGTGTTTTTAAAATAGGGTGAGAGCGCTTGCGTGGAAACCCGACATGGCGAACGGAGGAAAACGGAGCTGAGAGTATTAAATGAAACGCCAGGCGACTCTTAACTCTCTCCCGGCTCGCTCATTGTTTTGTTGTGTACCACAGCAGCAGACGTGACCGGGCCAGGCCCTGTTTTAATGCGTTTTGCCAGAGGTTGTGTTATTTTCGTAACGGCGAGGCATGAGGCAAACCCCGACTGTGGTGAAGGACCGGCCATCAGTTCCAAAAAGGCTCTGGAGGCGAGATCTTGGATCCAGAAAAATACGAGTAAAAAACAAACTACTAGTAAAACTACTGGACGTTGTTAGATTATGGGTGTTATTGCAGTATTGATGGCACATATTGGACATGGGAAACATGGGAAAACATGGGAAAAAACAATCCCTCAGTATTTGAGACGTGCCTTTATTTAGCTCCAATTGGACTGGATTGTGTTTCAAATCGTAAAATCGTGCTCAGCCAATCTATGGTCTGTTGATATCTGAGAAGCTGTACATGGATGCACAATTCCCTCCGAGAGGAATGGATGTACTGAATTATTAAACACAATACACCGGCTGTCCTGTCGTCCTGTCTAGTGGAGAGTCTTGTAGAGAGAGAGATGGAGAGAACGAGCACTGGAACAAGCCAGACTCACTTTAAGACTTTAAGAAAGAGATAGTATGGTGGAGCAGTCAGCAGTCTTTATATGTTCAGACAGCAAACGCAGCAGAAATGGACGCGCTTCGCCACGAGGCGTTCTCTGGAATAAATCATCTGGAGCAAGAAATTGGCCTGAGGCAGTAAAGTCAGTAAGAAATTCCAGTCCACCAAAACCAATAGTCACAGAGAGAGAGAGAGAGAGAGGGAGAAATTGATTTCCAATTGACTGAGATGAGAAACGACCGAGAGGATGAGAGAAAACAATGTAAAACAAACGAGGAAGGAGGGAGTGAAGGAGGGTGTGAAGGAGGGAGTGAAGGAGGGTGGGAGAGAGAAAGGCAGGGAGGAAAGGGGGATGTTAATACTTGTTTACTGCTGATACTGATTTTTTTTGATTGAGCACCAAATGGAATTGACCAATACTGAGTTGCGTTGCTTTTATCCATTTCTAGATTTAAACTATTAGATTTGGTCATTGCCCAAAAATAATTAAGATAAGTCATTTTTCTCTATTGATGAGATCAGTGGAGGGAAATCTACATTCTTCTGTGAAAAAGGCCAGAACATCAAATCACTTGGATTTTCTTCCTGACGTGCATCAGATGGCTCTTGCTTTTTGATTTTAATATTGTGTCAGATGCACTCATGTTGGCCAGTATCAGATATCTGATGCTTTTATCGATGTCTGTACGTCCCTCGGTGGAAAGAAGGAAAACGGCAATAAGGGCTTGGCCAGGAAATGATTTGAACAAGTTCTTAGACAGACCGGGGGATGGGAGCGTTTGAAATGTTATTTCTTTGACGTAATGTAGAGAAATGTAGAAACTCTCCTGTATGTTTACATGCTTTCATTCAACGTGGTTTATTTGAACCTTATTTCAAACAGGCCAGTTGACCAACACAGTAGGAGTGGCAGGAAAACACATCCACCGTTGCCCCGTAATACAACTGACTTCCTGTTGGCCACTGGGTCAAGGGTTAAGTGCCCGGCTCCAGGGCACTTCAACGGTAGCTCATGGGGGTTTTCCCCAGCTGGTCTTTGAACTGGCAACCTTCCAGTCACAAGCCATCATATATAAATACAGTATATATATAATATAGTAGTATAACACCTCACTGTACCACTTCACCCCCCCATCTACCTTAAGGTCTACAGCAGGCTTTCACTGTAACACAGAAACATGCCATTTTTGTTGGTGTGTGTGTGTGTGTGTGTGTGTGTGTGTGTGAAGGAGAGCGAGAGAGCGAGAGAGCACGTGCAGGGGTGGGCTGAGGGGAAGAGCCGTCTCCAGTGCAGCCCAGGGCCAACCCAAACAAACCACAATCCACTGGCGTAGAGAGCGACAGAGTGTGTGTGTGTGTGTGTGTGTGTGTGTGTGTGTGTGTGTGTGTGTGTGTGTGTGTGTGTGTGTGTGTGTCTGTGCGTTCAGCTCCCATCCGTTTTGTCCCGCCTGCTCCGAAAATAACCCCCTGCTAAGAATATTTAATCCCCAGGTTACCTCTCTCTCTCTCTATCACACACACACACACACATACACACACACACACACACACACACACACACACACACACACACACACACACACACACACACACACACACACACACACACACACACACATAGACACAAAGGGTGCACGGGGGGGCCTGTCAAAACTCAGGCTTAGTGGGGGTAATCTGGTAGGGCGTGTGCAGCGTCTGGTGTGTGTGTGTGTGTGTGGTGTCAGTATTGGCCTGGTGTCTGCCACTGATGTGCTCGGGATTACCGTAGGGTGTGTGTGTGTGTGTGTGTGTGTGTGTGTGCAGGGGGGCTCAGTAATGTGATTATTTGTGTTTGTTTGTTGTTTTTTTCTTTGAGGATATATTTATTTCTGATGATATTCAAGTCTTCCTACTCGTCCCTTGTCCTGATCCCATCCTCGAGGGTCAGATTGTGGGAAGGAAGGGGGGGGGGCGGGGTCTGGAGGTCAAGATAAGAGGATGGCAGGGCTTTGGGGGTTAGGGTGGTGTAGGTGGCAGAGGGTTGAGTTTGGGGGGAGACGGTTGAAGCGTGGGGGGGGGGGTGGGAGCTTACGGCTCATCGCTTCAGGGAGTTATGGACCACTAGGTCTGTTGTGGGCGGAGCTTGTACTGGAAGCTGGTGGTAGTGGGCGGGGTCAGGTTGTGGCATCTTTCAGCCCTGGAAGACCAACAGGCTTTGATATTTAACCATTTCGTTCATATTACCTATTATGAGGTCACAGTTGTGTGTTTAGTCCGTATGTGACTCAGCCAATCAGAACTGAGGACCAGACGTATCTGTTTTATAATGGTAATTTTAAACTCTCCTCAGTGTTCATATCTATATCAAAGCAAAGTGATTCGAATTTCTTCCGTTTCCACCCAGAAAGCTGTTCGGATCTATCTAATGGAGAAAAATGGGTTCGAGCTCAAACCAGTTTTGATGACTCAAACCACTAACCCCAGGCGAATGCTCTGAGTCTGCATCGTTTGCATTGGCAGATGCTTGAATTTTAGTTTTGAGAAGTAGCACTGACACTGAAAAAGTGGCATTGGTGGGATCAGAACCCGTGTCCAAAGAGGATATGAAAAAAGAGAACCAGCATGCATATATACCCCTCAGGTTGAGTATCAACTTGCTGTCTATAGCTGTGTTATTGTCTGAGACCAAGCTATCAAGCCCAGTGATTACTGTTGTTCGACCAGCATTCAAGGCCATTCCTAACTTGCGATTTGCAACTGAGGTCAAAGAAGGCTCACCCATCTAGATAGGTGAGTTTGGTCTGTCCGCTGAGCTAGCCCTGTCTGTCCCCGCTGTCGTGTTTGCCTAGGAGATAATAGCTCAACTAGCTGAATAAGCGGTGTCTCCCTCAGTCTCATCACGGCCGTGGTTGTTCTGTCCTCCCCTGGAACATAGGCACGTGTACACATTCATGTTGCTTTAATAAAAAAAAATATTTTTAGTCCACAGACCTTTAGTATGTTTTCTTTATAGAGAGAGGAGGGCCGAGAGGAGGACACCTTGCTCTGTGTGTACAGATGTTGAACCGTTGTTTTAGATTGTTGAAAAACGTTCTGCTATCAAACTCTATTGTGACATCACGTTGCCTTTGTTGTGCTATCAAACTCTATTGTGACATCACGTTGCCTTTGTTTGCCCAGTTAGCCACGGAAATAAGAAACAACAAAAATGGGTCCAGCAACTTACATCTCCAATAGCTGTTGTATAAGAGGAGAAACTGTTTCAGGTTTTTCCTTTAATATTGACAATTACATATTGGAATTTCACTCTCTTGTGCTGACACATTGAAGCTGGTTTGAGTTGTCTCACTGCCATGGAAGATAACTTGTCTCCTCCAATAAACAGACATTTTTCAAGTTGAGTCAGGGGGTTTGCACAGACACTGTTCTGCTGCAGTCTAAATTTAGACCTTTTATATAACCCGACACATCTTTCCTGACGTGAGTTATTTTGCTGCGGTTTCTTTTGATGTAAAATAAGTGCATACACCAAGCAAGACCAAACGGAAAACAAAAAAAAAAAGTAAACAGAGTAGATAGAGTGAAACTTGTGTTAGTAAAGTAAATGGTTGTTATCCGTTTAAACCTTTCAGAGTTATATTGTCATCACACCAGGTTTTACATAACTTAAACATTCTCATGAAATGATTTCAAGATGCTGTAATTTCTCATAATATGACATCCGTGCTTCATAAGACGCCAGTTTGACAAGCACCTCAAAATAACTTGGTGGATTTTTTGTGGTTTTCTGTAGACCTGGTCGGGGAGAGTTTCAGTAAAGGTTGGTTATATATATAAAAAGGGGAATACCAAAGAATTTAACCTTTATATCCCCTATGCCGTAGGACTGGTCGTCGTGTAGTAAACCTCCATTGTTGCCTCCCACAGAATAATAGAACAGAACAGAATAATCTGTTTTATCTAACTGGTGATGTCACAATGATGTAGACGTCCACTGAAAAACAAAAGGTAACCGCAGGAATACAGCAGAGGGTCTTTTTGGTGATAAAAGCACATTTTCTGGCACAGGGCCGATACCACTACAATAATACGTGGCTCATCTGGTTGCTCGTGTGCTGGAGGTCCACAAAGTCAGTTTCCCATTCGTTGTCAACAGACCATCACATGTTGGAGGCTTTGTTATCTGATTTCCAGCTAATTAGAGTTGTTCAGTTTCATTAAAAGGCTATTGATTAGACTGTTCTAAACTAAACAAGTAACATGTTGAAATGGCAAATTGAGTACAATTCCCCTTTGAGCTTCCCTTTTATAAAACTCTTACTTCCTTCTCTGTTTTACTTCTAGGCCTTAATAGCCACATCCGTCCACAAAACCAAATCTTAAATTGATCTTAAGCTTCTCTTTAAAACGCTCACTTCCTTTTCTGTCTTATATTAGAAAACGATATTTTGAAGGCATTCGGATTTATTCCACTGGAAAATGGTTTTACGATGTATTTATAGTATTACTTGCATAAAATACAGTGAAGAAAGAGAAAGAGAAAGAGAGCGGACGACATGCAACACAGACCTGGACTTGTACCTACATCGTCATGGTTACAGGGTTTGTGCTTTTAGTGTGTTAAAGCTGCAGTACCGAACGTTTCCACATAAAATAACAATAAACAAACAGGATATATTCTCCATTATCCGGCCGTGTCTGTGTGTGTGTGTGTGACCTGGCGTGCACGTGGCTTTCCAACGACGTTTGAGATATTTTGTGGCGTGCGCCGTTCGCTGCAGGCGAGTGTTGCTTGGGCGCGGCCCGCGGTGAGCCACACAAGATAAGAAATAACTGCAAAGGTAAGCATGCGGCGCTCAAACACACTGGCGAGCGTCGGGCTTGTTGCGTCCTGCTAGACGGGTCGGACGCTACGCAGGCGGCTATCTGCTCCAGATCATCCTTAGCTCATCAGACAGCTCTGGCAGAGGAGGAGCGTTGCACTTTGCTGCCTCGAGGCAAAAACGTTGCATATTCCATCATCTGACTTTGTCTGTGCGTATGATAGTAGGGTGTGATTTAATTTGTTGCCTGCCTCTGTTTTGTTTCCCCTCATCTCGCCTTCTCTCTGTGACATTGGCCTCAGAGGAAGGACTTGGACCGCCAGCCGTTGTGCACGTCATCCAGGCTGCCGTGATCCATCCTGACACGCAGAGAGAGAGAGGGGGAGAGAGAGAGATGGAGAGAGAGAAAGAGAGTAATGGCTATGCTAACAATAGAGTGTAAGAGATTTGGCCAGAGGAGAGGACATGCCATCTCTTTATCTGGTAACGGAACACTTTGTAACAGCCGTCAGAATGGAGAGACAATGAACGTCGGGGTGTGTGTGTGTGTGTGTGTGTGTGTGTGTGTGTGTGTGTGTGTGTGTGTGTGTGTGTGTGTGTGTGTGTGTGTGTGTGTGTGTGTGTGTGTGTGTGTGTGTGTGTGTGTGTGTAGTTGCAGCTAATAAAGTGTATGATGGTGCCTTCAGGGCTGCTTTTACTCCCCCACTGGGAGACAGAAACAGAGAGAGCTTCTGTTTTCTCTGTAATTTCTGTAATAAATCAGACGTTTGGTCCAGATGAAGCCAAATCAGAATCTCTCTGTTAGAAACTCAGATTGTGTAAGGAGTTACGTATTTCTTTTGGCTTGTTTAACCTTTTCCCTTTTTTTATCTGGTTTTATTACATTGAACGTAAAGCGATTTGTGACATTCATTTGAAAGAGGTTTATAAAACCAAACCCTAAATCCAAACTTTTGGACTGTTTATGGTGCTTTGGAATTCAAATACCTGTTGATACTTTTTCTAATTTTGGTATTAGTATCGACTCAAATGACAGATACCAACAAATACCAACAGATACCAAACCACTTTAAAATAGTGGATTCTAAGAATGAGTACTCAAGTTTTCTTGTAGTTTATTACTGTTATTATTGTATCATTGTATGATTCTCATTGGAAAAGAAGATGGCATGTACAAATGTTATAGAGAAAATTCCCTCCATTGCATTAAAAAGGTCACATTTTTGAATAGAGTACTGACTTTGAAGAAAAATGCCACAGTAGCCCTGACAGAGGGATGAAGGCTAGTGAAGCCTAGAGGGTAGAGAGGCAGTGACTGGCTGGGCAGGGAAAGTCTGCTTTCAAAAACCTTCAAAAACAATATTGAGGTGCCCTTGAGCAAGGCATTTAACCCCCAAGTGATCCAGGGCAGCTGCTGAGTGGCCAACAGTAGAAGACGGCGGTTCACATGTGAGGGTTTGTAACTGGTGAGTGTGAAGTGGGGCGTTTGTGGAAAAAGAGCAACTCATCTTTCCTGGATAGATGATAAAGAAACACCACAGTCTCGCCTCCCTCCTCGTCCGGGGCCAGAATATGTCTAAAAAAGCTTTGAACTTCTTCAGGTGTGTTTGATGTAAGACCTCTTGAGCGGCTGATGAAGGGAGTCTTTATGTGCAGAGTTATATAAATGGAGCGCCCATTCTTCATTTCATGTGTTTGAAATGTGTTCAGAGCATGAACACAGGTTGGCTACTTCTCAGTCAGGTGATGGACTCTGCTGCTCATCCTGCCGTACTAGGACAGAGCTCTTGTTCTCTCTCTCCCTCTCTTTCTTTTTATAACTTACAGATTACAGATTGCAAGATTTTGATTGCATCCACGCTGCAGTAATAGTTAAGAATAGCTCGTTGCACTTTTACTTTAGCCCTGGTTCTGCTCTTAGATGCTTGTTTCAGTTTCTGGTGACTAGTAGTTCTCTTGCCCTGCATACGTTGAAGTTGCTTTGGATAAAATTGTCTACTAAATGACTGTAATGTAATGTAATGTAATGTAATGTAATGTAATGTAATGTGTCAGCAAGTAAGACGCCACGTCAAATCTAGTACCGTATGAATAGATGGTGTGTGATTCAGAAACTACACATATTTGTTTGGTAAATTACATTTTCTGGAGTTTGACAGGAATGATGAAGACTAATCCTGTCTGATCAAGATCTCTCTTCTCTTCTCTTCTCTTCTCTTCTCTTCTCTTCTCTTCTCTTCTCTTCTCTTCTCTTCTCTTCTCTTGTATCTGACACACCTTTGTTCTGTTTACTGAGACATTGCAGTGGTAGATCGCTCCACATGTCGTGAAACCATTATGTCTGCCTTCCTCAACCTCACAGCAGCTTGCCCCGGGCTGCAGCAGGTGGCGGAGACAGCTTGCTCACACATGCATGCGTACACACACACACACACACACACACACACATGCATGCATGCACACAGCAGCATGAGCACATGCACACACACACACACCATTGTGTAACCATGGCCCAACAAGATGATGCTCATTTACAACAACAAGGCTTAGACTCCACCTACGGGTCCTGAGGAGGATCAAAGAGCAAGTTCATATTCCTTCTCCCAGATTGTGTTTGAGGCTCGACTTCTCCACCGTTACTTCCCTAAACAGACAAACATCCTCTACCACAGCTCACCAGGGCCACTGACGGGCACGGGGGGGGGGGGGGGGGGTGCTAGGCCGGCTGGTGAATGTCAGATGGCACTGGAAACACAACAAGATGACAAGATGAGAGGCCGACTGGTGTGTGGCCAAGTTCACGGTTGCCATGTTGTGGCCAGGCAGACTGTGTGTGTGCGTGTGTGTGTGTGTGTTCACTCAGTGAGGAAAATCCGCTTGACAACGAGGTGGTTGAAATGGGATCCTGCTCTTTTGACCAAACAATGGAGGCTATGTTTCAAGCCAATGTTTGTCTGAGGCGATATGTTACAGCAGGTATTCATGACTACGGGTACTAGAGCTTGTGTGTGGTCAAAACCTGCCAACCAAATGGCAATAATGCCAAATGTATCTTGACTGTAATAATTGTTGTTGTAATTGCTCTTTTGGTTTTTCTTGGTGTATTTTAAAGGGACAAGCCCAGAAAACATTGATAAGATACATTACAGTATCTAGTGGAGTGTTGGGGTGAATCCAGCCCCATGACGGTATTGATTGAAATCTAAAAACATCAGTACATTAAAACAATTTAAATTACCTACAAAACTAAGACGAGGGAAGATGTGATGGTGGTAAAGTTCAATATCAGTACAGGTGTTAACTGCAGGTCTGACTCTTTTAAACCAGGTTTTAACTGTAAAGCCGTACGGGGCCAGAGTCAGGCCTCAGGTCTTGAATCACCCTGTTATTCTGCAATAAATGACACATTATTCCACTTATTACACTGCTACTTACCAAAGGCATGAATTATTTGACAGGAAATATTGATTTAACATGATTTCATTACTTAACTTACAAAAAAAAGCCCCCAAAAAAAGTCAGGCACGAGGTGTTAGGTTCAGAAACTAAATCTACCAGCCTTATTGCCTGCAGGGTGATATGACTGGATGTGAAACAGAGACCCAGCAGAAGTGAGTAGTGAACCATACCAGGTGTTTTCTGTGCCGTAATTTTGTGTGTTTTTATTCCACATTCAAGCATTCACACGCGTTTGACCTCAGGTGACCTGGCTGGGAAACATTCTGGATGGAGAAATCACTTCCTCTTCCTGTTCTTGTTGGACCCTTCCTGTGTCAGGCTTTCCCAAGGTCTATGACAAAGAGAAAGCCAGTCTTGGAATGCTTGTACTGTAGTTTGTGCAAAATTTGTGGGTGTGGGTTTACTGTGTCCTGTCATGAGTATTGGTTCTTAGGTTGATCTATCTGGTCTCACCCACCCAGGCAGGAAACTAACTTTCACGTCTGTTTGCCACTTTGTCTGGTCGTTCACTTCGTTTTCAGCCAACTAGATTTTTCAAAAACAGAAGAGGAGCTCCAAACGAGTCCAAACTGGCTGCTAGATTTGGCCAAACTTATCATTCAATGGCAAAATATTCTTTCCTACAACTCTTTTGCTCTCCCTCTTCCTCTCTTTTTGCTTCTCTCTCAATCCTGTATCTGTCTCTTCCTGTACTTCTCTTCGGTCGATCCATTCCTGACCAGGATCAGAGCTGACGGAATGAGGTCAGGGAGGATCGCTCTTCCAACCAATCCTGTTAGAGACTGATGATTTATTTGCAGTTTAAATGTCACCAAATGAGCCTCTGGCATCACAGGAACACAGAATATTAGCAACTTGTTATTATTAGCGTTTAACTCTTCATCGTTTTGGCATTTTAGAAGAGGAATAGTCACATAACTCGGGCCTCTTAGGTATAGAGAACACTGGCGTTTGTACAGACGTCTCCAGTATACTGAACATTGGCAGCTCATGCGTTGGTGTTTTATCCAGGTATTCGGTCGTAAGTGATGTTGGCATCCTTAGAAGGCAAGGCGCCATGCTTCAGCGCTGGCAGCTCCAGTATATTCCATTAGCCATGAGACCTGAATCCTACAGTCGTAATGGTTAGAGTGGTTGTAATACATTTCACTCAGCTGAGCATCAATAAAAGGACAGAGAGGTTGGTGGGGTTTTTGCCACTAAAGGTGCAAGAGGAGCACTTTGAACCTGACCCTTGGTGAACCCCTTGGTGAACCCCTTGGTGAACCCCATGGTGAACCCCATGGTGAACCCCTAGCCAGTGGCGGTGAGGCAGTATAACCCTACATCTTTACCACTCGGTTGAGGCACGGCATCCCTAGTGCTCATTCAAAATCATTTCAAGACGTCCTCAATAATCGTTTTTTATGGTTCAGGTACGTAGATATCCCTTCATACACCCTGTCGATGTGTATGAAGGGCGTACATGAACCTCACACCTATCGTGTCTTCAAAAGCCCTAAGCCATCTGTAGGATAAGCAAGTTGTCAAGAGTTCATCTCCCAGAGAGAGTTGTGGCCTGTGATTCTACTGTGTTGTCTGGAACAGAGGTCAGGTTTGTGTTGGGTGTGGAGGAGGAGGAGGAGGAGGAGGTGGAGGAGGAAGGCTATTTGGAGATGGGCACTAATCTGGTTAGTGGTTAGTTCCTCTCCTATCACTGTCCCCCCCCCCTCCCCTGGGCACCAGACTGATCTATCTAGCCAGCCAGGATCGACTACTGCTTGGATGCCATAGAGGTGAAATATTAGGTGAAATAGCCCTTTAATGTATTATAAGTGTCGTCTCCATTCTGAAGTTATATACAACCTCTTGTTGAAGCGATGAAGACCAAGTGGAATGTCCTTTAGTTTTCTAGTACCAGAGATGACCTCAAGCGGGACCGCAGACTCTCCCAGGCAGCTACACCAACCCGTGACGGGAGGAAAACCACCCTGTCCTCCTCTAGCTCCTGTTTCTTTCTTGCTCTCCTTCTCCCTCCCCTCTCTCTCTCTCTCTCTCTTTTTCTCTCTCTCTCTCTCTGTGTGTCACTCTCTTCTCTCTCACCTGCCTCACAGTGATGCCACATGGGCCTGCTATCACTCAACACGTGAATGATTTCGGTTTCTATGTTCTCATCACTGAATTGACCCAACAGGCTTATTTCCCCCCAAAAAACTTGTTGTATTCCTTTAAATCACCGTCGTCACGTTGGGCAACACCAGTAGGTTAGCGGTAGTGGGGCGGTGGTGGGGGGTAGTGGGCGGTGGTGGGGCGTTCGTGGCCCCGTGTCGTCCTCCAGGATTCCCAAGTCAAATTGTTGGACATTCCAGTGGCAGCCGGCGGTCTCCGGGATGATTTCACCCCTCAGACGCTCCTTTTAAAACGAGAGGAAAACCTCCATGGTTGTCTGTGTTCGCTGTGTCAGCAACAGGCGTGGCAGTGCCAAAAACGAGAGAGGGAGTAAGAGAGAGGGAGTAAGGGGGGGGGGGGGGGGGAAGAGTGAGGGAGAAAGACAGAGTGTCAGAGAGACAAAGAGAGAACAAAGATATAGAAAGAATGATGAGCAAAGATACTGAACGACGGAGAGGAAGAAAGAGACAGAGAAAAGAAACGATGGTAGGAGAGTGATAGACAAGTAAAAGAGAGAGGGATAAGGGAGAGAACTGAACTTCCTGCTCCTTGCGGTGGCCTGGCTTCTTTGTGCCTGTTGCTAGGATACGGTAACTATGTGGCCCGGGACAAGAGAGGAAAGAAAGAAGGGAGGAGAGAAAGAAAGAGGGAGAGAAATAAATAAAAGAGAAAGGGGGAAGCCTTAAGGGTCTACAGTACAAACCCTCCAGTGTTTCTGTCCATTTCTCTCTCCCTCCCTCCCTCCCTCTCCTCCTCCCTCCCTCCCCCCCAGATAACCTTCATCTACTACAGTTCATTCTACAGTCCTATGATTGTTTTCCTACATTAGAAGTATCATTTAAAACGTGTCGTCCTCAGGTTCAGATGTGCAGGTGGATCTTTTTCCCACCCAAATAATAAAATCCCCAAAAAAAGAATGGAACTGAAAAACTTTATTAGCAAGTTCACAGTTCCTTTTTTATGTTATTGAACAATCGTACATAATCATCAATAGTAACAATTACTTGATCTGATCTGAAAATATGTTCTATATAAGAGGACATAATCACCAATATCACCAATCGATCAATACCAATAATAAGGGAAAAAATGTGTGTGTGTGTGTGTGTGTGTGTGTGCATGCGAGTGTGTTTGCTCTTCTAAAGTGAAAACTGTAAATGATTCTCTCTTCCTCACTCCTGAACTTTCTCTCATCAAACAGTTTACACCTCTTTTTTTCAGTTGAGTCTCCCCTCTCTCTCTCTCTCTCTCTCCCTCTCTCTCCAAAACTACATAGCTATATCTCCGTTCTCTCTCCCCCTTTCTCCCCCCTCAACTCTCTCTCTCAGTTCATTCTAGTTGGGACTCTGTGTGTGTCATTGTCGGGTTTCTTTTGTCCCGGCTTCATTTAGCCTCTGCTGGTCTTTGTGTCTGACCGCCATTCAGCCGGTTTGTGATGAGCCGGGACTATTGGAGGGCAGAGGAGAGCATCGATGAACCAGCACAGCACTTAGCGCTTCAGTCTCTGGGTGACTTGGTGGATTCCTGCAGTCTGTGGTCTGTTTGGTTGTTTTCTTTCTTTCTTTCTTTCTATCTTTTTTCCTTCTTTCAATTCCTTCCCTGGGATTTGTTCCTGGGATGGGCAGTTTGACGCTCATTAAACTGGAATGAAATTGTGAGTGG
>JAXDDW010000038.1:2842500-2847500 GCA_034670385.1 Hoplostethus mediterraneus
TTTGCCTCCAGCTGATTTTTATCGCCGTGACAACAGACCTACGCTGTGCAGTCCAATGATGGGCGAAAAAACAGCTAATGTCATCTGTGGTCAGCGGTCAGAAGCTTTCACAGTCAAGATGCTCGTGCTGTCATCACTTTGGCTCATCAGGTTTATATGTGTAGCGCTTAATCACCATTACGGTCACATTATGAAGGAATACACGGAAACCAAATGAAAACGACACCCCCGTAACCTTACACTCTCGAGGTGAAAAGTCCCTCAGAAACCTTCACAGGAAAAACAAAATGGAAGAAACGTTGGGAAGGCTCCCGCAGAGAGGGATCCCCTTCCAGGACCGTCGGGCTTGCAGTGGGTAAGGGAGGCGTAAACGTCCACATCTGGCGGCAACACAACTTGCAACCTGTGAAAAATCACCTACCATAAAAGGGCGCCTGTAAGGAGACCCTCTCTGGACTCCTCTGGACAATGTGCTTGTTGTGGCATGTCCATTTTTTTTTTTTTCTTTCGTAATGCGTTTGTTTCTGGAGAGCTTACATGGATGGAATCAGACCTGCCAACAATGTGGTTTTGATTTGGAAACATGACAAGTGTGTGTGTGTGTGTGTGTGTGTGTGTGTGTGTGTGTGTGTGTGTGTGTCGCTGCTGCCAGCACCTATTGAGAACATGGGCTACGGGGAGTGCTATGACACGCATGATGTATTTGCGTGTATGAGCCAGTACACATTCTTACGTTACCTCATCACATGGTCTTCGCCAACATGTACAGTGAGACGTCAGCCAAGCGGGGGGGGGAAACGCATACATGCAGGTTTTGTTTTTCATCACAGGTTTTTTTTTGTGTGTGATGCCGCTGCAACTCAACGTTTCCAATATAGTCTTACTTCACGTTCATTCGTGGGCCAACAGCAAAAACAAACACGCAACAGAAAGTGCACGTGGTATGTAAACAACAAAATTTGACCTTCTTGTCACAGATGGAAACATTTTCCAGGATCCAGTTAGCAAGTTTGTCAAGTAACCAACAAACAATCCTTTTAAGTTGCTCTCTGGTGCCGTGGCGGTGACTGGGTTCACGTGCACGAGGGCAGTACACCGGTTGTGGGCTCTACTTCCCTGAAGGTCTGATCCGGGTTAAGCTGTTTCCATGAAGCGTTGATACCCTGTGATTCTGGACTGTTTTTGCTATCAATAAACCAATTAACAGAGTGTTCCCGTCCACCTGTGATGCCCCGCCCACTGAGAGAGAAAAGGATGCTGCCCTCTTTGACTGAGCAGTACTTCTAATACACGGCAAAGAAATGATGATCTCAGTAGTTGAAGTAGTAACTTTTTTAGTACTTCTTTCTTTAGTTTTCGCGCAGATGGCGAAAACGGAAAGTGAAAGAGTGAAAAAAGTAAGATAGTACATAGTACAGTATCCAGTTGAACACCAGAAATAGAGAGTAAGCTGAACTGTGTTTCTCATTATGGGAGTGTGAACTTAACTCAAACCCAAAACCAGGTTACTTCAGTACCTTGGTTAGTCAAGTAACTAGCTATGTTGTTGATGCAAAACTTGTTAAAAGTTGTTAAAAGTTGTTATTGACATTATGGCTTTCATACAGGGAATACCAACACACATATACATCAGAAATAGAGAGTAAGCTGAACCGTGTTTCTCATTATGGGAGTATGATCTGCATGCATGAACCCCAAACCAGGTTACTTGAGAACCTCGGTTAGTCAAAAACGTGTTAAAAGTTGTTATTGACATTATGGCTTCCATACAGGGAATACCAACACACATGTACTGTAAGACGTGTTCTTCACAGTAGCTCTCATACATCAGGAGAAAAGAAGAAGACATATCGCTAACTAGCTTCCTGGTAACCACGAGAGTTGACATGGCAACCAGTAAATCACAGCAAGGCGAATTATCGGAATGAATGGAACACATCTCTGACCAATCAGATTGCTTGGCTGAAGCTACCTGTTGTGTAACAGTGTAAAATATCCACTTGGCTTCTGGGTTCGATCACACAGGATGCGTTCTCTACTTGCTGTCAGTGTGAATGAAGGTTTTTGCGTGTTACTTTTTGGACGAGCGTCTCGAACGCCCCGAACGCCCCGAGCCGCTACGCCCTCCACCTCAGGCCGATGGGTTTCATCACGCCGAAGAATGTACGGCTTTCCGCTTTTATAGAAATCCTTCGTAACCACTGAAGGAGTCGCTCTCTGGGGTGTGAAACAGCCTCTTTTCACAATGAATCAAGATCATTGTAAACCTCTGGATGCTAGTTTTACTGATGAATAGGTTCTGGTGAGGCCTGTGTTTTGTAACGCTCGTATAAAGTGTAATGCTCTACCCACATCCCCGCTTTAGCCTCGCGTGCCTCTGCCAGCGTTCAGCATTAGAGGTCGGGGGGGTGGGGGGGGGGGGGGTATTCAGCTGGGCGAAAATCTATTAAAATATTTTCGAAATATTTTAACTGCTGTACTCGAGGTGTGCTTCGATTTATGAGCGTTTATTTAAACAACCACATAAATCGAAACTTAAGTTGAATTGAGTGAACTATGACTCAGCTATTCAACTAGGGTCCAAACTGGGTTGTTTGCCTGACTTAGGGCGGGTCTTGTTGGTCTTAGTTGGTCTCTCTCTCTCTCTCTCTCTCTCTCTCTCTATTTGTTTCTATGCACAGCGCTAAAACAAAATGATAAAAAACCAGTGATAAAATATGTCCTCTCTCTCTCCGGCTGTCTCTCTCTTCATCTCTCCCTCCCTCTGTGTGAATCGTGTCTGCAGTATCCAGCCATACTTTACACTACAGGGTTTCCCTCTGGTCGTGGGATATCTGCAATATCATGGAAGTCTGAGCGGTTTGACAGGGAAAGTCTGGGAATTTCGATAAACTCTCCGGGGGGAAATCCGGGATTATCAGGGAATTTTTACAAACCAAATGCACCAGAAAGTCTTTTTACAACTTGTTCCACGCTTTTATTACATGAGCTGCTGCTTTTCAGACGTGTCGTACATCGAATGGCCTCTCCTCTCTACATCAAGTCCAGCTGTAGTGGAAACCAGACTAGAAGTTTTTCTGAGCTGAAAACAACATTAACAATCCAGGAAGGAAAAAAAAATGTTCACGTCATCGACTTCAGTTATGGGAAGTCACGGAGAAGTCCTGGAGCCCTGCCTTACCTCATCACGTTGTTTGCACCGTGTACAAGCGAGACACCGGCCAAGGGGGCTAAAGCAAAGCCCAGCGTGCCCTCGGTCCGAGCTGGGTTTTTTTTTGTTCTGCGGTCGGGTCCTCCGGTGTTTATAAAGGTGCTGCATTCAGAGTCCAGACCGTGAGTCCGGGGGGGGTTGGACAAATTCACACCGGCCAGTCACGTTTCACTTGCGAGGTGTTGAGAGGAGCTGTCGATACGCATCCGAGGCGTATAGAGGGGAGAGTCGGAGGGAGGGAAGACAGACAGACGCCAAGAAAAAGAGGAGAGACGGGGGAGACGGGGGTCGGGTGTGGAGAGAGATATGGTGGGTGACACCGACGCTGCCAGGGGTTGGGTCGGAGTCCCGCTGAGGCCACCCATGCTGAATGTCTGCACTCAGGGTACCATGCGGTGCTTTGGATCACAGGTCTGCCCTCAATGAAACATGTCATGTAGGCTTAACACAGAAGAGGGAATGAAAGTGTTGAGATAGCGGACCGAAAGAAATGGAAAGAGATGGGAGGTATGTAGGAGAGAGAGAGGGAGAGTTCATGAAGGACAGCAGTGGAAAATCCCCGTAGAAGATACGAGGAGAGAGAGACAGGTGGAGAGAGAGACAGGCGGAGAGAGAGACAGGCGGAGAGAGATGAGGTGGTGTAGCGCAGTCAGATACGACAGCTCCGCTCTGTTGCCTGACGGATCAGCGATGGAAAAGTCAGACCTCTCCCACAGCCGTTATCTGTGTGTGTGTGTGTGTGTGTGTGTGTGTGTGTGTGTGTGTGTGAATAACTGTAAAGGATATAGCTTATCTTTTTTTTTTGATAGGACACAGTTTAGGATATAGTAAAACCTTATGGTATTTACTCTTCTAACCAATATGTCCGATAACTGTTACCTTCACAAATAGCAGCATTTTAGCATTTTCACACATCAGGAGACATTTTTTTATTTTGCTCCAAAGTGTTGATATCAGGACAGCTTCATCTGCCAATGCCAGTGTGAGTACGTGGGAGCTGGATCTGCGCTGATACTCATACTGCAGATACTACTCTTAACTTGTTTATTATATTGACACATGTAAGTATTTTAAAATACATCCAAAGGAATTCAGAGTCCAGGTTCTCCTTCCCAGTCCAGTACTCCCCTTAGTGTTTTTCTGCCCTTTGCAAGACCATCAGTTTCCAGAATCAGTGAGTCATCAATAATTCTTTCTTAATGGACCTGCGCAGTTTAATATGTTTCTAACAGATAAAAATCAATGAATTACAACCGCAGTTTCAGAAGAACGTGACTCACGTTGGCTCTCGCTTCCATCACCTCCATTCGTCGGAGGTGAAGCGTGACAGTTACATGATGTTCTTGGAGCAGACCGTTTGTGTCTTGACTCTCCGGCTTAGTGTTTCATTTTAATTGTGACATCATAATGTGTCACAACTCGTCAACAGTCAAAGGTCATTAGGTGACGACTGGCTGGACCAGGGTGATGTAAAACCCCCAGTTTACCCTCCAAGGTCGACATGTGGTCTCAGTTCAGTCGTACTGTGTGAGTTGTTTCGATGCTGCAGAGCCACGGTGACTCACGGTGAAGAGTCATCCTACGGTGCTGTTTCTGACTCAGCCCATAGAGAGAAAGTGGTGTGTGTGTGTGTGTGTGTGTGCCCACATGTGTGTGTGTGTGTGTGTGTGTGTGTGTGTGTCCCTGGCAGTACATGCAGGGCTGCTAGGCCTGTGTTTCATTTCAGCAGATCTTTCCGCACACGCAGATCTTCACGGAGGACCTGCGATATTTACGCCAACACAGCCAA
>JAXDDW010000038.1:2852500-2860000 GCA_034670385.1 Hoplostethus mediterraneus
GCTGTCACTTTCCCTCGATTGCTATTACAAGTACATTTGGTTTCCCTAATAAAAATACTGCACAAGCAAAATACATGTTCAGAAAATGTTACATGGCATATTGACTGTATGCAGAGACAGCCAGTGATGATGTTTTTTTTTTACTGGTTTCACTGGGCCTTCCTAGTGACTCTGACGTGACGCTGAAAGAATGTGTGGAGTCAGATGTGATGGTTGTGATGAGTCACTCGGGCATCAGAGCACGGTCCTCTGACAAGACGGTGAATTTCCTTCGCTGTGCTTCAGAAACAAATCGGCCAGCACCACTTTTGGCTCTGCTGTCCTGTCTCTCACGATGTTGGGAGGACACTGCCACCCGCTGGCCACGGAGAGTATTACCTTAAGTGATTGTTTCTAGGATTTACCATCTTTTACTTTGAATGCACCCCCTTGTAAAAGAGGCCCAGGTCTCTATAGCTTCATCCCAAATACATTTTTCAGGACATGATCATAATAAATGATGCGTTTGTAGAAACCGTGAATCATGTGGACTCGCTGTTCATTGGCTGTTTCGCCCCTTAATATAATTGATTTTTAAGGTATTTGGACAGTCTGGCTTCCTGCAGTGGAATATTTCCGTATTTATAGACAAAATGATGACATGGAAGTCATAACGAGGGAGACACCGGAGACAGTGTCCTGGCAGGAGTTCGTTACTGACATGATCTCCATGGTGAATCTGAAAACATTCGGAGAAGGCAGGCCTGCCACAGAGGCCTTGTTGTTTAGAGGAACGTTCATCATCTCTGATGCGTTCTGCAGCTGTTTTGCGTTCCTCTCGCCCTGAGAGTTCTACTTCCTGTTGAAGCTGGCCGGGCCATGAAAGACCTTCATCATGTGACCGAGACAAAGGGTTGACATCGTGGGCTTGTCTGCTTTACTCCCACACCATCACGGAGAACCTACTGGGCATTCGTTTATTTTCATTATGCTGAATTTTTTCATTATGAGTTTTGTTTCCTAGGCGCATTTTTCTCCAACATCAGTGAATTGACAATGAAATTGAATAAATTCCCGTTATTGGAAAAGGCAGGTTGGAGTGGGCCAGAGGTTTACTGGCTTCAAGTGAGCATGTTCTACCAGGTTGTGGGACAGAGAAGCATTTTACTGGTTTCAGTGGTGTTTCTTAAGGCAGGTTGAAGGCAACATGTCAAAAAAAAGAGTAATTTAAGTTGCTACGTCTGCACAAGAAGACAATATCATAAAGACTAGTCAGATGTGCATCATGGTTTTTCACCTTACTTCTCTTACTTCTGCCTTGCCGTGATGAAATTGTCCTCCTCATAACCTCCAAGGCTTTCACTAACATACCTCACTCATTTCCTGTACAGACATCTGCTCCTCTCTCCTTCTGTTTGAATTATAGTAGACGAGATGAAACCTTATTGATCCTAACGCAACTGGCAACCAGTAGAAAACCAATAGAAATTACTCTTTCCGTCTGTTTTCCATCCTTTCCGTCTGTCTGGACACTTGTCGGTCCCCTGGAAGAGACACACCCTGCTCTACCTGTCCCCCGGTTCATCATCCATCCACTCCGTCTGTCTTTACGTGTCATCGATGACCTCAGCGCTCATGAAACAGCCTGTTGTTTTATAACCAGCTGTGCTCCCCGGTGGCTTCGCCGATTTCACGCTGGACTCGGGTCAGTCAGAAATATGGGCCGCCTCCAGTAGAAGCGGAGAGGTTGTGCACAGAAAATAAAGTCTGGCTTTGTTCTCGAACCACAGTCAGTTCCCCCCCGGCTAGCCAGAGGTTAAGGATGAGTCCAAATGGCGGCCGCTGATCGAATTACTCTTAAAGAGACCTCATGTTAATACGAAGAAAATGTATTGGGGGGTCGTGGAAATGTTCCCTGAGATGGAAATCCCACAGGAAGTGACTTAATTGGGCTGAGTGTAAGTTCACTTCCTGGGTATAGTGTGACTTGGAGCTATACGTTATCATGGTCATGGCCGCCGTCCTAACCTGGCCTTACGTTCTCTCACAGGAAGCCAAGAAAAAGTATGACAAGGAGACAGAGAAGTACTGTGCCGTACTGGAGAAACACCTGAGCCTTTCAGCAAAGAAGAAAGAGTCGCATCTACATGAGGTACGAGTGTGTATCTGTGTGTGTGTGTGTGTGTGTATGTGTGTGTGCGTGCATCTTTCTATCTCTCCTCCAAGACATCCGCCCATCCTCTCTCCTCCCTCCCTCCTCCAGGCCGACAGCCAGGTGGACAACGTCCGGCAGCATTTCTACGAGGTTTCCCTGGAGTACGTCTTCAAGGTGCAGGAGGTCCAAGAAAGGAAGATGTTTGACTTTGTTGAGCCCGTAAGACGACACTCTCGTTTTCCTTTCTCTTCTGCAATGCTCTTTTCATGAAGCCCTCAAGAAGGTAGACTGAGCACACTTGCTCTTTTTTGTTACATTCACACACTTCAGGTTGTACTATTAAAGCATGTGTGGTGACGCTAGTGCAGTTGTGCGCATGAAAACTACTGACTCGGTGCACACAAGAATTTTGTGGAAATGGAGTCGACACCTGGCACCCATGAGTGAAAACCTGCAGACTGTCGGCCCTCCATGGCGCATGATTGGACACCACTGGACTACAGGTTAGAGAAGCCATCACAAGCTGGCTTCTCTAACCTGTAGTCTGTTAGCTCTGGAGGAAGGAGCTGGCATTCACTGGCTCACTAGAGTTGTGCTCTACTTCGTTTTCTATCCTTTAAAATATTGACTTCACTCATTGCACTTGATAATATTGATGTTTGGCATTAGTCACCACTTCAGTTAATCACTATTGACTATTGACTCAACATAGCTACAGTGCAGCTGACAACATTTAGGACTCTAATGCAACTAATGATCACATCATTCTCCTATTTCTCACTTGCTCATTGCTCTTCCTCGTCCTCCTCGTCCTCCTCCTTTTCCCCATTCTCCATATCCTCGGTTTTCCCCCCTCCTTTATCTTTCTTGCCCACCATCCTTTTTCCTACTCATCACCCACTCCCCGCCCCCCTTCCACTTCTTCATCATTTCCCTCCTTCTCCTCTTCCTCTGCCTCCTCTTCCTTCACCTCCTCTCCCTGCTGTCTTTGTCCTGTCAGCTGCTGGCGTTCCTCCAGGGCCTGTTCACCTACTACCACCACGGCTACGAGCTGGCCAAAGACTTCAACCACTTCAAGACCGACCTCACCATCAGCATACAGAATGTAAGGACACACACACACACACACACACACACACACACACACACACACACACACACACACAAGTGAACTCAACTCAAGAAACACTAAGAAGACAAAATGAGCAGAAGATTGAAAATGCTGCACGATTCAAGGAAAAGTCTGAGAAGAGAAAATAACTCTCCCAAGGTGAAGATGCTGCAGGCAGAGAGGAATTCAAAGGTCAAACACCAAATGTTGCACAAAATGTCAAGAGTAAATAGCACTTGAGGTCAAAAGGTCAAGCTGCCGTCTTGGAGCATTTCCTCTTGTAGTACTGGTGAATATACGTGAGCTGAAGCTTCTTCTATTGTTGCTTTTCTTTATCATTCTGGATAAGAGCATTAGCTAAAGTGTGTGTGCCTTGGTGTGTGTGTGTGTGTGTGTGTGTGTGTGTGTGTGTGTGTGTGTGTGTGTTTGGACAGACGAGGAACCGCTTCGAGAGCACGCGGTCGGAGGTGGAGAGTCTGATGAAGAAGATGAAGGAGAATCCTCACGAACACAAGAGTGTCAGCCAGCACACCATGGAGGGGTACCTGTTTGTGCAGGAGAAACGTATGTACCTGCCTGCTTGTGTGTGTGTGTGTGTGTGTGTGTGTGTGTGTGTGTGTGTGTGTGTGTGTGTGTGTGTGTGTGTGTGTGTGTGTGTGTGTGTTTGCGCTGCAGTTAACTAAAAAACAAAACAAAACAAAACAACACCTGAATTGCAGCACTGATTATTGCAGTTTCCAAATCTGCCATTTTGGCTCTTAAAAGATTTACAACCTCCTGAACAAGGTGGTCAGAACACTTGAACTCTTTCATTATATTGAATTAATTATATTTCATTTTATTGAATTATTTCTTTTTTCATTTTCCAAGTGATAAAAAAAGACGAAAAAGTCTTTATATTGAAAAAAAGTCTTCATATGTAACATGTAACATGCTTAGATGCATGGATATGTGTGTGTGTGTATGTGTGTGTGTGCGCGTGCATGTTGTTTTGGCACACACACACACACACACACACACACACACACACACACACAGTCTCGCTCAAAGCAGCAGGACAAACAAGCGGTAATGAAGCGACGGTCGGCGGAGTCAGGCCTGATCTGCAGGAGACGTGACGACCGCTCTGAGCGTGTGCGGTTACCATGGCAACCCACCTAGCACTAACGCAGGACTGACTGAGACTCATCCTGTTTTTTTTCTTCTTCTTTTTTATCCCGTCTCTCTTTCTATCTCTCCGCCTGTCTGTCTTTTCTCTGCCTGTTTGACCTTCCTCCCCCCTTTTCTGTCTCTCTTCATCTCTCTCTCTCTCTCTCTCTCTCTCTCTCTCTCCATCTCTCTGTCTATCTCTCTCGCCCCCAGGCTCGTTTGTATCCACCTGGGTTAAGTACTACTGCACGTACCACCGGGAGCCCAAGAGGGTCACCATGGTCCTGTTTGACCAGAAATCAGGAGGGAAAATGGTGAGTGGCTGAGACCCTGATGATGTACAGACGAGGTCTCAATGTCTCTCTGTCATTTTGTTGGTTATTTTCAAGCCACACACACACACACACACACACACACACACACATCTGGCCTCTGACTGAGGTGGACCTGTCTATGCCTGAGTGAGTGTCGGTATGTGTAGGTAAAAAAAACAATACAGCAAGATACTGACTTCCATCCACACACACACACACACACACACACACACACACACACACTCGTCTTGAGTGTCAGTCCAGCCGTCTGTCGTCTGGTTGTCAGGTGGCTCTCTGCCAGCTCGGCCCGCTGTGCCTCCCTCCAACACTCATTAACACACTCAGCCCACTGCTGAGCACAAACCAGCTCTCACTGTGTGTGTTTGTGTGTGAGCCTGTCTTTCTGTGTGTGTGTGTGTGTGTGTGTGTGTGTGTATGTGTGTATGCCTATGTGCCAGTCATGCACCTTGTATTTCTGGGTCCATTTTCTTGTTCGGTGGTGTATTTTTGTTATTCCCAGTGGTCAAACACAGACATGTCAAGTCGAGATATTTCTATTTTTTTTATAGTTTAATAGCAGAAAAATGTTCAACTATCTAAAAGCATCAGTGGTAAATGTTTTGGTCTCAGACTCAAAGAGCAAGAGCTTCTTTCTATTCTCACTCACTATTGTTAATAATCCATCACAGAAGAGGAAGAGACATTGACAGTTGCCTCAATAGCCCAGAATGCAATGCAGCTCTACTATTGTTATTGCTCTCTCCACCAACACCTGTAACCAACAGCTGAATGCAGCAAGAAACAAAGGAAATGGCTAACTGAGGTAGTGTGTTGAGCAGTTTGTGTGTTTGTGTGTGTGTGTGTGTGTGCTATAACGGGGTTATATAGCTGCTGATGGACTAGTGAGAAGAAAAGGGGATGGGAGAGTGTGATGGAGGAGGAGAAGAGGATGACCCGGGCCGATTAGACGAACAGGCCCGGGATGCTTTGTGTTTGGGGACTGAAAACAAGGCGGTCGATCCAGAAATGTGAAAAAAAAAGATGGGAAAGAAAGTCACTATATCTGAGAGAGTGGTGAGGCTGAGCAAGTCATCGTCATGGGTCTTCGTCATGGTTCAACGCAGACATAGTGTCTTTCTTTTACACCTTTTTCAACTATGTTATTATATAATTTCTCTATTTGCTCAGTGATAAAACGTAGAAGTGCAGTAACAGTGAGAGACAGAAAGTTTCCAAAATCATTTTAAAGTCGTCGAGTTTTAAAGGAGCCCTGCAGTGCTCACATTGCCGAGAGACGGTACATGGACAGACGACCGCTTGCCTAGTTCCCTGTCTCAACTCAACTCACAAGTCTCTGTTGAGATTTGTGTCGTTGCCCAACTCTGCAGCAGCTCATCCAGAGTTGGTTCCAGTTGGAAATCAAGCGAGGTTGAAATACTGTCAGCGGCCCTGACCGATCGAGTCCTGGGCTGAAAATCAAATCTGTCCTAGTCCAAGAAAACAGTCGACCATCTCGCCCGGCTCCCTGCCTCGCCCCATTGATCTCTTGAGCTCTGAATCTGAGTCTAGAGAGATACTGTCATCAAATATTTACAACGTGGTGGTTATTACAAATTGGTCTTTAATCCGCCTCCGTCTCCTTGCCCTGCGACTGAGGCTTAAATACCAATTTGGTGCCCTATTCATATTTCAGGATATTTCAGTGCTCTGCATGAACCAGACTATTTCTGGTGTGTGATGTCTTTGCTCTCTCTCTCTCTCTCTCTCTCTCTCTCTCTCTCTCTCTCTCGTTCTCTCTCTCTGTCTCTCTCTCTCTCTCATCAGGGGGAAGAGGAGAGTTTCATCCTCAAGTCCTGCACCAGGAGGAAGACGGACTCCATAGAGAAGAGGTTCTGTTTTGATGTGGAAGCTGTGGACAGGTGAGTGTGTGTGTGTGTGTGTGTGTGTGTGTGTGTGTGTGTGTGTGTGTGTGTGTGTCTTTGGTCGTTGCTGTCTCCTGTAAATACCATAGACAGGTAACATAATCCGTGACCTACGTATGACCTACCTCGAGTTGGTTCCCTGGTTAATCTCTTACCAATATGTTAGACATTAAAGGCCATCAAGTAAAGGTCAAAAACACACTGGCATCACCTGACTGATATCCCATTTAGTTACATGCATCTAGAGACACGTGCTGTATCAGGTTCCTGCAGGACCTGAAAATGTCTTGTTTTGTCTTATTTATGTCTTAAATTACAGTTAAATGTAGTATTTTGTCTTAAATTCAGTTTTAGAGGTCCGTTGTGCAGACCATATTCTGATAGGTCTACTGTTGTTTTCATTTCATGTTTTTCAAATGTGAAACTGACCCGTCTATCGACACACTGATGATATAAGGTTTGATTGGACTCGACACACTGCTGACAACTGGCGAGGATGATTGACTAATCAATCAGCCATGACAGGCCATGATGCATCAAATCATATTTAAGAAATTAAATCACAGTTGAGGTGTGTTGTCCATCCAGCACACAGGAAGTTGTTTAGTTGTTCCATACTTTGCTCTCATTCGCAGCTCAGAGATAGAAGGTTTCAGTTACCTGCTAGTTTACTGCCTATTCATCTACCTAATACATCTTCTTATTAATGCCGAACACCAAAAGTCACAAGAGAATTAAACTGGAAAAGAAACCATACAGGTTTTGAGGTGAAGGCATTTATATTCAAGACACCAAGTTCATGAGTCAGAAGTGAATTAATAGCGAGGGAAGAGCCAAGCAGGGAAAGTTGAAAATTGTCTCGGTCTCTGG
>JAXDDW010000038.1:2862500-2865000 GCA_034670385.1 Hoplostethus mediterraneus
AATCACCTGTAATCACTCAACATAGTGCATGCTAAAGGATTAGCACGGAGCACCAGGCTCAACTTGGTACATTCCTTTTAAAGCTACAATACCTTTTACCTTGAGGCAGGAAGTGTGTTGTTGGTCCCGCCCCTCCTCCCCAGTTGGTCCTCAGTTGGTCACCCCAAACACTCGTCACTCATCTTGATGAACGGTCTGCCTTGAAACAACCTTGATACGCAATAAAAAAAGCACCGCTGCTGTTCACCCGGTGTCGTTTTTTGAACAGATGTTGCCTGCTGCATGTTTAGCACCGCTGTTGTTTCATTTCTTTCTCATTACCGCTCTCCACCGGTGATGTTGTTGCCATGACTTCACGGCGCCGTGGCCGTTAGCCTCACCTTGGTAGCCGCGACGTTCCAAAACGTCCCAAACGTCACTGAGCAGATGATTTCAGGACATCTGGGCAGAGACAGACATGTTGTTTGATTGAGAGCGTGCGTACTCTTATATACATGAGTAACCAAAATATTCTCAACATGACCATATGGGAAGGGAGGTGAGGCAGATGGCAAAAGCCAACAGTAAATGTGACAATAATAACAGTGCCTTGACAACAGAAGAGAAGAACTCGATAAGGTGAAAAACAAAGAGAAAAAACGAATGTGTCGGTACCTCAATATCCTGGTGATCCTGGTACATCCCAGCTCTCTCATTCAGGTTTTCTTAATAATTGGGATGAGCAGCTCAAAAACATTCTGTTAAAGTAGAGCAAAAAAATCCTAAAAACAGCTGCTTTTTAGTGAACTCAACAAACGCCCCTGTGTTGTCTCCCTAAGTATCTAGCTAATGGACTAATGGCTAATGGGATGTTTTTTTCTTTTGCAGGTATACAACCTGAACAGAGACAACCAGGCTGAAGGCAGTAAGTTGCTTTAGTTAGAATTAATGAACATTTCTTTATAGCATTTTTATCATTTTTATCATATTTAGCATCAGTATCATCTGCCTGTTTTATATTGTTTGAAGATCAATCACTGGACACAAACAACAATCACAATATCAACTTCAAAACTGGCCCAGTCTGTATGCCAATCATCTCATTAGTGTTCATCCATCCATCACTTTGTAATAAAAGGTTTCCCTGTTTTCATCCCTCTGCTCTTTCCTCCACCCCTCCCTCGGTCCATCAGTGGCCCAGCTGGATGTCGTAGGGTTCAACGTGATCAAGAAATTCATCTATGCAGTGGAGACCCGAGGTAAAACGTTCACTCACATTCTGTTTTTTTGTTGTCCTGTGGGGTTCCTGTTTCATCAGCACAGTTCAGTTCAAATCAGTTCACATCTTTACTTTTATTCTTTTTAGGAAAATGTAAAAAAACACTTGGACTTGGAGAATATGGACTGTATGTGTGTGTATAGGTAACGTAAGGGAATTAAGGTGTGTGTGTATCTTTGTAGAGATATAAATCGACATAGCATCAAACAGCATACGCAAAACGATGGTGGAGGGGGTCAAAGGTCACCAGCTCGCCCGTCTGCTGAGTCACCAGAGCGTCACACTTCATACTCATGTTCTTCTCCGGTGTTGCAGCAGAGATCCTCATTCACAATATCCACACTGAAGTAAGGGGCGTCCTCTAAAGCTCCCAGTGTGAGTGGGGATGCACAATGGCGGCAGATTCAAGACTTCAGATCCGTACCCTGGCAGACTCATTCACATTTAACTGAAAGTGGTTTGTAACTATGATCTAGACTCGAAGCAGCCGAGGTCAGAGGTTGAATGTGTTTTGCCTAAAAGAGATGTTGCCAGTTGTCGGGAGATTTAGCGGCGAGGCTTGACTCCGGTTATCAGTCGATGAATCGTGTGTTTGAACCAATAAGATTACCTGGATTGTGGTGAAATAGTTGAGTAGACTTCAGTCGGTAAACCAGCTAGCCGGCCAGAAAACATTTTGACGTTTGAACAGATGTTGATACGACGGGCTGCACCAGATGTTGAAAACAAAAATAAGATAATAAATACATTTAGCGCCAGTATGAACGTTGAGTCGACGTCTGTAGCTGCTACCTGTATTGTTTTGTGAAACTGGGACCTAAACATCTTTCTGATATCAGTTCAAAACAGTTTCCAAAGCTGTTTTCATATGATTCTCTACCACGCCTTCATATATTATTGTGAAACTGAAGGCACGTCTCCCTCCTCAGATGCTAGCTAGACCTTGAGATTTTAAAATGCGATGTCAGCTTTTCTGTCGCAGGCTGATTGACTGCCACTCTGAGAGCATAAATACAAACAATTGGCGAATTACGTTGACGGCTGCTTGGGCTACTGCTGCAGGAAGCCAGCTGTAGTGTGCAGGTCCAGTTTCAGGCCGGGTGTCTACGTCAGGGCCAGACAGAAGGTAGCCTAAACACAGCTGACATACCACAGCGGTCCTCCGTCCTCCGTCTGGTGGGGAACGATCCAACACCCTGATTCTCCTACATCACTTCTTCTCTTCTTGACTGTGAGGAATTA